>OX235275.1:63415179-63768726 GCA_944472155.2 Trichobilharzia szidati | reverse complement strand
ACAAGAATGCAAATTCGTTAAAAGTGACTGAATTGAAAATTTGTTTTTATATAAAAATAGCCAAGCAAAAATAACATACTCACAGCAACCAAACGTTTAATTTTCTGGTGCTCAAAACCAGAGTACTGCAACATTTTGAAAAGCCGCTTCTGAACCGACCTTGTCAACGTCCAATCATTGTCATTATCTCGATTATTATTACATCTACTTAATCCCAAACCTTATTGTTGACACAGTATAAATTTTTCATCTTTCTCATATTTTAAATTTCATTTCATACACGAATATATCCCAGAGGTATATATTTTACAACTGAATGATTTTTATAATAATTGTCGTGGGGATTTTAGTACCTGATTTACTATGAGGATAAAGGTGAGTCTCGTTAGTTAAAAAAAGCTGGTTATGCTTCGAAACGTCTTCGTTCAAATTGAAATAGCTACAAATAAGGTATGGTATTTAGTCCATATATTAAAAACTCTTGTTTAATTTTAGGTGACATTCAAGTCATTAGAACAAATAAATCGGGAAAAGAATCGCACAGAGATCGCAAGCTCGCCCTCATAAAACCTTTATTGGCGGGGTATTATAAGTCACAAGAGGATGGCAGAGTGCAACATCCTGCGTCGGTAGCACAATGGTTAGGACTATCGCCGATCATGCACATGGTCCGGGGTTCGATCCTCTGCTGACGCACACCTGATATCAATGGTTGGCCTGCAAAATCTGGGATACCGATATCACATGCTGAAAATTCCATACTTCTACCAAAAAGGACTGTGTGGAATCAAGCTGTAATCAATGATCAAAAAATCAAAAATCAAAATCCTTAGACATGTTAGCTTAAGTAAGTGATGAGGTTGCGCGCCCACTTTAAGTATGGTATACTGAACACTTCGAATAGGAAACAAGTAGGTGGTTAAAGACTCACAGATTAGTGTTTACTAAGGTAACTGTTACTTTCGGCAAGATTACAACACCATTATTTTGTCAGATTTACATTAACCGTAATTTTATTGAAGCATTAATAGTTAAGTAGTTTGAGGCCAGTGGAAGTATTCAGTGTCACCGGTCAGAACAGATGAAATTATTCTTTTCACTGTTTTTGTAAGCCCACAGCGTCAGTAAGCCTACATTTTAAACCTAACCCAGAGGATAATGGCTTGCCCACGGACACATTTCCTGTATTCGCTTGAGCATTGTGTACTGTATTTTGACTTTGGGACATATTTAAGGACGATAGACACTGAAGGACATTTTTTATGAAGCACTACCGTCAGCCTAACCAACCGACAAAAACAGTAATGGTCGGCACACAGTGTTCAGTAATAATGTAGTCTAATATGGGGTTGTTAAACGGTATAAATTTCTGTAGGGAACCAAAGAAGGTTATCAAATCAGTCGGACATTCAGCGGTCAATTTGTTTATTTGTGCAGACTGGAACGGCTGAAATTATCCCGCATGCTCAAGGTCATTAGTAGAGTGAGACGCTCAAAGGTCATTTTCGTCCATGTTAGTCGGTTATGTTGGATTGCAGTTCCGTAGCCGTTCGTTTACACATTGGTTTTACGTTCTGTTGGCATTTATAGGTGATTCCCATGTACTGATATCATTCTTTTGTAAAATAGTACTGTTCTTCACACGAAAATAGCCACATTTTGACGTAGTCTTCATTGAATGACACTATGTCGAAAGCTGCAGCTTCTACAAGAAATAAACTATTTGTGTAGATGACATTACCCCCCAACTACCCCATCTTCTTCATTGTAGAGATGTTTTGACGCATTCAGCACGAAACACTAATCATTACAACCAATATGCTAAGTGTGTCGCAGTCAGATTAAATGACGCGGACACCAACATAACTAGCCAGAAAAATGAGAATTCCTATCAATCCAGAAAACATATAACAAAATTTTATTGAAAATTATTGACAAAAAACATTTGCCAAGCGAAATTTCAACCAACATGCCGGATAAGTCCAGCCACTGGAACACTGCCGGACAATTGGATTTCTGGGGTACCGGGACTCAGCAGCTCCTCTGTGGTACGAATGTATACTTCTAAAATTTGTTAATATCATTACTAACAAATGCACGTTTCAGGAGTCGTAAGTGTTATATTCTCCCCTAGCTAGTTGGGGCGGTGCTGAGAACGACATGGCCACCGGGTTAGGTGGGGCATGCCAAAGAGTCAGCAGGTAGTGTTGCCGTAGCTCAGATCTAGTAGGATAGATGGCCAACCATCAGTTTCAAGCGTTATTTCAGGTCGAAATCAACTGGAATATAGGTCGAAGTTGTTTAAACAGCCTAACTGATTGTTTTCCTAGAATTCACCCAGTCGGAGATTTTGGATATTAATATGTGTCAGCACTGAATGACAAAATGGATTTATTATGCTCTTGTATCTACTACCAATAGACTGCAGAGTCGATGAGCTATTAGCACTCCTTATGTTATGAATCTTTGCCTGAAGAATGGCATATTCCTCTTCAGATAAAGTTAAGTATTACAAAACGTAAGCCTCTATGTGCTAGATAAGGCTCTAAAACTAAACTGGCTTTTCCTTTCTTGAATAAAAGAAACCTGGATGTACCCGGAAATCTTTTCTCTGTTCATGAAATCCTTCTCACATAAAGTAAATAAAAGCAGCCTATCCCATACAGCCATATTTAGAAAATATATCTTTCAGGAAGTCACTGCCATTAGGTCAAAATTTCTGATATTTGTTTCAGCCCAGGGAACATTCTCGAACCATACAGCAGCATAATTCGGAAGATAGTTACATACTGGTTGTATACGCTATCTCGTCAGACTTCCGGAGAGGGTAGACTTGTGCCCTTGCAAAACCTTTAGTGAAATCATGCGCCCACTCACTCAAGGGAAAATTTTAACCCACACATCTTGGAGGGACTAAAACTTGACCTGTATATAAAACTGCACCAGGAACATGCTGCATTCGGGAACAGTAAGAGGTTAGTGAATTGGATTGTGACGCTGCACATCAACATCGAACTGGGAACAAATTAGCAGCCAACTTTTCACCTCATTTTTATCGGCCTAAAAGGGCCTTCAATGACGTTGCCAGTGCAATAATTGAACAGCCACTTCAGGACTTCTATGTGGCGCGAAATTTTACTGACCTTATTCAACAGATACACAGGGCCATATACTAGGTGATTCATGATGGAATGCAGAAAGGTGTAAGACAGCACCACTGGTGAGTTCAGTAAATGCGGGTGACTGGGTCTTACGACAGGCCGTGGGGAGGGAATAGACAGACATGTGTTGGACTGAAAAAATAGCCGAGAAGATGTGGTTTTCGCGAAGATTTGTGTTTCGTGTAGTACGAACAGGGAGGAGTACAAGTGAAATGCAACAAGTTACCAGGGGAAGCAGCAAATACAAGACTTCATCTAGACATGCAGGGGACATAGGTGGTGAAGACACTTTACAACAATAGTTATCAGTTACTACCGACTGCCGAAATCTGAAGAAAATCATCTCCTCTCATCGAAACAGCATCTTCTCAACTACGGGTGCTGTGGATGAGAATATCAAAGACAGCTAGGTTATGAGAAGTAAGACAGACTTTCATTATTCGGAAACCGATGTGGAAATCTACTGTACTCAACATAAGGAAAAATATTTGAATGTTTAGTCAGTGCTTCTACATTGATCAGAGACTTGACGTGTCACGAAAGTCATTTTCAAAGGACTGGAGACTCTTATTAACAGCCGTATTTTCATGCTCAGTTTTGGAGGTCGGATATCTGGCGGGGAAAGATATGCGATAAGGAATTCTGGTGTCAAGCGATCCAACGATCCATCTCATAGCAATTAGGATAGAGGAGGTGGAGATATGTTGGGCAGACGTGAAGCAGACCTGAGTATCTTTCGTAAACTACGAATAAATAAAACGAATCTATTTATTTGTTACCATATTGGCGATACGCGTAAGCTAGAGTCCTCACGCACAATAGAGTGGATATGGATATCACTCATATTATGATATTATTGTTCAGTACACGAGATAAAATTGAAAGTAATAGGGAGAGCGGGTAGTCATTTTTAGTGTAGGCTAAAATATCTCCCTAGTCTCATAACACCACTAATTCATTACTGTAGTCGTCCGAATTGGCATTCATGCACCTAAATGGCCACTGTCTTACCAGTTTGGAAATGGCTGAAACATTCACTTCAGCCTTTGACTTGTAGTTTTAAAACACTCCGAGTGTTGCTGCTATAACCTACAGGGCCTGCTATGCCACATCACCCAACGAAAACCAAATGGGTACACTAAGTAGTAGCCTATCAGTGATTCTAGTGAAACTACGAATATTAACCCAAAGAAAGTTCACGTGTTTTTTACGATATTTTTTAATTCATGGAGAATTTCCATTGTATGTATAAGGTTTTTATACCAAGAAATTAAATCCTGTGAGGGAATTGAATCATAGGCGTGAATGCATAAAATAATAATAGTAGTAGCATGAAATGCAATTAAAGTGTTTGTGGTTATAATCATAGTTAAATGTCAAGTGGCAAAACAATTAATGTCTTATATAGAGAATAATTCATAGGATGGATAGAACTTGCAAGGGGTGTGCCATTATAACATTAGTAGGCAAATAGAATAAAATAAACACTTTACGTAATATTACGCGAAATTTGAGAGCATAGAATTTAACGTTGCAAAACAGAATTGATTTAGAATGAAAAGTGGAACGAAAGAAGCGATACCGAGGACACTTCAGGATAAGAATGATAATAGCAACAATTAACATTGTAATTATTATTGATCCAATTCCACCATGAAGAAGACTGGAGTCGGAAGACCGATATACCAAACTCCACACGACCAGGTGGATCGATAAAGGCACATAGAGTTGGTCAGCTGTGTGATCCTGTCCTTCAGGTAACTGAACAGTAATGGCCGGCTGTTAAATGCTATTTTCAAAGATGCGGCAGTGCGTCCGGTGTTCTTGGCGAAGCTCAATGTCAGGGGTTTCATAGGATACTATCCAGGAGCCCTCAGTGTAGCTGATTTTCATCAATGAACTGTTTTGCCGTATGAACTGTCGCGCTCTTCTTTACTATTGTATGACGAAGACTTGCAGAGCAATAAGGTATCCAAAAAGACTGCTTACAGAGGGAGGGCGCAAAGGAGATAAATGCTTTTCTAGAGAATGAACCATACGGTGTAAGGTTGAGGAAATTATGCTTTTTCCACATTTAACTACTACCGGCTTTTAGGTGATCTTGTTGTGCTGCTATATTTTGACTAAACTAGAGTACACGTATATTCTAGTACTTCCTCGCGTTTATAATTGTGTGCTAACGTTGTGATTACTCGACGTCCACAACGTAACTCAAAAGGCACTTGCGAAGGAATACGATAGTGTATTATTGCAGCAATCAAAATTCAAAAATCGAGCGAGAGCAAAAGTATCCATTGTTAACATGCAAGATTTAGAGTAATAAACAAATCAAAGTCCAATTACATAGTGAAAGTATACTGCGATGATGAGTAATAAAACGGGTCACTACAATAGCCCCTCCGTAGAATGCAGGTAAATGAAGTTTACCTGTATTCGGAATGATATTGTAAATTACAATTACAGAAGAAATATATACGAGTTTCTGGTATGAAAAACGAATTGACGATTTTAAGTTTTTGAGGTTTGATAATATAACTGTATACATGCGAAAATGTTAACAACTTCGAAACGAACCAAAATGTTTAGAAAGTTGTGCAAAATGTAACAACAAATCCAGAAAAATTATTAGAATAATAATGGGGTTGTTATTGTAAAGAGTTACAGAATAGATTTATATCTTACATGCAGTTAATAGTACCGTAATAAGGAACTATGGAAATGAATTAGAAATAAATTGTCTGTACAAATCTTCGTGGCCAATGTACTCGTCTGCCTGATCTTGTGATTCTTTCTGTTTTGTTAGCCGGAATATCATCAGATTTTGAATCTTGAGATGATGTTGATTTGGGTAAACATTCAGTCTCCTCTATTTCCATGAAAGCTGGTTTTACGCGATCGATGCTTACAATCTCGTGTTTTCCTCCGCGTTCGACAGTGATGATTTTGCTTGTTCTGCTTATTACTTTGAATGGTCCGTCATAAGGTGGTTGAAGTGGTTTCCTTACACCGTCGTGTCGTATGAAAACATGCGTGCAATTTTCTAGTTTTTCAGGCATGTATGCTTGGTTGAGCTGATGTCGCGGTGGGTAATATCTTAAAAGGCTCATATGTTGTCTCAGTTGTTGTACAAAAGTAGTTTCGTCAGCTGGAACTTCAGTGGCTGGGTTGAAATATTCTCCAGATAGTCGTAAAGTATTACCATAAACTAATTCTGCTGGACAACATTTGATATCTTGTTTTATTGTCGAACGTATTCCAAGAAGTACAAGAGGTAATTTATCGCTTCACTTATCATCGTCCTTCACTGCCATTAATGATGCTTTCAGTTGACGGTGAAATCTCTCCACTAAGCCGTTTGAACTGGGATGATACGCAGTAGTACGTATACGTTTGATTCCCAGTAGTTCTGTGAGTTGTTGGAATAAATGGCTTTCGAATTGGGCACCTCTGTCTGTAGTAATAATGGTGGGCACTCCGAAGTTGGAAATCCAATTTTGCATGATGCTCTCTGCAACAGTTTCAGCAGAAATATCAGGTAAGGGACAAGCTACTGGCCGTCTCGTAAATCTGTCAATACACGTTAAAATGTACGTAAAGCCATTAGATGGTGGTAACGGTCTAACGATGTCAATGTGTATGTGTTGGAACCTACCATCAGGTTCTGGAAACTGGCCATTAGGCGAAACTGTATGTCGTTGTACTTTTGACTTTTGGCAGGCTAGACATGATCTGGCCCACTGTTTAATCTCCCGACTCATATTCGGCCATACATATCGGTCACTTATCAGTTTAACTGTTGCTCGGATGCCAGGGTGAGAAATGCCATGTATTTTGGAAAAAACTGATCTTCGCATTTCTAATGGGACAAAAGGGCGCGGTTTACCTTTGGAAACATCACACGTAATAGTTAGGCCTTCATCAAGCATAACATCTTGCAAACGTAAGGAAGTACTCGTGCTATTTTTTATTCTTTTCAGATCCTCGTCCATAGTTTGCAGTCTAGCCATATTTTTAAGATCAAACTGGTTTTTTTCTAAGGTATTTATATGGATGCGGGATAACGCATCTGCTACCTCGTTATTATGTCCTTTTATGAATCTAATATCTGAAGTGAACTGAGAAATGAACTCGAGGTGTCGGAGTTCTCTTGGCGAGTACTTGTCGTGCTTTGCATTCATGGCCTTGGTTAGTGGTTTGTGGTCTGTGTAGATGGTAAACGGTATTCCTTCTACCATATGACGAAAATGTTTAACAGCAAGATAGACTGCTAGTAATTCTCTACTGAATGCACTATATCTTGATTGAGTGGCGTCTAGACGTTTGGAGAAAAAGGAGAGAGGTTGCCATTTCCCAGCAGAAAATTGTTGAAGAACTGCACCGAGGGCGACGTCTGATGCATCTGTCATAATCGCTATAGAAGCGTTGACGTCACGACGTACTAGTAAAGTTTCTGGGCTTAGAGTTTGTTTCAGCTTTTCAAATACCTCGATTGCTGAAGTACTCACGTGCAGCGATTTTGCATGACCTTTTAGCAAATCTGTCAGAGGTTGGGCCAGCTGTGCACAGTGAGGAATGAAACGGCGATAAAAATTGACGAGACCAAGAAATCTGCGTAACTTTTTGAAGGAATCTGGAATCGGGTATTCTTTTATGACTTGCAGCTGTTCTGCTTTTGGTCGAATGCCTTGATTGTCTACCTGATGTCCCAAAAATTTTATAGTTTTCTTACCAAACTCACATTTACTTGGTTTAATGGCAATTCCATATTCGGCTAAACGTTTGAAGAGTGTTTCTAAGTGATGTTGGTGCTCCTCAGGGGATTTACTTGCAACCAGTATATCATCGATATAAGCGTAAGTGAATGGGAGGCCGTGCAATACCTGGTCAATGAATCTCTGAAGTGTTTGCGCTGCGTTAGTCAAGCCAAATGGTAGGCGGACGAACTCGAATAAGCCAAAAGGAGTGGTTACCGCCGTTTTGGGGATGTCGTTGGGCTCGACCGGTATATGATAGTATGCACGAACGAGGTCAATTTTGGAAAATATCTGGGCACCTGCCATGTTATGGGAAAAATCGTGGATGTGCGGAATTAAGTATCTATCTGTTATCGTCTGCTTATTTAAAGCTCGGTAATCTCCACATGGTCGTATCTCTGTTGAGTTTTTCTTTGGTACCATATGCAGTGGTGATGACCATGGGCTGTTTGACGGTCGTATTATTCCTAGATCCAATAATCTGTTGAACTCTGCTTTTGCTATTTGCATTTTAGCTGGATCTAAACGACGTGGTTTTGCCGAGACCGGTGGACCTTTAGTTACAATATGGTGTGTTACGTTGTGTTTGAGAGAGGCTGTGGAGTAATCGCTCTGTGCCAGTTCAGGAAATTTCTTTAGTAAAATATCGTACCTGGATAATTGATCTGTTGTGGCTACTATCAAGCGAATACTCTCGACATCTGTGGAGGTGCCTGAAATCGATAGTTTACGACTGCTATCTGTCAATCTATGGTGACTAGAGTCAACTTGCAGTTCGTAGTGTTGAAGAAAATCTATTCCAATGATAGGAAAGGTTACGTCGGCGACTACGAACTCCCACTCAAATGGTGTACTGCATCCAAAATTAAGTTTTTGTCTCCGAGTTCCAAACGTTTTTATGGTAGAATTGTTCGCAGCCTTGAGAAATAATGCTGGGTTTGGTTGCAAGCGTCCGTTGGGTGTTGGGGGAACTACACTAATTTCTGCACCGGTATCTACCAGGAATTGTGCCCCCGTTGTTTTGTCTGTCACCCTGAATAGACGGCTGTGGGACGTGTGTTGGCCAGCGACCGCAGTCGTCACCGACCGCCGGCCTTTTCGTTTCCAAACGCCACCGTTTGTTGGAAAGCACAAGGTTGTGTGCACCGTTTTGCGTGTACCCCAAATTTGCGATGATACCAGCATATATTCTGTTGTAAGCTATATTTACGCATATTGCGTGAGTGGCTACGCTGTCTTCTGTACGTTGTGGTAGGTTGTCTATTAACCCTCATTGTCATTAATTGCTCAGTAAGCACGTCGATTTTACGTTCTAAGGCTTCTATGCGTTCGTTTGACGTTTTGTCGACTCTGATGGCTTCTGCTTTATTCAGTCGTTCTATCATGATAACTTTATCTGGTATTCTGCTAGTGGAAGCGACAGATTGACGTGTTGACCTCTCGTACATGCGATCCGCGAAGATTAAAGTTTTATTAATCCAACAAGTGTAACGACGCGTCGAGGTCAAAAAGTCGTCGTCGAGGTCAGCAAGTTATCGTCGGGGTCAGCAAGTTATCGTCGGGCTCACAAATTGTTGTGCTGCTATATTTTGACTAAACTAGAGTACACGTATATTCTAGTACTTCCTCGCGTTTATAATTGTGTGCTAACGTTGTGATTACTCGACGTCCACAACGTAACTCAAAAGGCACTTGCGAAGGAATACGATAGTGTATTATTGCAGCAATCAAAATTCAAAAATCGAGCGAGAGCAAAAGTATCCATTGTTAACATGCAAGATTTAGAGTAATAAACAAATCAAAGTCCAATTACATAGTGAAAGTATACTGCGATGATGAGTAATAAAACGGGTCACTACAATCTAATCACTGCTTGTAAGATTACAAGTGACTAGAATCACCCGAACAAAAATATTTTACCATTAAGAAATTAATGAATTCCTTGTGGTAACCCAAGAAGCACCGTGCATCGGGGAGCAAACGCTCGAATTCGCCCCCATTCTTCCTCGCCTCAGGTCCATCGCCCTTTAATAACTGATGTGGCCACGTGAACTTTAATGGAAAGCTTTTAGAGAAGACTAAGCAATTATGCGACAATGCAATTCATTCACTTTCAAGGTATTAAATTTCAATATCTATCTATTTTTTGTTCATTTCCTGTTTTAAGTGTACACAATCTATACCAATTATATTTATTAATACTATTATGTTTTTTGACCACATCGGATGACTAACGACTGAAAAGACTAACATAATTCACAGTAGCAGCGCGGTTTTAACACACGGCATACTGTATATTGCAAATAAACTAGTCATCGCACCACTGCACTTGGTGTCAAATAAAAAGTTGGCGGTCGACTGGTGGGTGACCTACGCGAAAGTTTCCTGAAGATCAGGAACCTTTAACCTTTCAACCAGGGGACGAACCAAATAAATCAATTCGGTTTACACTGTCTCGTAAAGTGTATACTATATTTCAGAAATGACTCGAGGAGAAAGTATAATTTGTAAGTAGAAATGTGAATAATTATTACACTTTCACCAGTAACTGAAATCATAGATGTTCCGTACAATTATGTTGAATCATTCTATAAAGCATAGCAGATTAAACTTGTTGAAATTGAAAATAATCACCATACGATTCTCTGAGGTTTGATAAGTAGCAATAATCCAAACAAATAAGTGAGAGCATGTAGGATTTCATGATGAACTGACATCAGTTAGGGAACCACTGGAAAACCTGGGAGTACCGGATAGCTGTTTCGCCCTAGTTTGGGACTCTTCATCGGTACTCACCCACCGGGGTTCGAACCCAGGACCTTTTGGTTACAAGGCCAGCGAGCTCGTAGACCATAGAGCCACTGGGACTGTGAAATCTGGTGATATGCATGAATAAATTTTCAATTAGATCCTCATCTGTGGCTCTACTCTGATATTTATAGCATTTTTATTATTATTTATTTTATTTTTATTATTTTTCGCTCTACAAGTTCGTCTCCTACAGACAGCTGAAGCAATCGGAATCCACCTGAAAAAGCCAAGCCTATGTATTCAGAAGAAATTTGTACAGCCACTTTCCTTACCGTGGCCATCGTTACAAGAATGCATAAACAGGACTACGTCGTCCCCCTCCCCCTAAACCTATTAAATTATAATTCCCTAAATTATTTGATTTATTTTTTCTGACCACTTCATCTTTAATTACGTGTTATTCTTGTAAAATTAATTTATTCTAACCATTTCTACCTTTTAAATGTGTATTGATTTTCTGCGTTAATTATCAACCCATTGACATTTTGACACTGTTTAATTATTGTTAACAAGCATATCAGTGCCACTTGACTGGTAAACTGTTGTGTATTGTACTAAAAATGCTATGGATATATATTAGAGTAGAGCCAGAGTGAGATGAGGATCTAATTGAAAAGTAAATATTTCTTCGCTCAATCTTTCTGTTATCCTTAGCTCTCGAACTTAGAATTGCAGTAGTTTTGAAGAAGTACTGAACTTCTGCCGCATTAACTGAATTACTTAGGCATTGTGTTATTCCTTTCATTGATGCTATAGCTAAGGGAATACAGTTGTAAGAACAAGGTCTTCTCCAAAGCTGCTGATACATAGGCTTGCTTTGGCTTCAATTTAAGGCAAAGCTAGGCCATTACAGAAAAATCTGTAGTGACCTTGAACAACCAGCTAGAACTCAGATGCAAAACAAGTCGCATAATCGTTGGAAAATGCACTAAAAAAAGCGTTGTAAACATAATATCACGCTGTATAGTTGTGGCTACGGTAAAGCGAGTGAATGTATGTGGAGCTTTTGAATTCAGAGGTCCAGTTTCAAATCCCTAATAGCCAATGATTCAGTTGTGTACAGACGGCGTAAGAAAGGACTTTGAATACTACTATTATTATTCTCACCACCTTTATTTTATTATCACTATATTACTGTTTATTAATAACATAATCTAATTCTCGCTAGTGCCTTGCTACAGGACGGAGTTTCCTGGAGTTCAATTGAGAAGTCGTGACCAAAGAGGTCTATCTAGTCAAGTGTGATGATGGAAGTCCTACCGATGACATTGGTTGATGGTCACGCTAAATGCATCACGAATTGGTAGAAGTTAGAATTTATGGGACATTGAATCGGGTCCCAGTGACTGAATGGTATACGAACTTGCCTTGTGACTAGAAAGTCCTGGGTTCGAACCCTGGCGGTGGGTGCGTACTGCCGATGATTCGCAAATTAAGGTGAAACAACTGTCCAGAACTCCGTCCTGGTTTTCAATTGCTCTCTGAATAGTATCAATCCGTGATCAACACGTAAAAACATAACATGCATTTTCATACAGATTTTATATAAAAACACTTTATCGTCTTTCCACTAGTTCCTGTCCATTCTACACAATCATATTGGTTAGTCATTTTCTCACACTTATTCTGTCATTCCAACTTCTGCCTCTTTTCTAATCTCCAATTAGTCACTCCTTCTAGGTCACAACTCACATTACGTGATACGTCTCTGAAAACAAGTTTTCGCAATATCTGATTGTTCCTACGAATTCTTTATTCAATATGATTACTGCTGTACAGTAGCTTATGAAAATGAATCGTCGAAAAGAAAGTTTTCTTCTATGCTGTTTACGTCCTTTTCTTATGACTCAATATGCGAATACTTCATTCATTAATCTTTGAGGCAATAACTCTAACTAAGAGTATAAATTTACAGAAAAAATACCTAAAAAATAAGTGGAATTCTGTATCTATCCATCAAATCCTAAATGGCAAGCATGATTTGATTTGGAATGACCTTTCACAGAATTTCTTGTATCTGATTGGTTCTTGAAAATCTACTCTTGAAAGACCTTGACTTTGGCTAAAGTACTTCAAATTCGCTAGCTTTAAATTCAAAGATTCTTATCAAAGAACTTCTCCGAATATGCTAATTGTACATCTGTATAATAAACGAAATCCTTGAGCTAAAGCCTTTTTTGTAAGTCACGTGATTTCTAATTCCCAGATAGCTATTACCATCACTTAACCTTGAAATATTTCTTTGAGGTCACTGCAGACAAAAATGGATTGATTATTTCGCAAGTGACGATGATGAAATGACGTCGAATAAACTAGAAAACAATTTTATTCAAATATCACTTTTAAGTTAGTTTTAGATGAAAAAGAACGAAAAAAAGTGAAAGATGGATGAAAATTCACTGCAAACTTTTGCCGTGGGGGGCGTGGGGCTCAAAGACAATCGATGATGCAATTACGATTTACAGTCAGTTGTCACCATTGATAAATTCCTATTTTGCATGTTTGAAAATCAGAATAATTGAGCAAAGAATATCCCCCTTTCGATAATTTCCTCCTCTTCTGGCTCTACAATTATATACGTATATGTTTTATACATAGAATATTCTAGAATAGTAGTCAATAACACTTTTAGTGTTTTTTATATAATATCGATTTGTTAAGTAAGATCACAATGGAATTACAGGTCATTAAAATGCTTAAATTATAATAATAATAAAGGCATGGTAGCAAATAGAATATCAACTTAAGTTTTTTGATAATCCTCTGCTAAAAATCGGATACCATTGAGGGACACTAAGCTAAAATTAGCTGGATAATCATTGTGAGACTTTTCAGAAGAGTGCAGCAGCCTCAACTGCTGCAATTCATCGATGTGTAGGACAGGTAGCTGTAGTGATTATTATATCACACTATACCAGCCTTACTAAAAGTAATGAGCCTAACTATCACTTAATTAGTACGCTACATGACTTGTACGCACTGATAACTAGACAAAAATCATAAGACTCAGTTATTTAGTAGGACGCCCTACTGATCAATATATTTAAGCAGAATATGAGTATTAAGATCGTTAAGGGGGAATGTTTCTGGACTTATCTGGTTAGTAAGGCTGAGCAAAGGACTCCGAAAAATGCGCGTTTTACCAGCACACAGTGAAAGCGCACCCAAGCAAGAAAATATGATGTGGCGCCATCGTATATGTATAGGTTAAAACAAAAACTCAAAACACTCAAGGTACACTACAGATGCATACTTGGAAGTAGAGAAAACGAATTCAAAGAAAGCGTAGTAGAGGAAAATGAACAAGAAGGAGAATATTTACATGAAGAATAACCGGAAATTTCGGAATCTTGACGATAACATCTGTACAATTTAGAACAATTTTGAGCGTTGTCATTGGTAGTGCCCAATCATCGATACCTAACATGGCACGGACCCCTAGAAAAGTAGTCTACGTGACTCAAACCAACAGTTAAGAACTTCATAGTTTGATGATTTTGGGAGACGAAGAATGTCTACGCAAGATACGCTCTATACTAATGCAAGCTGATATCCCGCAACTACTAAGGCACTTATTCCTCCTCGACCAGAAAAAAGTTTGCAAACTAAATCAAAATTACAAACAGACCGTCCAGAATACAAGACATATTTAGCAGTTAGAGACGCAGAGAGCCAATTATTAGTTGAATAGTTAGCTTGCATGCATGGCCAACAGAACGTGACATGGAATCGTGTCAGATAACGTGGTTGGTTGAAAACATATTTTATTTACTTACCTTACAATCTAGAATTACTTAACCGGTTCATTTGTTTTTCTTAGCCTTTATCGACTGCTTCTACCTGGACATTTATTTGTTTAATCAAGCTATTATTCGTTATTCTTGTTATCACATTGTCTAATTTTTCGTCCTTGTTATTGACGGAATCATCATTATTATTGTTATCATTACTGTTATTATGACTAACTGTACAATCTTATTATCCTATAGACAAAACACCATGATTGGTTTATATTTGAATCTTTAAAAGCCAACTTGAACGAAGAATATTCTTTCCAGTAATTTTCTTCAGGTTCTTACAATTATAAAGTATAATATTTGTTGTCGTTACAATAATGGCCAGTTAGTTATGCGGCGGATACATTTTTCAACGTAGAATAACAGATTAGTTATGGGGTGTCAAAATAAATAGTCATATTTGAGTGTGACAAACGTCATGCTAGGCTGAAATAGATTACAAAATATTGTAAAATGGGAGATAATGGTTCTGATTAGTCGTCATAATATATTCGTAGAATGTGGGGTAGGAAAATTGACAATTAAGTTCAAGGTTATAAAAGGCGTCAGGTGAGTGTGAGTGGCTAGTACAAAGTGGTCTGTGTTAAATAGGAGATGGTAAGACTGCAATGAGAGGTTCATAATGAAATAACGATTGTGTGAAATGAAACAGGTGGAGGCATATATTGAGAAAAGAGATAATATCACTAACAATAATTCCGGATAGTATAAATGAAAAATTCAATAGTATTGAGAGAATGTTTGCATGAAGGGTATAAATTATGACGATGTTATCGAGAAAAACATGAAGTTAAGCGAAAAGCCTGAAAAAACCCAAACGCTGCCGAAGAAACTGCTATTTATGAACGTTGAATTTAAGGTGATACCGCAGCTGAGATCCTGAAGAATCGCCTTTGCAGATCACTGAGGAAATCCTTCTTTATGGCTGAGCTACGTAACAATTTCTACAGCCGATAAATGATCAATGGATGTGTGAAGGATAAACTGACGATTTGGGCCACCTCAATGTGTGTTTATGAATTCACCTGCTCGTGTGGATCTAGTTATATTGGCCGCACAAAGCGCCCACTTTCCAAACGCAACTCTTAACATTATCCGGCATGGTTAGCAAAGGGACGGTGTAAGACAATTACTAGCTCAATTCTCGAGCATTTGGTGAACTCAGGCCACGCAGCTCCACCAAAGTTGTCTTTCAAGATCATCCACATCCAAATGGTACAAAGGGTGTCAGGTTTTGGCTTTTGTGTATGGCGGAGGCGCTGGCGATTCGTCAATATAACCCCGAACTCTGCATACAGAAAACATTTGTCCAGCATCTTATTCTACCATGCATGGTCTTAACCTCTTCACTAGTCGTTCCCTATAAAAAAATTTTGATTTTTTCTCTTCTTTCTTAATTTTCAATTTTACTTTTAGTTTGTTTTTGCTTTAATAATTAGCTCACTATTATCATTGTCATATGTTCCTTTTGTACATTTTCTCACCCTCTTCACACTTTTTAAATTGACACTCAACTATCACCTTTATTCTCACTCAATAGCAATTTTAACCTTATCAAATTTCTATCTTTTTGCCATTGAGTACCACGTAATTTACAACTTTTAATTTTCACTTCTAAAGACACTTCTGAGTAATTATATCAATTATGTCACCCTCCCCCCAATAACTCAATAGTTGACCACTATACATTTTTGGTAAGCATAAATACGACTGTGCAGCCTGTGAAGATGATTTCGTCGATAATGAAAACTTCCTTCGCTGAATTCGTATTTTTTTAGATGGCGTTTATGATGTCTTCGTGATGCTCTGTAACTCAGAAGTAAGGTGGATAGGATGTTCAAAGTGTAGTGCGAACCTGAACAAGAAGGATAAATCAAATCTGATTTATCTTTTTCGTTCAAATTTATACTACTTATCACTAGTAAGTAGTAAGATTTTTATTTTGTTTTTACTAAGTGATTATTTGGTTACCATAACTATTGTTTTCTGTGGAGATTTATCTCACTGTTCCACTGTCCTCCACAGCTCTATTTACTGTTGCCGGTATCCCTCAACGTGCTGTTCTTTCTTCTTTTCTGTTTTCTTCGTTCCTACATGACTTGCCTCATTTCTGAAGTCAATCTTGTTTAGTATTTCGTTGATCTGTCTTCGCTGTTGACCTCCTTCCTGTATGACTGTATTGGATACTTAGCTTGGACACTGGTTAGTAACTAGTGTAATATGTCTAGTTCTTTGTTTGGTGTAGAATGAATTCTATCAGTCAGGTTTGCAATGTGGCCACCATTCTAGATGGCTCGCCATCATGATGCACATTGATTTGATGATATTAGATGGTTGGAGGCAATTGCCAAGAAGCCTGCAAGAAGGAGGTCAATCGAGAGCCCGAATGGCTTAGTGGTAAGGCCTCTGACTACATCACTGGGGAACGCCAAAGCTTTGAATCTCAGAAGGGTCATGAGTTCCTTCAAGATTTCAGATATGCTTTGTAGAGTGGTGAGTGCCAACTAGCACGAAACCTAGGTCAATCAGGTGGGGCTTCCTGTGGCCGATCGCCTCCAACCGTCTAACACCATTAAATCAATGTGCACCGTGATGGCCATCTACCTATAATGGTGGCCACATTACATACCTAACTGACGGAATTCAGTCTGCACCAAAGATAGGACTAGACACATCACACTAGTTACCAGTGCCCAATCAAGGTATCAAACCGATTGTTTAAAAGTGAATAGCTTTTTGAGCTGATATTTGTAAATATCCATACAGTAGTCAGTTATATATCTAATTCATTCGTAAAACAATGAGTCATACTGTCTTGTATATTGATTGACCTTCTAACTGTCTATATACAGTGACATACAATGCATTAATGTGCAGTGAATTTGCAATTAGTAGTGTTCTCTGATCTGGTTAGTTTAGTTGCGAAGCTTTCTTCGTCCTTCTGGACAACATCCCCTTTCGGCGCAATTTTTAGCATAAACTGAACTTATTTAAATTTTCCATTAGTAATGGAATTGCGTCTCCTGGTAACCATCTTTACATATGTATTGATCATTTTTTATTGACTCGTATTTTGAACTTGCTCGTCACACGATTTATTTTTTATCAGTTGGTTAATCGCATATTCATTTGAGCACCAGGCTTCTAGGAATTCCCTGACTGCACTTTTAGTGTTTCCTCTATCTAACATTTTGACATTATCCCAATCAAACTGATGTCCATAATTATCTAAATGCATTGATATGAAATGGGAATATATATCATGTCTTTTCACAGCTAGTTTGTGTTCCTGGATTCTGATTCGAAGGGGACGCCCACTTAGTTGACCGCTGTAATGTCTGTTACAGTTCATGAATGCTATTTATTTTGTAAATGGTATTAATTTTATCCCCTTTTTCCGTTGGATCGATCTTTCGGTTTGCGCAATATCGAATTAAGTGATTTGACTGGCTTGTGTGCTATGTCTATTTCAAACGGTTTCAATATTCTGGCTGTTATTTCAGAGATATTTTTTTCTGATATATGTTAGGATGAATTTTCTTGTGGTCTTTTATGATGGTTTCTTGTTGGTGTTATGATTCGATTTTAAACACATTTTGATGAAATTGCGCGGATATCCATTCTTTTTGAAGACCATTAGTAGGTATTTATTTATAACTGTAGAGTCAGATGTGAAAGTTAATAGCATTGGCGGCTTGTTTGAATGTTGGGCTACCTATTCTTCCACCTATATATTGCATCTAATTTATCGTATTTCATTTTTATTTATCAAAATATGATTTCAAATTGTATCACATGCTGTCCAGGATTCATTAAACGTTTAAAAGCAAGTGACTTTCAAGGTCCTAAGAAAGCTAAGAAAAAGCATCATGGTGGATGGCAGCATGCTTTAAAACAGACACCTTTATATCGAACTACTGTTCCTATCATCGTTGATACAAACTGCCATTCTTTTCAGAATAAAGTTATGCATCTGCCATTTCTCCTGTCATCTGACACTTATCATAACACGGATATTATCACACGACAAGAAACACGGCTCCATGAGCTCTGTCGTGATAAACTGGTCTCACTAACTGGTTTCACACTATTCAGACAAGATCGACTTTGTACCAAAATGAAATGCGGAGGAGGAATTTCAACTTTTATTCATTCCCAGTGGTCGATTTCAAGCAAGAGTATGTTTCACATTCTCGAGTGACTTTATTAATTGTATTACTGTCAAATGTCGTCCCAGAAGCTTGTTAAAGTATAAATACATTTTCATCTCAAACATTTATGTTACGCCTGGTTGTGGTTTCTCGGATGTATCTGATTTTGTTGATGAATTCACTACATTTGCTGCCTCTTATCTTGAGAACTCTCTGTCAATAGTCACTGGGGACTTCAATTCCTGCGACTGTTCCTTCGTTGAATAGATTAATCACTGTAAATATTGTCAACTTTGTCACTCAACTTGATAAAACACTGGATTTATTGTCCACAAATGACGTTAGAATATATAAAACACGAAAACGTCGTACTACCAAGTATAGGAAATCAACAGTACCATATCTATGGCCCATGTTCTATGTGATAGAGACAATGTAAAGCGTGAAACTTATCAATTACTGTGTTGTTAGCTGAATAATCGGCTCTTTTATTATCTCCCATTTGTAATTTATGGAAACACTATCTGGATTAACTGACGATTTCAGCTACTAACCTTATTATTAGTATCACTATTTACAATCTTTTTAATTATATATATACCCAGAGACATCAGCTCACTTGATGATACCACTACTGAAAAAGGTGTCAAAAGAGGGCAAGGTACCGGCGAATTGGAAGAAAGGCTACTTATTCAAATTGCCAAAGAAAGAAGACTTAAGTCAATACAAGAACTAGTGCGGTATTACACTCCTGTCTGTCCGAGGCACAATAGTAAGCCGTATCATCTTGGAGGGAACTAAATGCACCCTGGAACACACCGGAACAGGGCGGATTCGGGGAAAACAAGTCATGCACCGATCGAATTGCAACACTACGGATTATTACTGAACAGAGCTTGGAATGGCAGTCACCTCTCTATCTCAACTTCATCGACATTGAAAAGGCCTTCGATAGCGCAGCGTCGATGGAGAGGTGATTTGGCAACTACTTCGCTACTGTGGGGTGCCACCAACAATTATATATCTCATCCAACATTTGTACGACAATGCTGCATCCCAAGTAATCCACAACGGGAAACTCACGGAAGCCTTCGAAGTGAGGACAGGAGTAAGACAAGGCTGCCTACTATCGCCAATGATTTTCCTGATTGCAGTAGACTGGATAATGTGACAAACAGTGGGAAATGAGGAAACAGGCATAAAATGGACTCACACAAAAACTTGGAGGATTGAGACATCGCCGATGATATATGTCCGATTTCCCAGAAACTGGAAAATATGCTAGTGAAAAGTAACAAGTTGTCAATAGACGAAACATCAAAGATAGGACTCCAGCTGAACATTCAGAAAACAGAGGTGATTCCTGGCCAACAGCAACAACAACATATAACAGACAACAATAGGCATAAATGGGAGAAATCTGAAAGAAGCAACCTCATTCACCTAACTACCTACCTACCTACCTACCTACCTGAGAAGCACCGTTTCAACTACAGGCGGACAGAACTGATGAGGATATCAAAGTGAGGGTCGGGAAAGTCATTCAAGCTTTCATTAATCTCAAGTCCATGTGAAGATCGACACTGAGCACTCAGCATGAAAAATAAGATCCGGATTTTCAACTCCACTGTGAAGTGAGTAGGTGTTACTATGCGGATCAGAGACTTGGCACCGCGTCACAAAGACCAATTCGAACAAACTACACACCTTCATCAACAGCTGTCTTAGCCCAATACTAATCAAGATTAGATGGTCGGCCAGAAAAGATCAGCAGCATGGAGGGACCTCTGGCAATGAACGAGCCAACCCAGCAGGAACCAATGGTGCAAGAAATCGGTAGGAAGAAATGGAGGTGGATTGGCTGGTCATACTCTGAGAAAACAAACCATCAAGGGAGTGAGTGACATCACACGCCAGGCCATTGATCCAGTGGAAACCTACCGAATGGTAAGTAGCGAGTTGGTCGTCAGTGAGAGGGCGACATGTAGGAGGAGGTGATGCGAAGAGGAGATGAAATCATGTGGGCAGACGTGGATTGAGGTTTTAACGTTGGTGGAGAACCGAACGCAATGGAGATGTGTGGCTGAAGCCCTATGTTCCTCCAGGAACTAAAGGGAACAATAATATATATATATATGTATATATGACTTCACTGTCACTACAAATACCAAATAAGATCTGTTATTAACGATCCTGTATTATTATCTTTATAATTGTTTTTAAAATTATTCAATAAAATTAGATACAATATTGTACCAGTTTGTGAAAATTCCACACTGTAATACTAGTACTGTTTTCGAATAAAGCAAATCATTATTATAACTATCATTATTATTATTGATACCGTAAATGTCAGTATTCTTTGCCCACCCTTTCTTCTCTTTTTAATCTTCTAAATGTCCAAGTAGACATTTTCATCTTATAGATCTTCAATCTGTGTATTTTATTTTATTGGTTGTAGGATTTCATCATGAGCTGACATCAGTTAGAGAACCACTGCAGAATTAGGGAGTACTGATTCTCTAATTGATGTCAGTTCATGATGAAATCCTCCAACCAATCAATCAAACAAAATCCCTACAAAAAACAAATACTTGAAAATTGATCTGACGCTCACTAGCAACTTGCCCTATCCAAGCAGTCACCTGGAGTTCTAGTGGGAAGCCATGACCAGTAGGGTACAGCACGTTGAGGGAGAGGCGGTAACTCATCGAAGAATTTCGAAGTGATCACCCTATATCATGAATTGGTAGAAGTTAGAATTCATGCACTGGCCATTGGATCGGGTCCCAGTGAGTGGCTTAATGGTCTACGAGCTCACTAGTCTTGTAACCAGAAGGTCATAGGTTCAAAACCCTTGGTGTGAGTGCTTACCGCTGAAGCGGAACCCCAAACCAGGCTGACAAAACAGCTGTCCAGTACTCCCTGACTGGTTTTCCATTGGTTCTATAACATATGTCAGCTCATGATGGAATCCTTCAACCAATCAAACAAACAAATATTCCTTACAAAAAACCAATATTCGAATATTTTATTTTATTCAAAACTTTAGAAACACTTTAGTTTCCCACACACACAAACACACATATACTATACGTAAATTTGTATTTACAATGATACTTTGAGGAAAGAGCAATAAATACAGTTGTTTTGCACGCACTTGCACTGTAGCTTCACAAAAACAAAATTAGTAAATAGAAATGCAGAGAGACGGAAATTCAACGAAATACGACTACAATTTACATCGTCACTTTTTCTTGTCGTTTTGACTTGTGTGTTACTTTGCTTTATTATCTTTTGCATACATTTGTTTGGTTCTTTTCAAGTCAATTTCTTCCATTTCACGAATCAACTTTGATGTTGAAAAACATATGAATTAAAACAAAAAAATAGAAAAAAAGAAAAGTTTGATTACAGTAATGTTTAATTTAACTTTGTGGGATGATAGAATACTTCACTCAAAAATAAAAATTGAATAAAGAAACATTTAGCGAAACAACCAACAACAGATTAAGCGAAGAACTATGCATTGTGTTTTCCAGTGGTTCTCTAACCGATGTCAGCTCATGATGAAATCCTGTTGTAACGACAGAAGACAAGGGCCAGGCAACCGATTGTTTATTCAGAAAATCAACAGATATTTATAGATTTTTATGTACATTATTATTAGCATTATTGTTAGCAGAGAAGCAACCTATTCTGATTGGTTGTTTTCTTGCTGAAGGTTATTCTGTTATCTCTTTTTGGCCGTTTCTTAGAAAGTCAAGCCATATATCTGTGAATCGTATTTGCACACGCAAAGTCTACTGTGATCGGTTGTTGAGTTCCTCAAGGTTAAGCTTTGTTATTGTGTTTTTTCTCATGATCAAGATTTCGGACGTAAACATTGACGTAAGTTGCTGTCTACTAATTTTGACTAGCAGACAGCTCCCACCACAATGTAGCCAATCAAATGAAATCCCTACTAACCAATACTTGAATATTACTTTTCGATTAGTTCTTCCTCATCCACTGGCTGTACACTAATATACAGTTTCTTTACATCAAAATTTCACTAAACATGATTTGGTTAGATGTCCAGTTCACCGAGCTAGAGTTCCGTATTCAAATGAGACACTGAACGAAGAAGTCGGTAATGTTCATGATCTACTGAGGAGAA
Organism: Trichobilharzia szidati; assembly: GCA_944472155.2. NCBI lineage: Eukaryota > Metazoa > Platyhelminthes > Trematoda > Strigeidida > Schistosomatidae > Trichobilharzia > Trichobilharzia szidati. The sequence continues at coordinate 63,745,893 of OX235275.1, read as the reverse complement.
AAGGATATCCGATTAAATTGTTGAACAAACACATGAACTCAACAAGTAAAAGGTTGAAGGTGCCCACAGTTCCCAAAAAAATCCATCTTCCTACGATTGTAATTCACGAGTGATGTCAGTAGTTCAATCTCATCACAACATCTGAGAAGGGACTTCAAAAGGACATTCAACGCATATAAGCTAGGCTGCATATTCACTAGCCAACCAATACTCAGTTCAAGAAATAAACACAAACTACCCTGCTTCGTCTTTTCTATGTGTATTTACCATTTTACCTGCTCGTGTGGAGCTAATTACACAGGGGCTTACGATCAGTGGGCTTATGATCACACAAGTTCATCATCGAATTTCTGAACACCTCCCATCTTGGTTTGACAAAGAATACTAGCTCATCTCGTCGATACTGAACATCAAATTGACTCTAACAAAACATTTAAAGTTATTTATCGTATATCACCCAAACCTTTCGCCGCATGGTCTACGCGTACGACTTTCGCATACAACATAAGATTCAATCGGAATTCATCTGGACAAGTCAAACCTGTGTATTTTCAGAAAGAAATTGTGGAGCCCCTTTTCTTTACCATTGCCAACTACTTAATGTGTATTAAGTTTTTAAAAAGGATTTTCTCTCCTCCCTTTCAAACCATCTTTTGACTTTGTTATTTTATTATGTTTTTAGAATTCTAGGTAATTCCATTAATTTGATTGCATTTCACTTAGTTCTTCTGAGTCATCCTATTCTTCTTCGACACCATTATTTCAGGAATTTCTTGATTATTTAATAGCTTGTCGTTCATCCCTATGAATGAACTTGTCTTGAATTCCGATACCTTGTTACTAACATCTATTAGTTAATTGTTTTGATGAGCTTTAAATTCTTAATTTCACCCCTATACCTAAAAATTATTAACCAAAATAACCAATTGATTGGTGAAATTTTGATGTAAAGAATTTCTGTATATTAGTGTAAAGCCAACGGCTGATGAGGAACTAACTGAAAATTATTATTATAATCTCCTTGAGTTCCGAGTGGAACATAGGGCTTCAACAACACATCACCACTTTTTTCTATTTTCTGCCATCCTCTTCAGACTGGACCACGACTGCTCACAATCTTTCATCTCCTCCCCCCATATAATCTCCTTCATGTTACCCTCGCAACGACGACCCACTCGTCACTTCCCACCTGGATTCCACCCGAGTGCGTGGCGCGTGATTTCGTTCGACGGTCTCCTCAGTGGTGTGTGCCCAAACCATCTCCATTTTCTCCTACATATTTGTTGAGCGATTGACTCTTGGTCGGTTTGCTCCCAGTCAGAGTTTCTTGTTACTAATTCTTTCTGGCCATTTGATCTTCATTATGGAGCTAACCAGCGAAGTCGACAGCTGTTGACAAATGTCTGAAGTAGTTTGTTGGAAATGCTTTTCGTGACACACTGGCCAAGTTTCTGACCCATATAGAAGCACTGAGTGACTTCACATTCGTGTTTTGAAAATGCGAATCTTGTTTTTTATGCTGACTGAGTCAGTGCAGAAGATTTCCAAACTGATGTCATAGTGATGAAGGCGTATCTTGACTTTCCTATTCTGACTTTCACATCTTCATCAGTTTGGACTGCCTGTAGTTGGAACGATGATTCCTAGATAAGTGGAGGAGGTGACTTCTGTTGAATCTCTCCCATTGATGGTGATTGGTACCGGCTGTTGTTGATGTTGATTGGTTATCTTCATCACCTCCGTATTCTCTGTGTTCACCTGCAGTCCTGTTTTCGCCGAATCTTCGGCCAGTTTGTCGGTTTTCTCCTGCGTTTAAGTCTTCGAGTTTGTGTGACATTAGACATATATCATCCACACGCGAAATTCAGATCTTTTAGAGTCTTCTTGTCAATAGTCCAGCGTATTTTTGACTCCTTGCTCTCCACACACAGCTCTAGGCCTAATCCATTCGCCCGTAATTAAGAATATAATCGGTGGTAACAGACAGCCTTGTCTTTCTCCTGTCTTCACTTCGAACACCTCACTGAGTTTTCCGTTGTGGATCACCTGACTCATGCCACTTCCATGTAGCTAGCTGTTGAATGAAGTTGGTAAATATTTGAGCACTGTACGCCGTAGTGTTGAAGTAGTTTCTAAATCACTTCTCGGTCAGCGGTGTCGAAGGCCTTTTCGAATTCCTAATTAAAAAGGAATGTTGGTTTTTTTCCAAGTGAGTTTATGGGAATTTGGAAATTAAAGAAACCTTTGTTCATTGTGAAAAACTCAGTTTTATTCTTCGATTTTCAGGCTTTATGCATTGAATTGAATGACTTTAAGCCGATATTCTTCATAGGCAGACACCAGCCATTTGGAGTATTATCGTAAACCAAGCTTGCTTTCGAACACCTGAGGCTCAACACTTCGCGTTGAGAAAGAAGCAGTTGTCAATCTGTCATGGTTGTCCTGATAACCTTATGTCATTACCATATTGTCTCTTATTTGATTACATAATACTTGAATTTAACCTCTTGGAGTGCTCGGTACCTATAGGCTTTAAATAATTTATTTGATACCCGATAGATGGTAGAAACAGTTTCTTCAATGTTAACTTTGTAGCCTGTTTGGTCAGGGTGGGCTAAAATGGAACAATGAATTGTTTTTACTACACTTTTATTTAGCCACATACTGGTAGGTGTGCCTGATGACGAAAAACTAAGTTCCTAGAGCGACGGACAGTATAAGTCAGAGAATAGCTAAACTCAATGACCAATCTCTTGAAGGAGACAAGGCTAATGGCGGTCTGTAGATTCATTCACTCCTGAAGAATGGTAACTTCAATAAATCACTTAATTCAACCTTTGAATAACCAAGAAGATTCACTATAATGTTAGCTGGTAGTTAAAAAGAGTGATGCTTCATCGCTGACATCAACATATGTACATATGAACAACCAAAGACATTAAGGTGATCTATGGAATAGCCTCAGAAAATATAGAACAATTTTTAAACCGCGGGTATTCATTGAAATGACTTTCGAGAGATATTTCTGCTGATCATCAAGAAGTATTCGACTTAGTAGTCAAAAAAGTCAGTATGTGATGAATAAATTATAATCATCTACAATCCATTAGTGTTTAAAATTGACGAATAATTTGTACAACCTGAGAATATTTCACTTGAATATAGCACTTAAGTAGTAATAAGTTATCTAGCATGATAATCAGACGTCCACAATCGAATCTAATAATCTGTCATCAAACAATTATTCTATGCAATTAGAATCACTAGCATACTTTATTATATTCAGGAGTATTGTGTGAGTATTATAAGGTCTATCCACAACAGATTTACTGACATAACGTGAATGCTTCCACAATTCATGATGACGATTAATCATGTTTGATTGTTGACGTTTTTGTGTCAAAGCAGGTAACTTCATCAAGAAATAATTTATAAAGACAACTCAGGTATTCTTAAGTTTCCCCAAAATTTGATCTAATATCTATTTTTGTTTAAATCAGATATGATCCGGCAGATGCTATATGTCTAATGACGCACAAACTCGAAGACGTACAAGCGAAAACCAACAAACTGGCTGAAGAGGCTGGCAGTGAAGACAGGACTCCAGGTGAACACAGAGAAGATAGGGATGATGAAGATAGTCAACGAACAGCAACAACGACAACCAGCACCAATCACCATCAAGAGGAGAGATTTGAAAGAGGTTACTTCCTGGCTTCACTTATCTAGGAATCACGGTTTCAGTCACAGGCAAAACGGATGAAGATAACAAAGTCAGCCACACAGAAACGGACAGGCAAGATACGCCTTCATCAACCTGAAACCAGTTCGGAAATCTTTTGCACCAGCTCAGCACAAGGAACAAGATTCTGTTCAACACAAGTGTGAAGTCAGTCAGAAATTCGCAATGTGTGTCACGAAAAGGATTCCCTACAGGTTGCAGATTTTTATCAATAGCCACCCCCTTCACTGACTCCATACTGCAGATGAAATGGCCAACTGGCCGACCAGAAAGAATCGGCAACAAGAAACTCTGCAGTGGAACAAACGAAACAGGAGCCGATTGCTCAACAAATATGTAGGAGAAACTGGAGATGGTTGGATCGGGCATACGTTCAGAAGACCGTCGAATGACACCACGTGCGATGCAGGCCATCGCTCAAGTGGAATTCAAATGGGAAGCGACGAGTTTGTCGTCGGTGCGAGGAAGACATGGAGGAGATCGTGTGGTAATGAGGAGGAGATGAGAGATTATGGTCAATGATGGACCCAATTGAAGAGGACGATAGAGTATAGAAGAAAGTGGCGACGTGTTGTTGAAGTCCTGTGTTTCACTGGGAACCCAAGGGAACAATAATACTAATAATAATACTTAAGTAAGGTAAGATAACAGCTGCATTTTTTCCTCAATATCCAGGGGGCATTAGAGGTAGACTATCTCTTTCAAAAGAGGAAAAAAATAAAAAATAAAACTGACTATACTTCGACTTACTTGTGATATTTCTGTTTCAATAGTAGCTCGATATTCTTTCACTCTCCCGAGATTTTCCATTTGTGCTAAGAATTCACGTCTTTCATTGACTTCATCCATTACTGATTAGTATACAGAGGTAAAAAAAATCAAAATAATGAAAGTCACTTTATTTCTCAAAATTTGTTTGATTAAAAAAGTGAAGAGAAATTCTCATATGTAAAATCTCAGCGAAATTGAAATGAGTAATTCCAAAGTTTCCTGGATTCGGCAAAACTAGCCGAACTTCTTCAGAGAAAGTAATCGAAATTAACATAACAGAGGTTTATATATATTAAAAGGGGGACACCTCTTGTTTTTAAAAACTTTGTCTAATCATATGAGTCATGAAACGGTCATCAAAATATAATAAACAAACAAAATTGCATGAACTGTGATCAAAATTTCACTTCAGACTTACAAATATTAGTCTACTTTTGTTAAACACTTTATATATTTTGATGATTAATAAAATTCGAATCATTCTACTGAAGAAGCTGTGGCTTACACAGCGAAATGTTCAGAAAACAGATCTTGTCATGATTTTTTCTTAAACACTCTGGGATTATTTTAAATAATTTATAATGATTCAGTTTGACTCGGCGTTCAAGTTATTCCAGAAAATTCGTAACATCTACAGTCTGGAAACTTATAACTTTAAACAGAGTGTACTTTTTATCAGAGCTTTAGTGATTACGCTCGACTAAAAGTTCATGGTGGTATTATTAATATTATTATTGTATCCTTTAATTCCTACAGGAACATAGGGCTTCAGCCGTGCGTCTCCATTGCGTTCTGTTCTCTGCTAGAGTCTTCACCTGGCTGTACGTCTGCCCACATGCTTCCATCTCCTCTTCGCATCACCTCCTATTCCATATCACCTTCGCACTGACGACCAACTCGCCGCTTCCCTTTCGGGTTCCACTCAAGGGCTTATCTAGTGATGTCACTTGATGGTTTCCTCAGAGTATGGCCAATCCATCTCCATTTCTTCCTGCCTATTTGTTTCACAATCGGTTCCTGGTTGGTTCGTTCATTGCCAGAGATCTCTGTTGCTGATCTTTTCTGGCCATCTGATTTGAGTATTGAGCGAAGACAACTGTTGATGAAGGTCTGTAGTTTGTTTGAGATGCTCTTTATGACGCGCCAAGTCTCTGATCCATCCGTATAGTAGCACTGACTTCACATTGGAGTTGAAAGTCCGGATCTTATTTTCGATGCTGAGTGTTGTTGACCTCCACACAGACTTGAGAGTAGTGAAAGCTTGTCTTGCTTTTCCGATTCTTGCTTTGATATCCTCGTCAGTTCCGCCTGTAGTTGAAACGAAGCTTCCCAGGTAGGTAGGTAAAAGAGGTTGTTTCTTTCAGGTTCCTTCCATTTATGCTGGCTGATTGTTGTCAGTTGTTGTTGTTGCTGTTGGTAGTGTTGGCCAGGAATTTTCATCACCTCTGTTTTATCTATGTTCACCTGAAGGAAGTCCTATCTTTGATGCTTCTTCTGCTAACTTGTTGCTTTTTGCTTGCATGTCTTCCAGTTTGTGGACCGGGCCTTCATGGTGGTAAATAACTGAATATGAAAATATGTATGAGTACTTTCGGTATAAAATAGTTTGTCTGCGACAACAGTTGTAAAACATTTGTTAGCGTCTCGATAAGAAGATATAGAAAATCGGAAACTTAGGATTTAATTGGTGGATGGTGACTAGCAGTGACAGAATCCAGGATAATTCGCATTTCGTCCCATTTGGGACTCGTCACCTGTTTGTACCTGTATTACCCAGTGAGCAATGATTTTCGCACCGAGGCTCGGACCCAGTGCTCATAGTTTCAAACGCCGAAGCGTTATCCACTAGACCACTTGGGCCACGAGAGCCACCTCTTGTGCAACGGGTCATATTCATTATTTAACTGAATTTTAGATTTCCCCGCTGATTGACTGGACCGAAGTGCTCGGTCTGAGGTTGACATGTCGGCTTCTTGGGCAGATGCTTCAAAGATGTCTGGGCATGGATAGCCCTTTGGCGTTTGAAACTATGGGCACTGGGTTCGAGCCTCGGTGGGAACACAATCATCACTCACTGGGAATGCAGGTACATCCAGCTGACGAGTTCCAAATAGGATGAAATGCGCATTATCCTGGACTCCACCACCGCTAGTCACCATCCACCAATTAACTTCTGGTTGCATGACCAGACATCGTCGAAGCATCTGCACAAGAAGCCGACACGTCAACCTGAGACCGAGCACTTCCGTCCAGTCAACTGACGGGAAAATCTAAAATTCAATTAAATAAATCGGAAAATTAGATTGAGTATGATTAATTAGTGATACACATCCATTTTTATCTATTAAACAGGATTTGCCATGCATCAGCTCACAAGTTCACACCTTCACGTCTGTTCAAACTGTTAGTACTTAGAATTTTATAATTGGATATATTTTCAAAATCATGGTGTTTAGGATTAGAGTTTAGTTGAAACAGCTTGTCGAAATTATTGATTTGTCTTCTTTTTGAATATTGAAGATAAAATCCTTCTTTAAACTTAAATATTATGGTTAATGAGAGTCTTCAATTCCGGTGTAACCAAAACAGATAAGATCCCATCAATATTGGAAATTTGCATTCGAAATAATTCCAAATTTTTGGTTGCTCTATGAACGCTTTCTCGTACAAATGTTGTAGTTACGGAATGAGTTGCTTTAATCGACCTACTGGAGTTCTTACGTGACTTGACAGCTAAGGCTTTAGGATATACATTCCGTCGCATACAATGGAGATTGAAAACACGATGACTGTAAAAATCACATAGTTTCTTCTGCGCCTAATTATTTTGGAACTATTCTGTCAAATCTTGATCATAGTTTATATGAATTATTTTGCAATCGAATTAAATAAACAAAGAAACTATGTAATTAGTGCAATCGTCGATTTTTCCAATCTCCGTTGTTCGGTGGGGTGAGTATTCATGAAAAACGAAACTTAAAAGTTCTTAAGTATCTACAGACAGCTCAGAAGTATATTGAGGTAATATTTCATTACTTCAGATTTGATAAGTTTCAAGACTGCATCATGAGCTGATATCAGTCAGAGAACCATTGGAAAAGCTGGGACTACCGCTTGACAGTTGTTTCGTCGTGGTTTGGGACGCTTCGTCAGTACGCACCCACCTAGGTCGGGTATGAAGAGAAGACATTGGCTAGCGGTTGCGCTGTGTTGTGAATTGGTAGAAGTTGGAATTCATGCACTTGCCACTAGATCAGTTCCCAGTGGTGTAACGGTCTATTAGCTCATTAGCTTTGTAACCAGAAGGTCCTGGGTTCAAATCCTATGGTGTGGGTCAATAATGCTGCAGAGTTTCAAGCCGGGACGAGACAGCAATCCAGTACTCCCTGCTACTTTCCAATCGCTCTCCAACTGATGTCAGCTCATGATGAAATCTTGTGACCGGTCAAATCCCTACGAACCAACACCTCAATATCACCTCTGATGTGCTTATTTAAAGCATTGCTTTGTAGGGATTTCGTATGATTGATTGGTTGGAGGATTTCATCATGAACTGACATTAGTTACAGAACTATTGGTAAACCAGTCTGGGAGTACTGGACAGCTGTTTCGTCAGCCTAGTTTGGGGCTCCGCTTCAGCAGCATGTATCTACAGCACGGAGTTCAAACCCACGACCTTCTGGTCACAAGGTTAGCGAGCTTGTAGACTATTAAGCCACTGGAACCCGATCCAATGGCCAGTGTTTGAATTCTAACTTTGCTAATTCCCCACCACTTGGCAATGTCTTCTTCGATAAGTAACTGTTGTCACCTTCGACATGATGTACCCTACTAGTCACGGCTTCTCACTAGAATTCATGGGCCATTGCATCGCGTCCTAGTGGCTGGTGAATGGTCTACGAGCTCGCCTTGTGACCCGAAGGTCCTTGGTTCGAACCCCATGATGTGCATGCGTGCTGGTGAAGAGGCCAAACTAAGCTGACGAAATAGCTGCCCATTACTCCATGATTGGTTTTCCAGTGGTTCTCCAACTGGTGTCAGCTCATGATGAAATCCTCCAACCAATCAGTCAAACAAAATCCCTACAAAACCGATACTTGAAAATATAGAGAAATAGCAAATAATTCTGCATCAAATGATCGCTTCAAGCAATAAACGTATAACTTACATTCTTCAAATCTATCCTTACAGTTTTCAGATTGGTTATCATGGCCATCATCATCATCATCCCCAGTGACTTTCGGATACTTCAATATACGTCGACTTAAATATTCTAATCTCCCATCTTTAATTTGATCATTTTTTAATGATTTCACTGTTGGTTCTTCACCATACGTCATTAAGTGGGCTAAACGTAATTTTTCAGAAGGACCTGTATTCAGCCCGACTAGGAAGGAAAACGTATAGAAAGAAAATCAATATAACTCAACTACATACATTACAGTCGTTTAAATGCAAGTGATAAGCTTTACAACATTGATACAATTGAAAATTCTTTGGTAACTATGGAAACCTTGAAAGGTCTTGTAGCAAAAAGAAAAATTATTAATGGCGCGTAAAATATGGAGATTATATATAAATATATATATCACATTGTCACTTATCCCCCAAAGCACTATATTTCAGTTTTATTGCTCTTGTGGTGCTGAGTAAATCAACTGTATCATCATATGTTTGTTAATAAAATTCGTTTCTGAACACTATTCAGTCTGGCTTACAAAGGGAGAATATAGGTGTGTCTTTGGTTCAATGTCAGAAGACCTTGTGGAATCAAGTTACTCAGTTTCATTTGAAAAATCTTTCAAAATCTTATACAATATCTAATCAAGTTTCTCAAAAGGAGTGACATCAAGATATTTTGGCACAGTAGAAGCATTAATGATGCAAAGACTGAAGAAAACGCTATTTATCTGAAAGAAGTACATTCATCAGCAAGGCATATTAGCAACCTCGAAGGAACTCATATCCCTTCTGAGATTCGAACCCGCGGCGTCACCTAGTGCTGCAGTCAGAGACGTTACCACTGAGCTATTCGGGCTCACGATTGACCTCCTGTAGGACTGTATTGGATATTTTTTATTGGACACTAGTCAGTCACTAGTGAAATGTGTTTAGTCCTTTCTTTGCTGCAGACTGAAATCTCTCAGTCAAACTTGCAATGTGGCCACCATGCGAGGGGGCTCTCCCTCACAGTGCACTGTGAATTGTTGGTATTAGATGATTGGAGGCAATCGGCAGGAAGCCTTGGAACTAGGTTTCGTGCTAGTTGGCACTCATCAGCACCGCAGATAGGACTAGACACATTACACCAGTTACTAACTAGTGTCCAATAGAAAATATCCAGTCCTTCAGGAGGACAATCGCGAGCCTGAATAGCTCAGTGGTGACGTCTCTGACTGCAGTACTGGGTGACGCGGGTTCGAATCTCAGAAGGGACATGAGTTCCTTCAAGATTGCAGATATGCCTTGCTGATGAGTGCCAACTAGCCCAAAACCTAGGTCTAAGGCTGGGCTTCCCGTCAATAGACACATTACTGACTAGTGTTCAATCAAAGAAAGAAGTACATTCAATTTGTGTTTCTGCTACGGTAAACATACCAACTGTGTTTTTTCAGTAAAACCCTTATTACTTAATTGTGTTTATTATCTAAATTTTCGGTTTGTGTTCTTAATTAAACCCTTGTTCGTTTTATTTAACTTCATCACTTTAATTCACCACATTTTGACCTTTTCACTAATTTATGTTTCATTGGTGCTGGCAGTTGTAATGGGTCGAGTTCCATTTTACATCTGCTGATGGTGACACATATGAATACGGATTCGTTCCTAAACTTTTTGTATCATTTATTCATATTAGATTTTAAATAATAAAGCATTTCACCAATAAGTATGAGGTTTATTATTTTATAAATGTGCCTAGGTGCGTTGGTGGCACAGCGGTTAGGACTCTCACCGATCATGCACATGGTCCGGCGTTCGATTCCCGGTCGACGCACACCCGATATCTATGGTCGGCCTGCAAAATTTGGGCTGCCGATATCACATGCTGAAAATTCCATACCTGTGCCAAAAAATATGGTGTGCAATCAAGCTATAATAAAAAACTCTTTTCTGAATTTTTGCACCTTTGTGTTCTTGTGGGCTGACTTTAAGATGATCATCGAATGTCCACTCAGCTTGGCTCGCACTTCTGACCCACTGACTCAGAAGCAGAGAAGTACACACTTAAAAGCTGAGATTCGAATTGCAACGACTAAGCAAAGTTTACAACAGTTCACCGCAGTAACTCAGTAAAAACACCAATAATCGGTGTGAAAGAAAACAAGCCGAACATAGAAATCTAGTATACTTCTTCCGATGCACCTACCAAGTGTTTTTAAAGTCTTTTAAGTAGAACCCTAGGAATCACTTTATGTGCCTGTACATTCTCTCTTAAATGTGCTGAAAAGTGCAATAATTTGTAGAAAATACTGCTCATACTTATAAGAATTTAACGAAATCAAATTATTTCTTAACATTCCGAAATCGATATGTAAATGGATTAGGTTGTTGCCTCATGGGGTGAAATAAATAGTGTGTATCTTAATCTCTGTCGGGACTTTTAATTATTTGAATATTTGATCTGAAGCAAGTATTTCAGTTTAGTCACCAACAGTTTTGATCAAGTTTTAAGACACTTTTTAACATTTTTATTTGAAATTTGAAACTGCTGCAGTTATAGTTTTTAAAAACGTAAAGAAAAACATAGAAGGCTAATATTAACCCTACTGGAGCAGTGCATGAACTTTCTCAAGCAGCATTAGTCTTCTAATGCAGTGACAAGAGCTATCATATAATAATTATACGAATTGAAGAGAACGACTCAGGAATGTCAAAACACAACCATTTATTTCACGGTTAACTCCATCATAAATCAAAATCAGTTAGAGGACCATAAAGTGGAGGTCAGTAGACAGCTTTCACGTGTCACCTTAGAGCTCTTCAGAAAAGAGTCAAAATTTGTGGACTCCTAGGTTCTGGCTGGTCAGGTGGTGAGAGTTGTGGTTCCATAACCTGAAATCAAAACTGGGCAGCTATTTCGTTGCATCTCAGGACTCAGCAGTTGTAAACATTCACAGATCTACTGAAGGACTACACAGATAAAACAGCAATGTGGTTCACTTGTAAATCGCATGTTCTGAGTTCGAACTGCTGTAGAGCGCTGACTATGTAGAGTCAATTAACTAGAGCGTACCAGAAGTCATTGGTTTCCTAGAATGAAATGGTTCTGTAAGTGATGTTCATTTGTGCTGAAAACATGCCTAGAAATCAAACAAATCTGCATGATCTCATTAAGAATATAAGTTAAACGGACTACTGGAATGTTTGTGTCATTGCTACACACTAGCTGTTAGATTGTGCTTTAAAATATAATGAAAAGCGAAGTTTAATTACATAAATAAATATGCATTCCTACTGCAAGAATCTCACTTAAAATGCATTCATCACTGCTTTTTATGAATAACTTTGGACTGAGAAAGTTGGCATCAAATCTGACAGATCAATTTAATGAAAATTTGTTGAAAAGATAAGTAACATATATATGTCTTCGTGACTATCTTTAAAACGAGATTAGTCGTGACTATACTGATGCATGATACATTCTTATTCAAAGTTTTCAATAAACATACTAAGCAACCTCCACTTTCTAAAGTAGTCCGATTATTAACTTACCAGGAGGCGGACGGTAACGTTCGGGTTCATAAGCTCCACTGAGTTCTATTAACGATTTTGATCGTTTTTGCGGCCTTGGTAGCCTGAAGTAGAAAATTATCAGTTAGTTTTATTTGAAGAAAGCAAAAGATCAAGCGTAATCTGTCATAAAAAGTACATCATATATTACTTTTTACCATATATTTATATTTAAACGAAAGAATGTATAGATATATGTTAACATAGTCTCACCTGCTTAACTTCTTGGCCTTATTTTCTTGACCTGCCTTTTTAAGGTTTTTGTGCACTTTAGTGACATTGTCACCCAAACTTTCACCGTCTGAAATGCAAACATAAGAATTTCCTGATAGAAATAAATATTGACAATTACTTTTAATTGCTGCTTTTATAGACTGTCGATAAGAATTCGCTAACTGAGATTCTTTCACAAGTTCTAAGAAAAAATAATATTTTACACATTTCGGCTACCATTCAGAAACCTTTTAGTTTCATCACTGTATGTAACTTTCGTAACATTCCAAAACCCTCCTTGAGACATGTTTCTATCAGATATAACCTTGAGGGATATAAAGACTTAACTAAACAAAACTACCGAATATTCCAGTCATAAGATTTCCAGGCTGAATAAATTTCTGTGCAACAACTAGTAAGTAAAATGCAGTCATTTCTGACCTTTGATGGATTTTCATTTCGTTAGTGACCCAGGGTGTCTCCGATGAGTAACGTCAGAAGTGGACCTCGCAACTGTCTAACTCGTTGAAGTAGTTCATGCTGTCTTTCAGTGTCCAATATCCACAAGCTTTCACAAGCTTCTTATTTCTTCTATAAACATTCTTAATATCTAGTCAGCTTTTATATAGTTTGTTCCTCCACTAACCTGTCCTAACTCAGTTGAGTCTATGGAAGTGTTGAGGTGATTGGTTTGTAGTATGCTGTGCGTCAGCATCGCGCAGCTGCTGTGAATGGAGTTAATTCTTTCACCAGCTTGCTGATAGGTGTGGTCAAAAAAAGAGATAACGTGCATAGTGGAATAATATAGACTTAGACATAAAAAGTTAAAAATAAATGGATATATGTATACGTATGCAATAACCACTAAAGAGTGTATGAATAGGCAGAGTAATCAAAGGAGTAATACAAGGAACGTGTAGCAGGAGTGGAGCATAGGTTTAGATTATACGCAGCAATAGGGTAGAGAATGTGAGTTTCAAGGTAATAGTTCATTTGGACACAGTCAGTGTGTCGTAGTATAACTCTGCAGACTCCTCTTAAAGCCTTTCACTGATGTCTTCCGGGGACAGGAAATTCGAAGGGAGAAGTGTCGGAAGGGTACTCAAGTCTTTCCTCCCTGATATATGTATGTTTTATGCAGGACAAGAACAGGCTCATGAGAGTGAGAGAGTCTGTACACTAAGTGTATTACCACGTGTGGTCTAGCCGCATCACCCCTATAGTCCAGGCTTGTACTCTGTTTTTCTGTTAGAGGGAGACGTAGGTCCCTATCTGATGTTACACAAAGAAGGTCGAAAAAGAAGCGAATTACTCTCTGAGTCATCCGGGCACTTATCAGTACCAATTTGCACTTTTCTGAGGTTGAAATGCATGCCACTAATCTGTGTCCAGTCTCTCATCTACTATGTTTGTCAGTAACCTGTCATAGGATTCCGAAAATTTTGTCGCTCTCCGAATCTCTATGTCATTAGATTAAAGGACCGTCTACCACTGCGGTATTTCTCGTAAACATTTGCAGTATTACATAAAACTTTCGTTAAGCAACGCAGGACCCATGGTTAATGGATGGAGCTACAGTGATTTAGTCACGGAACATATTCCATGGGTTCAAAAAGGCGCCAAGCAGTACCTTGTTGTTTTCTGCCCCACGGGAGGGAGGATGATAGATACTATCTTATAAATGCATGGTGTGGCACACAGGGAAGTGGCACCATATCGAGTCTGGGTGTTCACCAAGTGGTTGTCTGTCGCCCACACGAATCCAAGCTGCTTGTTGAAATTTAAGGCAGCTCCGCGTCCCCCTTGTGGTCCCCGTCCTGCCTCTCCAGGACCATATCACTCGTACAGACTCCAATGTCGACAGCAGTAAGGATTAACCGTGTCTCAGCCAGTTTTATTATTTCGAAATTCACGAGGGTTTAGAGGTTTCTGAGTTCCTCTGTGCGTCGGTGGCACAGTGGTTAGGACTCTCGCCGATCATGCACATGGTCCGGGGTTCGATCCCCTGCCGGCGCACACCCGATATCTATGGTCGGCCTGCAAAATTTGGTCTACCGATATCACATGCTGAAAATTCCATACCTGTGCCAAAAAATATGGTGTGCAATCAAGCTATAATAAAAAACTTTTCTGAATTTTTGCACCTTTGTGTTCTTGTGGGCTGACTTTAAGATGATCATCGAATGTCCACTCAGCTTGGCTCGCACTTCTGACCCACTGACTCAGAAGCAGAGAAGTACACACTTAAAAGCTGAGATTCGAATTGCAACGACTAAGCAAAGTTTACAACAGTTCACCGCAGTAACTCAGTAAAAACACCAATAATCGGTGTGAAAGAAAACAAGCCGAACATAGAAATCTAGTATACTTCTTCCGATGCACCTACCAAGTGTTTTTAAAGTCTTTTAAGTAGAACCCTAGGAATCACTTTATGTGCCTGTACATTCTCTCTTAAATGTGCTGAAAAGTGCAATAATTTGTAGAAAATACTGCTCATACTTATAAGAATTTAACGAAATCAAATTATTTCTTAACATTCCGAAATCGATATGTAAATGGATTAGGTTGTTGCCTCATGGGGTGAAATAAATAGTGTGTATCTTAATCTCTGTCGGGACTTTTAATTATTTGAATATTTGATCTGAAGCAAGTATTTCAGTTTAGTCACCAACAGTTTTGATCAAGTTTTAAGACACTTTTTAACATTTTTATTTGAAATTTGAAACTGCTGCAGTTATAGTTTTTAAAAACGTAAAGAAAAACATAGAAGGCTAATATTAACCCTACTGGAGCAGTGCATGAACTTTCTCAAGCAGCATTAGTCTTCTAATGCAGTGACAAGAGCTATCATATAATAATTATACGAATTGAAGAGAACGACTCAGGAATGTCAAAACACAACCATTTATTTCACGGTTAACTCCATCATAAATCAAAATCAGTTAGAGGACCATAAAGTGGAGGTCAGTAGACAGCTTTCACGTGTCACCTTAGAGCTCTTCAGAAAAGAGTCAAAATTTGTGGACTCCTAGGTTCTGGCTGGTCAGGTGGTGAGAGTTGTGGTTCCATAACCTGAAATCAAAACTGGGCAGCTATTTCGTTGCATCTCAGGACTCAGCAGTTGTAAACATTCACAGATCTACTGAAGGACTACACAGATAAAACAGCAATGTGGTTCACTTGTAAATCGCATGTTCTGAGTTCGAACTGCTGTAGAGCGCTGACTATGTAGAGTCAATTAACTAGAGCGTACCAGAAGTCATTGGTTTCCTAGAATGAAATGGTTCTGTAAGTGATGTTCATTTGTGCTGAAAACATGCCTAGAAATCAAACAAATCTGCATGATCTCATTAAGAATATAAGTTAAACGGACTACTGGAATGTTTGTGTCATTGCTACACACTAGCTGTTAGATTGTGCTTTAAAATATAATGAAAAGCGAAGTTTAATTACATAAATAAATATGCATTCCTACTGCAAGAATCTCACTTAAAATGCATTCATCACTGCTTTTTATGAATAACTTTGGACTGAGAAAGTTGGCATCAAATCTGACAGATCAATTTAATGAAAATTTGTTGAAAAGATAAGTAACATATATATGTCTTCGTGACTATCTTTAAAACGAGATTAGTCGTGACTATACTGATGCATGATACATTCTTATTCAAAGTTTTCAATAAACATACTAAGCAACCTCCACTTTCTAAAGTAGTCCGATTATTAACTTACCAGGAGGCGGACGGTAACGTTCGGGTTCATAAGCTCCACTGAGTTCTATTAACGATTTTGATCGTTTTTGCGGCCTTGGTAGCCTGAAGTAGAAAATTATCAGTTAGTTTTATTTGAAGAAAGCAAAAGATCAAGCGTAATCTGTCATAAAAAGTACATCATATATTACTTTTTACCATATATTTATATTTAAACGAAAGAATGTATAGATATATGTTAACATAGTCTCACCTGCTTAACTTCTTGGCCTTATTTTCTTGACCTGCCTTTTTAAGGTTTTTGTGCACTTTAGTGACATTGTCACCCAAACTTTCACCGTCTGAAATGCAAACATAAGAATTTCCTGATAGAAATAAATATTGACAATTACTTTTAATTGCTGCTTTTATAGACTGTCGATAAGAATTCGCTAACTGAGATTCTTTCACAAGTTCTAAGAAAAAATAATATTTTACACATTTCGGCTACCATTCAGAAACCTTTTAGTTTCATCACTGTATGTAACTTTCGTAACATTCCAAAACCCTCCTTGAGACATGTTTCTATCAGATATAACCTTGAGGGATATAAAGACTTAACTAAACAAAACTACCGAATATTCCAGTCATAAGATTTCCAGGCTGAATAAATTTCTGTGCAACAACTAGTAAGTAAAATGCAGTCATTTCTGACCTTTGATGGATTTTCATTTCGTTAGTGACCCAGGGTGTCTCCGATGAGTAACGTCAGAAGTGGACCTCGCAACTGTCTAACTCGTTGAAGTAGTTCATGCTGTCTTTCAGTGTCCAATATCCACAAGCTTTCACAAGCTTCTTATTTCTTCTATAAACATTCTTAATATCTAGTCAGCTTTTATATAGTTTGTTCCTCCACTAACCTGTCCTAACTCAGTTGAGTCTATGGAAGTGTTGAGGTGATTGGTTTGTAGTATGCTGTGCGTCAGCATCGCGCAGCTGCTGTGAATGGAGTTAATTCTTTCACCAGCTTGCTGATAGGTGTGGTCAAAAAAAGAGATAACGTGCATAGTGGAATAATATAGACTTAGACATAAAAAGTTAAAAATAAATGGATATATGTATACGTATGCAATAACCACTAAAGAGTGTATGAATAGGCAGAGTAATCAAAGGAGTAATACAAGGAACGTGTAGCAGGAGTGGAGCATAGGTTTAGATTATACGCAGCAATAGGGTAGAGAATGTGAGTTTCAAGGTAATAGTTCATTTGGACACAGTCAGTGTGTCGTAGTATAACTCTGCAGACTCCTCTTAAAGCCTTTCACTGATGTCTTCCGGGGACAGGAAATTCGAAGGGAGAAGTGTCGGAAGGGTACTCAAGTCTTTCCTCCCTGATATATGTATGTTTTATGCAGGACAAGAACAGGCTCATGAGAGTGAGAGAGTCTGTACACTAAGTGTATTACCACGTGTGGTCTAGCCGCATCACCCCTATAGTCCAGGCTTGTACTCTGTTTTTCTGTTAGAGGGAGACGTAGGTCCCTATCTGATGTTACACAAAGAAGGTCGAAAAAGAAGCGAATTACTCTCTGAGTCATCCGGGCACTTATCAGTACCAATTTGCACTTTTCTGAGGTTGAAATGCATGCCACTAATCTGTGTCCAGTCTCTCATCTACTATGTTTGTCAGTAACCTGTCATAGGATTCCGAAAATTTTGTCGCTCTCCGAATCTCTATGTCATTAGATTAAAGGACCGTCTACCACTGCGGTATTTCTCGTAAACATTTGCAGTATTACATAAAACTTTCGTTAAGCAACGCAGGACCCATGGTTAATGGATGGAGCTACAGTGATTTAGTCACGGAACATATTCCATGGGTTCAAAAAGGCGCCAAGCAGTACCTTGTTGTTTTCTGCCCCACGGGAGGGAGGATGATAGATGCTATCTTATAAATGCATGGTGTGGCACACAGGGAAGTGGCACCATATCGAGTCTGGGTGTTCACCAAGTGGTTGTCTGTCGCCCACACGAATCCAAGCTGCTTGTTGAAATTTAAGGCAGCTCCGCGTCCCCCTTGTGGTCCCCGTCCTGCCTCTCCAGGACCATATCACTCGTACAGACTCCAATGTCGACAGCAGTAAGGATTAACCGTGTCTCAGCCAGTTTTATTATTTCGAAATTCACGAGGGTTTAGAGGTTTCTGAGTTCCTCTGTGCGTCGGTGGCACAGTGGTTAGGACTCTCGCCGACCATGCACATGGTCCGGGGTTCGATCCCCTGCCGGCGCACACCCGATATCTATGGTCGGCCTGCAAAATTTGGTCTACCGATATCACATGCTGAAAATTCCATACTTGTACTGAAAATGCGGTGTGGAATCAAGCTGTAAATAAAAAATAAAAAAAATAAAAATAAATTTCACATTGCCGCATAGGCTACTGATAGTGAGTCTTACAATCATGCCTTGTTTGTTGGTTAACGCTAAGTGGGTTGTTATGTGGTGAGTTCATGTTCGCACTAGTTTGCCGATTTTTATGGAACCCGCCAATTATTTGCTTTACTTCGGATTCTGTTCAGATGGTTGTGTGACACTTGCTGTTGTCCTTTCCAGTGTTGTACCGTTGTCGTGTCACTAAAGCATTAGGACGCATCATTACGTCAACACTCAGTCTCCTTGAGGTCCGAAATCAATTTTTGGATCACCGAATATGTGCGTCAGTGGCACAGTGGTAGAATGCCTGTCAAAAACGTAGGCGGTTCGCCGTTCGATCCCCAGCCGACGCATTCCTTTACGTCGCTAAGCCAGTAATAAGGCTGGTAAAGGCGATGGGTTGTGCATGAAGTTAACAACCCCGTCTCGTAAAAATAAATACCACTGCTATCGAAACTTCAAGCCTCTAGCTTGAAGCCCTATGTTCCAGTGGGAACTTAAAGGAATAGAAAAAGAGAATATGTCCGCTAACCTTACAGCTTTTCTCATACCAGTGTTGGAGAACCATCGTCGGTTGCTCTACGGATTTGGATTTAATAGCTAGTAGCTATGATGAGCTAACCGAATTGATGTCAATGGGACAATGCAGTCCACAGATATAGAATGCTCCAGACTCCCCAAGGGCTATCTGAAAAGACAGCCACCCCCACCACTGTACACTCCGTGTGTGTTTTTATTCAAGGAGCGCCTATCGTGCTTGTCCATGTAGGTATAGGGCATTAGTTCCGATGGCTTCCTTGCCATTTGAGTTCCTGCCAGTGACCTGTTCCATCGTATTCGTGTGCCAGAAATTCTGTTTTCAACCAGGACTTTAAAAGGCAACAATGTGTTTCCACAATCTTTAATGGAACTTCGTTTTACAATCAGGGGGTGTTTGCCTTGTTTATGGTGCCTTAGCATCCTCGCACAGCCTACACAACTCTACAAGCTGGATGCTAAGCTCAAGCCCGACACATAAATCAGACTACTCTACTTGATCAAACAGTTCTCGTAGACTACTGATATGCTCTGACATGGTGAAACAGGATAAGACAGTTTAATCGACTAACTTCGGTCTTAGGCCCAATAACTGGCTGCTTATCTTCGTTTCTAAGATCAGCAACCATACATTTTAGCATCCTACTATAGTGTAGCACACTGCAGAGTTCATGTTTGCTTATGGATTCAGACTGGTTTTTTGCAGGATTAAAATTACTTGCTACTCGCATGAAGACATTTGTGGTGTTTGTCTGAATAGAGCCTTTATTTTTTACGGCCTATTGTATTTTCGGTTTCACAGGGTTTTCCTTCGTATCCTGGTGAGCTGGAGAACCCCTTTCTTGGCTGCCATTGGAAGTGTGTTGTTTTTGTTTTCCAGCAAACCTTTGGGTAGAAATGTATCAGGACAACAGAGCCAACAAATACAACAAAGCAACGGTTATGGGTTATTTTGTATGCACTCGTGGTGTGGCTTCGGCACTCTTTTGTTACACCTTCAGTGCGCCCATCGATGGCAAAAACTGCACGCGAAAGACGGAACTATGGACGTGGTAGTCGTCGCCTTTTCCAGAAAAAGCCCTCGAGGTCTTGATTATATGACGCCTGGGATTTTTCCTTTTAGTCCTATATAGTGCTACAGTATGGTTTAACATGAAAACATGCGCGGTTCTGTTTTTGTTGTTACGTTATCAGTATGTGTGGATATCGACTTATTAGGAAGACGTGGATTATTATTATTATTGCATCCTTTAATTCCTAGAGGAAAATAGGGCTTCAACCGGGCGTCTTCTTTGAGTTTGGTTCTCTGCTAGAGTCTTCAACTGGCTCCATGTCTGCCCACACGTCTTCATCCCCTCTTCACATGACCTCTTACAAGTCATCCTTGCACTGACGATCAACTCGCCGCTTCCCGTTCGGGTTCCACTCAAGCAATGGCTAGTCTAGTGATGTCACTTGATTGTTTCCTCAGAGTATGGCCAATCCACCTACCTCCATTTCCTCCTGCTTATTTGTTGCACAATCGGTTCCTGGTTGGTTCACTCATTGCCAGAGATCTCTGTTGCTGATCTTTCCTGCCCGGCCATCTGATCTTGAGTAGTATTGAGCAAAGACAACTGTTAATGAAGGTCTGTAGTTTCTTTGAGACGCTCTTTATGACACGCGGTGCAAGTCTCTGATGCGTATAGTAGCACTGACTGACTTCACATTGGAGTTGAAAATCCGGATATTCTTTTTGATGCTGAGAGTTGTTGACCTCCACACAGACTTGAGAGTAGTGAAAGCTTGTCTTGCTCTTCCGATTCTTGCCTTGATATCCTCGTGAGTTCTGCCTGTAGTTGAAACGATGCTTCCCAGGTAGGTAAAAGAGGTTGTTTCTTTCAGGTTCCTCCCATTTATGCTGATTGTTGTCTGTTGTTGTTGTTGCTGTTGGTGTTGCCCAGGAATCTTCATCACCTCTGTCTTCTATATGTTCACCTGAATTCCCTCCTATCTTTGATGTTTCGTATATCGTCAACTTGTTGCTTTTCATCACTTGCATATCTTCCAGTTTATGGGAAATCACATATATATCATCGGCGAAGTCCAGATTCTCCAAGTTTTTTGTGTGAGTCCATTTTATGCCTGTTTCCTCATTGCCCGCTGTTTGTCGCATTATCCAGTCTACTGCAATCAGGAAAATCATTGGCGATAGTAGGCAGCCTTGTCTTACTCCTGTCACTTGGATTAAGTGACCAGATATTTGCAACTGATGTGTGCAACGGCTTTAATGCCACTGGTAAATTAACTCTCCTAACTGAGACTCTAGTAATGACAGATTACATAATAGTCGTGAACTTTGTTAGGTGTGAGTTTCCTGCCACATTACAACTCATTGTTATGCGGGGTTAGAAAAGTGAAAGAGGTAATAACATAAGTTTTCTAATAGTAGAGAAATAAAAGGATGACAGAGTATGCAAAAAAGGTTCTCGACTTTATCTTGAACCCTCAAGTGACCCAGCTTCACAGTAATCGCGCCGCAGTCCCAAGAATCTTGTTTATTTGTTTAAGTTAGAGAGATGATGTTACAAGCGTAGCACTTGGTTCGAGACCACTGGACTTACGACAAAAGTTGGACGTGATAGTGTAGTACCCCTATATTAACTCAAATCACACGCTTATGAAACTAATTTATGTGCTCATGTTATACATTTACAGAAAGTGATTTTACATATGCTTGTCGAGTACTTGCCGTTGCACTGATGGACTTTAGTTTTCCCTTTTTATATATTTTTTTACAGGTTCGTACACCTTCATTCATCTCGCGCCCTTCAAAATTTCATTTCGCTAAAAATTCATCCTTTCAAATTTTCACTTGTGTCTTTAGATAAGTTGTTTGATATTTGGTCGCACACAGCGTCAGCACACCATAGAATGTGATAACGCCAATGGACTGTACTATTACAAAGGGAAACATATGTAGTGCCCTATAATAGTGATGGTGGCGGAAGGTTTACAGATTAGAAGAATCAGGTGATAAGAAGGTGGGTATTTTTCCCAGATGAGAGAAAAATTAATGTCAACTTTCGAAAAGCACCATTTGTCCACCCTTGTGAAGCTCTGACAAGACACTCGAATGTAAACAACTGGTGTGATGTTGAAGAACCAACATGTTTCGGAATGACTGATGAAGTAGATTTTTTAGAAGATGAAGGATAGTGATTGTTACTCAAGGCACGCTGTATACATACATAAGTGTTCTTCTTCCAACACCCAAAATACCTTTCCTACCGAATCCAGATGAGTAATAACAAATAATTGACTGTCCAAAATGCGAGATATATTTCAGGATCAGAAACGTTCAGCGATGATGGCCTAACTAGCTGGGAATCGTACTCGAATGGCCGGGTATGACACGCAGTGAGTCGAATGGCGAGGGGGGTTTTACCGCGTACATTCGGCTTAACCATTGGACTGAAACAGAGGTCAACATCCACCACTGAATGATGAACGCCGTAGACTAGCTGTTTTGGGTGACTACTTACCGCTGCAACCTGTTTATACAACCACAGTGCCTCTGTTGAACTCACTTATTGATTCTTTACCGACATTCTTCAGATGTGTGTACTTTGTGTCTGAATTTCATGTCGGTACAGTGTTCGGAGAAGTTTAGCTACGACAGCATGTATGAAGCAGGGTGAGCACTAAGAGCTGAACAACCGCGGAAAAAGAGGCAGCAGGAGTAGACTACATTTGGAGGACTTTCGATCGTGACAGTAGTAGAGATTTTGAATCAGACGGTTCGGTAAGTGTGCCAGCCCATGAATATCTATTATTCAAGTATTTTTCTAGCTCATTCTTTGGACATACCTACAACTGAAAACGATTGTCGCACACACACTTATCATCCGATTCCCTGGCAATTATCCCTGGGATACCTTTAATGAGTTGATATTACTTAAGTTTTTGACACAAGATCTCATTTACAAACCGTGACAATTTTTCTCTATGATGTTAGATGATCGACGGATGACCAGTGTTCATAGAGACCAGGTGTTGGGTTTACAACCTGCCTTAGGATTATAGACTATACCCAGCAGCAAGTGAATAGTTAGACTAACAAATGTTCAATGTATTGACCATTAATTTAAAAACATTGATTTCCTGATTCACAGAATAAAAGGACTGCTTTTGGCTTGCATATGATTTCGGCCACGTTTCTATATTTTCTTCCTTATACCCATACTACGGTTAAGAGCGTAATTAGTGCTGGGACTCTCGTGCAATTAAAATTACCCCATTTAGTTTGGTGACAAAAAAAGAAGAGTTAATCTTGTTTCCCTTGCTGGATTCAGTCTAGAAAGGTTTCGCCTGTCTCGTGCTTTAAGTCCTATTGAAGAGATTTCCTTCTTTGCAATATGTACTTGTCACACTGCACAAATTGAGAATTTAGAGTTTTTTGAGAATAAATGAGACTTTCATTAGTCAGTTTACAAAATGAAGGATGTTGATATTCACTCAGGATACACGTAAGTTTTTATTCTGTGACTCCCAAAGTACTTATTCTGCCTGGGACGAAGGCAAATTAAAACAACAAATTGCTCGTTCAAAATGCGGGATATATCTCGGAATCAGGATCGTAGCTCGACTTTTATTCCTTAGCTAGCTAGGAATCGTGCACGAGTGGCCGAAAGTAACACCACGGCGAGTTAGATGTCTGGGATGCTTGATCACCCACCTTCAGCCTAACAAGTCACCTGAAAAAGGGAAGGTCGGCATCCAATGTTGAGTGAAGTATATGACAGATTAATAACTCTGAGGAAATATTTATCGCTACATCCTCAATACTGAGACTATTTGAGGTTTATTGGAGTGGGCTGAACAAAACAAATCAGAGATTATTTTTGATGCCAGACTGAATTCTGTCAGTCGCGTTTAATGTGGCCAACACTCTAGGTGGCTCTCCATCACGACTCGCCATGAATTTCTGATATTAGATGGTTGAAGGTAATCGGTAGGAAGTCTCTGATGACCTAGATCTCATGCTAGTCGGCACTCACTAGTCTGTCAGGCGTATCTGCATTTTTGAAGGAACTCATGTCCTTTATGAGGTTCAAACCCGCATCACCCAGTGAGTACTGCAGTCAGAGACCTTACCACTGAGCTATTCGGGTTCACGATTGACTTCCTGTAGGACTGTATTGGATACTCTGATTGGACACCAGTCCAAGACTTCCTGTCGATTGCTTCCATCTATCTAATATCAATAAATCTTTACTATTAGAAATAATTTGAGAGTAATATGACTGATACGTAAACAAACTACATTGTACATGGTACTTTATATCTGACTGTGAATGAAGTCTTTGCTGATGCTACTATGTGAGTAGAAGTCATAATGCTCTTCAGAATTGAGCAGTTGGCTATTCTGTGGTCTCTTTTCAAAAACCACGCCGGTAAGCATTCACAGGTTCGTTTAAACACTGTCCTGGTTCTGTGACCTGTGAAACTCGAGTTGATATGTAAAACAAAATTGAACAGTTGACTAAAATCGATAACTTGAGATTACAAGTTTAAACAAGTATTAATCAAATCATTTATTTGTTTTCTATGATGGTTATTCAAGTTTTGTTTAAAATGTTAATTTAAAAAGCAAATCTTAAAATAGTTTCAGCTAATGAAAATAAATAAAACTCGATTGATGAAAGTTAGCATTTAATTCAATTTGAACTTTCGCGCTGATTCATTTGACCGAAGCTCTCGTCCTCTACTGACATGTCGGCTCCATGTGCGAATTCTTCGAGGACACTATCTGCGGATTTGACCCGAGGTAATTTTGTAGGCGAAGTTCTACAATAGAGTCCCAAGATTGTAAATGTTCCAATGACCTTGTGAATGTTCCAATGACCCTGAACGCATGCTAGTCATTGGTTGAGGAAGCTCCCCATTATTCTAGCGCGAATAATTGTGCATATTGGTAAGCGACACTGAATTAATTGTCTTCTAGGAACTTTCTTTGAAAAGTTGAAACTGTCTTTGATGATTGGTTGTTATTGGTGTCGAAAGTTTAACTTTGCCTGAATATCTTGTTTCTGTCCAATTACTGGGTGCCAGAGCGAATAGCGTTTGGGTACATCATCATAGAGTGAACCATTCGAATGATTCCGTCGACCCTGTCATACTCATAATAATTCCATCGAAGGTTTCTGGGGAAGACTGAAAAATAGAATGTGAGCTATCAACGGATCACAAAACGAAGTTATTTTCAGTCATTTGAATGAAGACATGTATAGAAATTGGTTTAATTTAAAAACTGAAACTCCTCTTAATAATTGGAACATTTTTTTATCTCATATTAGAGAAGAGTACCCTGCTTGATTTTATTTCATGCTTATTTATGTAAAAATACGTAAAATTTTATGCAAAAATCATCCTTTTTTCTCATTAGTCGGTTCAAGGTCACTTGTGCGTTCGTTCCTTGGGACTCTATTGTAGAACTTTGCCGTACTTTGCATCCTCAGTGAGTGAATGAGTCTTGGTGTTCCCAGTGAAGCTCAAACTCAGTAACCATAGTTTCAAGTGCCAAAGCCTCAGCGGGAATAGTATCACTCACTGAGGGATGCAGATACATCCGATGAAGAGTCACAAGTAGGGCGAAGTGCGTGTTGTCATGGATTCCACTGGTAGTCACCATCCATCAAATTACTTCAAGATGAAACTAAGGTTTGAATAGAAAGAAGATTATACTACAATCTGTTGAGTAATTACTAAAGTTTGGGACCCAAAAGAATGATAGACAGAATCACTTTGAACAACCAGTCAGATAAGCCTAAACATTCAGTCATCATTTCCGAGGTTGTATTTCATTAGTGTGCCTGACTGTGGGAATTAAAAGGATAGGAACACGTTGAACTAGTGAGGAAACTCTAGAAGATTTGGACTTTGTGGATGGTCTGTATCTAACGTCACAAAAACTAGAGTACTTACAGACGAAAACCAACAATTTGGTAGAAGATACAAGCAATGAAGACAGGATTTCAAGTGAAAACAGAGATGACAGAGGTGGTGAAGATAGCCAATTAACAACAACCAGAAGCACCAATCACTATCAACGGGAGAAATTTAAACGAGGTCACTTCTTCCATCCATCTAAGCGGCATCTTTTAAACTACAGGCATTGATACGGATGAGGATGTCGAAATATGAATTGGAAAGGTAAGATACACCACCATCACTCTGAGATCAGTTGGGAAACCTGCTACACTCATGACACTGAACAAAGTTCAGATTTTTAACACTAATGTCAAGTGAATTAGTGCTTCGAACAAACTACACACTTTCACCAACAGCTAGCTGTCTTCGCTCAATGCCGATCAAGATTAGATGGCTAGCCAGAAAACATCAGCAATAGGGAAATCTGGCAGTGAACGAACCAACCCAGCAGGAAGGTGGATTGGCTGGCCATACTCTGAGAAAACAAACCATCAAGTGAGTGACATCCATCACACGCCAGGCCATTGCACGAAAGGGAATCGCAATGGAATAGGAAGTGAAGAGTTGGTCGTCACTGCGAGTGTGACATGGAGGAGGAGGTGATGTGAAGAGGAGATGAAAGCATGTGGGCAGATGTGGAGCCAGGTGAAAATGTTGGTGGAGAACTGAACGCAATGGAGACGTGCGGCTGAATCCCTATGTTCCTCTAGGAATTAAAGGAAACAATAACAATAATTATAATACGGTTAAGAGACCTGACGTGTCACAGAATGCATTTCCGACAGGCTAAAGCAAAATTTTAATCGAAAGCTAACTTCTCTGGCGCCATAGTGAAGATTAGATAGCTGGCTAGAAAGGATCAGCAACCAGAAACTCCAGCATAGAACGAACCAATCCAGAACCTATCGCCCAACAAATATTACTGAAGAAAATGGAGACGAATTGGATCATTGGAGACCACATAGTGCTTCAGACCATCGGTTGAGTAGAATCCGAGTTGGAAATGAGGAGATCTAAAGTCTGAGTGTGACTTAGAGGAGATCGTGTGAGAAGGAGACGAAAGCTTATGGGCAGTTTTGCGTCAGATGAAGAGATCAGCAGAGAACGGGATGAAGTGGAGATCTTCTGTTAAGCCCTCCCCTCTGTGTTCCATTCACAACCGAATGGAATAACAGTCATCATAATAATACTACTGTGGCATGTTTTGAATTGGCTTATAAACACTAATGTCAGGTTGAGACAGTGCTCCTGTGCGGTTAACAAACTTGGCGCGTTACCGAAAGCATTTCCAATGGGCTTTACATTTTCATCAACAACTGCCTTCACTGCCTCCGCACTGCAGATCACATATTCAGAAAGGATAAACAAATAGAAACTCTGAGAACGAACCGATCAGGAGCTTATCATCCAACTAATATGCAAAATGGAAAGGAAATGGATTGGAAGTGCGGTAAAGAGACCGTTGAGTGACATTCTACATTAGACAAGGGAAATCATAGAGCCAGTTAAAGAGGAATACAGAAAACAGGATGAAATAGAGATATGCTGTCAAAGTCCTATGTTCCATTCGGAATCTGAGAAAATAATAATATTGGACGTGCCGTCCACACCATTTGCCACGAAGAAGCAATTGGTGAGAATTCGATTTCGGGGATTAGTTGATAGCAATATGACATGATATACTGCAGTCACCTCAATGCACCCATCTACAGAAATTGATTTAAACTAACACTAAGAACTGTATGAATGAATTGGGAAGCATTTCTAAAACATATAAAGGATTGCCATCACTTTATATTATGTAATTAATTCATTTTCTATGCTTGGTCAAAGTTATTTGGTTGATCGTTCTCTTGGGTCGTTATAATTTAGTTTAGCCTTAAGGTGTACGATGCATTCTTGATACGTTAACCCCATTTAATTTCAGTTTGGTAAACTGATGGGGACACTTCTGGTTAATGAGTTATCTGAAAGCGTTTTTTATTACAAAAGAAAGTATTCGAACCAGTGAAGGTGTAGGTGAAGAGGAAAAGAAGACAAAATGGAGATGAAAAAGAAGAAGACTGAGCGTATATATATATATATATATATATATATAAACATATATATATATTCATCATCAGGTTCTACAATTATATATACACACTTTCATAGCTTCGTTCCCATCAAATACAAAAGGAATTTGATGAAGGCCCTTAGCCACAGAGTTAGAGCTATATGCTCTGAAGAAGTAATTAAAGATGAATTAAACATTGTATATGATACTTTAATTGAAAATGGTTATCCTGACAAGTTTATCAAGAAACATATGACGAAGAAGGCCGAAAAGGACGACCCACTATCTGTAAACAAGAAGTCACTTTATATACGACTACAATTCAAGGGCGATAAACCAAGCGAGTTAATTACGAAGAAATTAAGAAAATCAGTTCAAAGAACTTTCGATGCTGGCGAACTACACGTCTTATTCTCTACACGATCGATGGTGCTACCTCGACTGAAAGATGAAGTACCCAGACCAACTAGCCACTTCAAATTGTATTTATCAATTCAACTGCGCTTGTGGAGCGAGTTATGTTGGCCGTTGCTCTAGAAACTTGATTTCTCGTGCTTGAGAACATCTCCCACTATGGCTAAGTAAAGGTGTAGTTAAAACTATTAACAGCTCGATATTAGACCATCTGGTGCAAACCGGTCACAAAGCTGGCGTAGAAGAATCCTTCTCCATAATATACCGGGTGCCTAACAAATTACCAAAATCATCGAAGCACCGCATGCTCAAATCAGCAGAGGCTATTGCAATTCGCCTCAAACAACCAGTGCTCTGTGTCCAAAAGTAACCAGTCCAGCCCCTACTACTGCCCTGGCCCTCAGTAGAGACTACAAATTCATGAATTTGCAATATTGTCTTTCATAATTCTTCTGACATTCAGTTTACTTGATGTTGATGCTGTTCAGCTGTAATTTATCAATATTATTGATTCGATGTTATTTAAACAGCAACATTAATGTCGCTCATAACACTAATTCATTCATTCATTAGAATGTATATATAATTGTAGAGCCTGATGATGAATTTATCGAAAAGAGTAATCTCTGTTCTGTGTCTATTCTTTTGAAAATTTTAATGGGCATTTTTAATCAATATATATATATATATATATATATATATAATGGAAAGTGACGAATTGAATGTTGGTCCACAAATGAAATATGAAGGTGACCATGTGAACAGGCAATGAGGGCTTGTAGGCACTTATGAAGGCAGCTAAAAAAGACAGTAGAGGACTGACTGAAACAGTCATGTGCTGCTGACGCCTTCTGTTCTATTTGGAATCAAAGAGAAGAAGAATCTTGTATCAGTGTTAACATCAGTAAAAAGTTTGAGCACTGTGGATTAGATCAAATAAAGTATAATTATATTTCAATAGTTTACACACAATGATAAGTTTTGTTATTGGTAATATTTCGAGCAAAATTACTGCCCGTGTTCACACCACTGTTGGAATTGTTTGATTCACACATTTATGATTTGTACTCATATATATAGTTGATTATTTTTGTTCATTCATGTTTGTTTTGTTTGTATTTGAGTTATATTCCACGTTCATTCATGTGTTTGTATTCAGAATTATATTCCAAGTTGTTGATAGTTGTACTGAGTCACCCTTGTTACATGTATCCGGTGTGACTTTAATGAATATCGATTCTGTTATAAGTTTTTCTTTCCATTTGTTCATGTTAGTTTTTAGAATACACACATTGTCCCAATCGATATTGTGGTTTTTGTCCCATGCATGTGCAGCTATTGATGATGTTTTTTTCAAGATTTTAGTAGGCTTGTGTTCCTGTTTGTTGACCTTTGGTTAGGCGTTTACGTTCATTTACTCTTATTTTTGAGTGATCTGGACGTTTGCCCCACATATTTAGTCGGACAGTCAGCACAAGATATTTTGTAAATCAAGTTGTTTTTATCCATCATTTTTATGGGATCTTTCAGTTGATTTATTTTATTTTTGATTAGATTTGTCGGTTTGAAAGTTGTGTGAATGCCGATATTTTTGAGGTTTCTTTGAATTGCCTCTGATGTACCATTTTTTGCTCGAAATAATACCAATAACAAAACTTATCATTGTGTGTAAACTACTGAAATATAATTATACATTATTTGTATCAGTGTGTTCAGAAAAAGCTGGTAAAAGTATTCCCTATTCTATGACCCATTCCTACTAACTTCTTTATAATTTTTTTCTACTATTTTGTGATCATGTGTTGCAGACTGTCAAGCAAGATCATCAAACGCAGACAACTACATTATTCAATGAAGATTTAAAAGGCCTACTTCATATTAAAGTCTGCATTGAAAATGTTGTCGAGAATTACAGAGAAGGATCTGGGTAAAGATTCGCATCAATATCATCCACATGAGCTGTAAATATTCCTTATCATTTCTAGAATACTTTCGAATTTGTGCTTATTCCACTTGATAAGCTATTGTTAGATTATAATAGTGTTATTAGAAATAATGTGATGTATTTCCGCTGTAAATTTCTAACAACAATCTGGTCACTCACCTCTTTACTTGTCAAGTCAATTTCTATGATAAAATAAAGGCCACTTAAAGTAAACAAATTGACAAAAGGGATTTAAGAATAATAATAATTAGGCCACGGAATGATATCAGTTAGAGAACCATTGACGACCAGTGGGGGAGTACTGGACAGCTGTTTCATCCTAGATTAGGAATCGTCGCCAGGATTCGAACCCAGGAATTTCCGGTTACAAAACAAGCTCAAATATCATTCAGCCACTGGGACCCGACTTCTCAATTGCCAGTCCATGAATTCTAACTTCTACCAATTCGTGATTTAGCACGACCACCAAACAATGTCATCGGTGGGAAATCCATCCTCATACTTGACTGGATGGCTCTCATTGGTCACGACTTCTCACTGAAAGTGCAAGAAACATCGTCCTGTAGCAAGCCACTAGCGTGCATCAGATTAATTTTCAAGAGTTGATTTCTTTTCCAAGTTAGACCACGGGTTCGAAACCCAGTAAGTGCATACTGCCTATGTGTCCCAAACGGGGATGAAATAGCTGTCCAGTACTCCCTGCTAATTTTCAGGGGTTCTCTAACTGATATCAATTCGTGGTCTAAGGTGTAAACAAATCAGATCCTTACAAATCAACTACTGAAACATAATAAGAATAGACACGGAACAAAGAGTACTCTTTTCGATAAATTCATCATCAGGCTCTACAATTATATATACATTATAATGAATGAATGAATTAGTCTTATGAACGACATTAATGTTTAAATAACATCAAATCAATAATATTGATAAATTACAGCTGAACAGCATCAACATAAAATAAACTGAATGTCAGAAGAATTATGAAAGATAATAGTACAAATTCATGAGTTGATAGTCTCTACTGAAGGCCGGCCAGGGCAGTAGTAGTTGCTGGACTTGTTACTTTTGGCCACAGAGCACTGGTTGTTTGAGGCGAATTGCAATAGCCTCTGCTGTTTGGAGCATGCGGTGCTTCGACGATTTTGGTAGTTTGTTAGTCACCCGGTATATTATAGAGAAGGACTCTTCTACGCCGGCTTTGTGACCGGTTTGCACCAGATGGTCTAATATCGAGCTGTTAATAGTTTTCACTACACCTTTACTTAGCCATAAAGGGAGATGTTCTCGAGTGAGCACGAAAAATCAAGTTCCTAAAGCAACGGCCAATATAACTCGCTTCACAAGCGCAGTTGAATTGATAGATACAATTAGAAGTAGCTAGCTGATCTAGGTACTTCATCTTTCAATGGAGGGATCACCATTGGTCGTGTAGAGAATAATACGTGTAGTTCGCCAGAGCATTAAAAGCTCTTTGAACTGATTTTCTTAATTTCTTCGTAAATAACTCGCTTGGTATATTGCCCATAAATTGTAGTCGTATAATTAACACAACGTTTGATTATCCATTCAGGTAAGGATGACCAACGTAGGTTAAGAGTGATAATAAATTGCTTCTGAACACACAAGGTGGGAGGGGGGCGGGTAATTTTACCAACGGCCAACTCCTCGGCGTATCTCTGACCGTTTTTAAAAATAACCTTAAAATATACAGAGAGCGAACATTTGTGGTTTCGATAAATTCTTCTTCAGGCTCTACATTTATAAATTCACGAATATTATTATAATACAACTAGCCATGAAAGGCATCGGAAAATTATATCTGCAACTGTATTGAAGTACATGTATAATATGGAGTGGTAGTTGGTATATATATATATATATATATACATATATATATAGTGAACAAAAGTACAGGTTTCGAAGGTGAGTGTAATCATTGGCGTGTGAGACAGTATCAGTACTACGGAAAATAAACTAGAGGTAAGTTCAAGGATGAAAATAACCACAGTAATAATGATTTTGAAATAATAGCGATGATTTGGGGGTAAATTTAAAAGTACTGTTGGCGAATGATTATCAAATAATAATAATAATAAATTTAGTGAAGTGAAGTGAACAGGATTTTGTATATATGATAACAAGTTAGAAAAGCATTACTTAAACCCTAAGGTATTAGAAACCATAAGAAAGATGATAAAATTGTAAGAGGTCAGAAATGAACGTTTGTCAGTGAAACAAAGGAATAGAAGAAGGTAAGAAATTACGATAGGAATTTGAAGTGCTAATTTTTTATGGGGGATTTGTTGACGCTACTGTAGTCTAAGGTAAACATAGAGATTGAACATACTTTTTCTGTATACAAACAGCCGGTCTTCTGGTTTTGATTGTTACCGCTTCAGATACTAATAGGAGACGTAGTCGAGCTCCTTTAGATAGATTACCAGGAAAGCGGTGAATAAATGAGAATACCTGATCTGGTTTTATTGAATGTCCAGTATCTACCAAGTGGGCTAAGACTACACTACGCCTTTACTCAACCATACAGCAGCATGTTCATGCGCGCATGGATAAAGCCCTTTAATTACGGTCAATGTAACCAGCTCTACATGAGCAGTTGAACTCATTGATACACATTGATGAGGCCATCTTTGGTAATTTGTCCTTGACTGGTTGTGTGAGTACTGGCTTAGTTGAGAAGCTGAGTACCAATTTAGCTGTTTTGACAACATTTTTGTGGTTCATATCGATTAGATATCTAGCTATAGACGGAGTTGGTAGTCTGCCAGCTGCGTCTATCAAGTTTCCAAATTCTATCTGTTTTTCTAACCGTTTCTGAATACTATTACTCTCCCACCCTTACATGCCAGGCTTGATTACCCCTCCGTATATATGTATGTGACGTAATCACTTGTTCATTTGTGAAGTTTGCAGTGGAGCATATTTTTGGCTTTTTCAGGGATTATAAGCCGGGCTGCTTAATAGGTCCTACGGATGACCCAGTTAAGTCTCTGTCTCAAAATCCTAATATTTACTTCTCTGTCGTATGGTAATTTAATGAAATCATCTTTCTTAAAGACAGCATAGATTTTTGGGTATTGAAACCAGCTGACTTCTACACTAGTTTAAAATTTTTTAAAGGATATCCGTTTTCAGCAAGAGCAGCCATCAGTATTTTAGTTTCATCCTTTTATAACAGCAGATGTACAAATACGCTGAATTCTCATGAATAAACACTTCACCAAGCTGTGAACATCTAAGTATTACCGTGTCCAAGTAGGCTTTCTATAAAGTGATCGTTTTATTGAACCATCGTCGTCTAGCCGACTCCATATACCTGTTCATTTAACCTAACTAATAATAACCGGAGCTGTTAAGTCATTGTTTTGTGTAATTGTGTCATCGCATCGCATTTCAAGTGTAAACTTTTATACTTGAAAGTAAACACAATCGACTGATGTGTACATGCTTTTATTGATTGATTGCAAATACTGTTTTAAAACATTTAATTAGCTTACTTAATAAAACAAACATTGACAAAAATATATCTCAAGTTAATTCATAAGACCTTCAATTCCTACAATTTTGAATTTATAGACAGAAGACCAGTAGTTCAGCGAACAGTCTCCTTTCGGCGGCGAATTCATTTTCATAGCTGTACAATCGCAAATACATAAATATGGTTGTTTTGTATGTGTGTGTGTACATTAAATTTACCAGACGAAAATACAATTAGTAAGTTCGGATGAATTGGATGTTGATATAAGAGAGTAGTAGCAAAAGTGATGAGATGTCACAAACCATTGTTAAAGGAGAGTTACGTAATAACGTGAATAGTTTGATGAAAGAATTGTGCTCAGGGTGTACATGGAAACAAAATGATATACGGAATTATGCAAACAAAACAAGCAAACAAGCAAAAGTTAAGTCAAATCAACAGAGTTGTTACCATGAGAGTAGAAGTGGTTGAATAATTTTCTTTTGTATGCATAGTTCTGGTTCTTCCAACTGAATGGCTAGGACTTCTGCAATGCAAAGAAGAAGGAATCGTATTGTCTTTGGCAGGTCGTTCTTCGTTTTGTAGATTATTTTAAAGGAGGCGTTTGTTGAGATGAAATAACCAGTGGTGACTAGATGTCCGATCATTGCACTCCTTATACTGCCGCTACTTCCTTTCTGCAGCCACGCTGGATAGTGTACTTTGAGCATTTTTGCCAGGATGTGCGTCGAACGACAAATGTACGTGGCTTCGCAGCAATAGGTGAACTAATATATGCACATAGAAGTGGTCAGGTGCGGGATCTTGTCCTTTCGGCTTCTGTAGATCAGCGGGTGACTGGAGAACACTACTCTGAGTGTTGCCGTGGAGAAATTCTACTCCTAAGGATACCTTTGAAGTCAAGGTTCATATAAAGTATCTTTTTTAGCACGGATGGCGTCTCTTGCTTTTGGATTTTCTGTTTGATGTTTTTTGTCTATGAATCTTGATGGATAACCGTCTTGTATGAAGATTTCTTCCAGGAAGTGTAGTTCTTCTTCCAGGGTATCTGAGCTGCAGGTGCGTCGTGCGCGAGTAGCAAGAGATCTAATTAGGTTTCTTTTTCGACTGATTGGTACCCAGCTGTAGAAGCTTGAATTATAATACGTGACTTCCAGATGACTTCAGACACACGAAGTAACATTTCGGTGAGTGAACCCATTATTATTATCATTATATACAAAGACGTCGGTTAGTCATCAAGAGCACATTTTACGCCGCATCTCTCTCCCTCCCTCACATCTTGAACATTTTTGATCCCTGTAACTACAATTAAAGGACGAAATTCTGTGAATTCTACTTCACACTGTATCTACAAGTTCACCTGCAGCTGCAGTAACACCTATTTACGTAGAACCAATAGAATGTTCCAATGTCGCAGTCGAAAAGAACATGTTCCAAAATGGTTATTAAAACATATATAAAATCCCAATGCAATTATTAATCTGAATAGAAATCCATCATCGTCCATTGCAAAGCACTTATTAATGTCAGGTCACAAAATCAGTATTATTAATGACTGTTTCACAAATCTAATTCAAGGTTATTGAAGGTGATGGAATCACTTTGGGGGATTAATCACATACATCCTAAACTATGTGTACACGAACAACCCAAATAGACTTCAACCTTTGCCTTCCATGAACTGACTACTTGACCTATTTAAATGTGATGATTGGTCATTAGTATGTACTTTTGTTTTTTAATATAACTGAGTAATTGTCATGCCTTTTATTTTATTTTATTATTGTGAACCATGTTAGTTGTAAAGCGGTTGTAAAAAAACTACAAAATGATACCATCATCCCGTGAAATTTGTCTTCTAAATGCCTTATTCAAATTTATCAAAGGGACCAATTGTTTTAATTTTCAGTGTTCGTCAAATCCGTCTTCTATGGAAGGACTGGTCATAATCTGAGAAGATGGTTGAGTGATATCATAAGCCAGATGAACTTTCAAGTGAAACCTGAGCAAGAAAAGATGATTTTATAACGTTTGGGAGTGAAATATAGGAGTCCCTATGAGGTGGAGATGTGGGCTTATGGGCAATCATGAAGTCACCTAAGGAAGAATGCAGAGGGCAAGGTGAAAATGGAAATGTACTAGGGAAGTTCTATGTTCCACTTTGAAAAACAAGAGAATACCAGTAATAAAAGCTCTCATTTGGTTCTTTACTAGAGTTGCTTGTTGCTCATCAGTTCTGATCGTCTATCTGATCCTCAGCATTGTGAAGGAATGTGGCAGATATTGGTGAAAGTGTGCAGTAGCCTACTGGGAACGCCTTCAGGTGACACGTGTTGTGGGTTTGCACACTGATATCACAGCGATAATTTCTGCACACATAATCTTAACCTAATAATCTTAACATCAGCTACTTAAGTGGTACATTGGTGAACTGTGATGTGACGTCTAAGCATAGCACTTACATTGATATCACTTACGTTAGAAATGAATTCAATGGACATCCTTAACAAGTTTAATGATACACATTCAGCAATAAACTTTACCATAGAGAAAGAAAGTAATGACAGTATCTCATTCCTAAACGTCTTCATGGCAAGGAAAGAAAATGGCACACTAAGAAGGAGTGTGTATAGCAAACCTACAACAACAGGACAGTACACTCATATTTTGAGTTTTGTACCTTTGAAATATAAACGTAACCTGGTAAAGTGTCTGGTTCACAGAGCAAGGGTAATCTGTTCAGACGACTGCCTCAATGAGGAGCTTAAGATTATTAGAGAATTACTTAGAAAAACTGGTTATCCAGATAAATTCATTGAGAAAAATATGAATTCAGCACCTAGGAGAGTCAGTATGGCTACAGTTCCGAAGAAACCAATGTTCATTAAACTGCAGTTCCTCGGTGACAACATCAGCGAAATAATAAAACAGCGCCTGAAGAATGCAGTTAAAAGAGCTTATTATGCAGCAGAGGTACGTTGTCTCTTCACAACCACCCCTATTTTACTTTCGAGAAATAAGGATAAACTACCTAAATTTACCTCCTCTATATGTATCTACCAGTTTGACTGCAGCTGTGGAGCCAGCTCATTGGGCGTACAATTAGGCGGGTTCATCATCGTATTTCCGAACATCATCCAGCATGGTGAATCAAGGGACAAACAAGATCTATTCGTAGCTCTATTGCAGCGCACCTTGTAGATAGTGAGTATAAGGTTGACGTTAATACTGCATTTAAAATTATTTATCGCATTCCTATTAATTTCAATTTTGCTCTACGAGTTCGTCTTCTACAGACAGCTGAAGCAATCGGAATCCACCTGAAGAAGTCAAACCTGTGTGTTCAGAAGAAATTTGTACAGACACATTTTCTTTACCTTGGCCATCGTTATATGAATGTGTAAACCGGACTACTTCGCCTCCCTCCCCCTAAACCTTTAAAATTATAAAAATTATAATTGTCCAAATTATTTTATTTTACTTTTATTTATTTTGACCACTTCATCTTTAATTACGTGTTATCCTTGCAAAATTAATTTATTCCATCCATTTCTACCTTTCAAATGTATTATATTGATTCTCTTCGTTAATTATCAACCCATTGACATTTTGACACTGTTTAATTATTGTTAACAAACATATCAGTGCCACTTGATTGGTAAAGTGTTGTGTATTGCAATAAAAATGCTATGCATATATATTAGAGTAGAGCCAGAGATGAGGATCTACTTGAAAAGCAAATATTTCTTCGCGCAATCTTTCTGTTTTCTAAATATCTAAATGAGGATTTTTCTATATTGAATTCAAAAACGTCTTTACCGCTATGCTTGGTCAAAGTTATTTGGTTGATCGTTCTCTTGGGTCGTTATAATTTAGTTTAGCCTTAAGGTGTACGATGCATTCTTGATACGTTAACCCCATTTAATTTCAGTTTGGTAAACTGATGGGGACACTTCTGGTTAATGAGTTATCTGAAAGCGTTTTTTATTACAAAAGAAAGTATTCGAACCAGTGAAGGTGTAGGTGAAGAGGAAAAGAAGACAAAATGGAGATGAAAAAGAAGAAGACTGAGCGTATATATATATATATATATATATATAAACATATATATATATTCATCATCAGGTTCTACAATTATATATACACACTTTCATAGCTTCGTTCCCATCAAATACAAAAGGAATTTGATGAAGGCCCTTAGCCACAGAGTTAGAGCTATATGCTCTGAAGAAGTAATTAAAGATGAATTAAACATTGTATATGATACTTTAATTGAAAATGGTTATCCTGACAAGTTTATCAAGAAACATATGACGAAGAAGGCCGAAAAGGACGACCCACTATCTGTAAACAAGAAGTCACTTTATATACGACTACAATTCAAGGGCGATAAACCAAGCGAGTTAATTACGAAGAAATTAAGAAAATCAGTTCAAAGAACTTTCGATGCTGGCGAACTACACGTCTTATTCTCTACACGATCGATGGTGCTACCTCGACTGAAAGATGAAGTACCCAGACCAACTAGCCACTTCAAATTGTATTTATCAATTCAACTGCGCTTGTGGAGCGAGTTATGTTGGCCGTTGCTCTAGAAACTTGATTTCTCGTGCTTGAGAACATCTCCCACTATGGCTAAGTAAAGGTGTAGTTAAAACTATTAACAGCTCGATATTAGACCATCTGGTGCAAACCGGTCACAAAGCTGGCGTAGAAGAATCCTTCTCCATAATATACCGGGTGCCTAACAAATTACCAAAATCATCGAAGCACCGCATGCTCAAATCAGCAGAGGCTATTGCAATTCGCCTCAAACAACCAGTGCTCTGTGTCCAAAAGTAACCAGTCCAGCCCCTACTACTGCCCTGGCCCTCAGTAGAGACTACAAATTCATGAATTTGCAATATTGTCTTTCATAATTCTTCTGACATTCAGTTTACTTGATGTTGATGCTGTTCAGCTGTAATTTATCAATATTATTGATTCGATGTTATTTAAACAGCAACATTAATGTCGCTCATAACACTAATTCATTCATTCATTAGAATGTATATATAATTGTAGAGCCTGATGATGAATTTATCGAAAAGAGTAATCTCTGTTCTGTGTCTATTCTTTTGAAAATTTTAATGGGCATTTTTAATCAATATATATATATATATATATATATATATATATATAATGGAAAGTGACGAATTGAATGTTGGTCCACAAATGAAATATGAAGGTGACCATGTGAACAGGCAATGAGGGCTTGTAGGCACTTATGAAGGCAGCTAAAAAAGACAGTAGAGGACTGACTGAAACAGTCATGTGCTGCTGACGCCTTCTGTTCTATTTGGAATCAAAGAGAAGAAGAATCTTGTATCAGTGTTAACATCAGTAAAAAGTTTGAGCACTGTGGATTAGATCAAATAAAGTATAATTATATTTCAATAGTTTACACACAATGATAAGTTTTGTTATTGGTAATATTTCGAGCAAAATTACTGCCCGTGTTCACACCACTGTTGGAATTGTTTGATTCACACATTTATGATTTGTACTCATATATATTTCATTATTTTTGCTCATTCATGTTTTTGTATTCAGAATTATATTCCAAGCTGTTGATAGTTGTACTGAGTCACCCTTGTTACATGTATCCGGTGTGACTTTAATGAATATCGATTCTGTTATAAGTCTTTCTTTCCATTTGTTCATATTAGTTTTTAGAATACACACATTGTCCCAATCGATATTGTGGTTTTTGTCCCATGCATGTGCAGCTATCGATGAATTTTTTTCAAGATTTTTGTAGGCTTGTGTTCCTGTTGGTTGACCTTTGGTTAGGCGTTTATGTTCATTCACTCTTATTTTGAGTGATCTGGACGTTTGCCCCACATATTTAGTCGGACAGTCAGCACAAGATATTTTGTAAACCAAGTTGTTTTTATCCATCATTTTTATGGGATCTTTCAGTTGATTTATTTTATTTTTGATTAGATTTGTCGGTTTAAAAGTTGTGTGAGTGCCGATATTTTTGAGGTTTCTTTGAATTGCCTCTGATGTACCATTTTTTGCTCGAAATATTACCAATAACAAAACTTATCATTGTGTGTAAACTATTGAAATATAATTATACTTTATTTGTATCAGTGTGTTCAGAAAAAGCTGGTAAAAGTATTCCCTATTCTGTGACCCACTCCTACTAACTTCTTTATAGTTTTTTTCTACTATTTTGTGAACATGCGTTGCAGACTGTCAAGCAAAGTCATCAAAACAGACATCTACCTCATTCAATGAGAATTAAAAAGATTCACCTCATATTAAAGTCTTCATTGAAAATGTTGTCTAGAATTACAGAGAAGGATCTGGGAAAAGATTCGCATCAATATCATCCAACTGAGAGCTGTAAATACTCCCTATCATTTCTAGAATACTTTCGAATTTGTGCTTATTCCACTTGATAAGCTATTGTTAGATTATAATAGTGTTATTAGAAATAATGTGATGTATTTCCGCAGTTAAATTTCTAACAACAATCTGATCCCTCACCTCTTTACTTGTCAAGTTAATTTCTATGATAAAATAAAGACCATTTAAAGTATACAAATTAACAAAAAGGATTTAAGAATAATAAGAACTAGGCCACGGAATGACATCAGTTAGAGAACTATTGAAGATCAGTGAGGGAGTACTGGACAGCCAGCTGTTTCATCCTAGTTTAGGAGTTGTCGGCAGTATACATCCACCGCCAGGATTCGAACCCAGGAATTTCCGATTACAAAACAAGCTCAAATATCATTCAGCCACTGGAACCCGACTTCTCAATGGCCAGTCCATGAATTCTAACTTCTACCAACTGGTGATTTAGCACGACCACCAACCAATGTCATCGGTGGGAATTCCATCCCCACACACTTGACTGGATAGACCTCACTGGTCACGACCACTCACTAGAACTCCAGGAAACTCCGTCCTGTAGCAAGTCACCCACTAGCGAGCATCAGATTAATTTTCAAGAGTTGATTTGTTTTTTGAGTTAGACCACGGGTTCGAAACCCAGTGAGTGCGTACTGCCTATGTGTCCCAAACGGGGATGAAATAACCGTCCAGTACTCCATTCTAATTTTCAGTGGTTCTCTAACTGATATCAATCCGTGGTCTAACTCGTAAAACAGTTCGAATCCTTACAAACCAAACTCTTGAAACATAATAAGAATAGACACGGAACAAAGAGAACTCTTTTCGATAAATTCATCATCAGGCTCTACAGTTATATATACATTCTAATGAATGAATGAATTAGTCTTATGAACAACATTAATGTTGTTTAGATAACATCGAATCAATAATATTGATAAATTACAACTGAACAGCATCAACATAAAATAAGCTGAATGTCAGAA
Organism: Trichobilharzia szidati; assembly: GCA_944472155.2. Taxonomy (NCBI): domain Eukaryota; kingdom Metazoa; phylum Platyhelminthes; class Trematoda; order Strigeidida; family Schistosomatidae; genus Trichobilharzia; species Trichobilharzia szidati. Next base: position 63,704,494 of record OX235275.1, on the reverse strand, counting down.
GAATTATGAAAGATAATAGTACAAATTCATGAGTTTATAGTCTCTACTGAGGGCCAGGGAAGTAGTAGGGGCTAGACTTGTTACTTTTGGACACAGGGCACTGGTTGTTTGAGGCGAATTGCAATAGCCTCTGCTGTTTGGAGCATGCGGTGCTTCGATGTTTTTGGTAATTTATTAGGCACCCGCCAGATGATAGAGAAGGATTCTTCCACACTGGCTTTGTGGCAGGTTTGGACCAGATGGTCTAATATCGAGCTGTTAATAGTTTTAACTACACCTTTACTTAGACATATTGGGATATGTTCTCGAGCATGAAAAATCATGTTCTCAGATCAACGGTCTATATAACTTGTTCCACAAGCGCAGTTGAATTGATGAATACAATTTTAAGTGGCTAGCTGGTCTAAGTACTTCATCTTTCAGTCGAGATAGCACCATCGATCGTGTAGAGAGTAAGACGTGTAGTTCGCCAGCATGAGAAGTTCTTTGAACTGATTTTCTTAATTTCTTCGCAATTAACTCGCTTGGTATATTGCCCATAAATTGTAGTCGGATAATTAACACAACGTTTGATTATCCATTCAGATAAGGCTTACCAGTGTGGGTTAAGAGTGATAATAAATTTCTTCTGAACACACAAGGTGGGAGGGGGTGTGTGTGGGTAATTTTACGAATGGCCAACTCCTCAGCGTATCTCAATAAGCTCCTTTGAGCGTTTTTAAAAATAACCTTAAAATATATATATAAAGCGAACATTTGTGATTTCGATAAATTCTTCTTCAGGCTCTACAGTTATAAATTCACGAATATTATTATAATACAAATAGCCATTAAAGGCATCTGAAAATTATATCGGTAACTGTATTGAAGTACATGTATGATGTGGAGTGATATATATATATATATTATTCTTTCCTTTAATTCCTAGAGGAACATAGGGCTTAAGCCGTGCGTCTCCATTGCGTTCGGTTCTCTGCTAGAGTTTTCACCTGGCTCCAAGTCTGTCCACACGTTTTCATCTCCTCTTCACATGACCTCCTCCAAGTCACCCTTGCACTGACAACCGACCAATTCGCCGCTTCTCTTTCAGCCGTGTTCCACTCGAGCAATGGCTTGTCTAGTGATGTCAACTGATGGTTTCCTCAGAGTATGGCCAACCAATCCATCTCCATTTCTTCCTGCCTATTTGTTTCTCAATTGATTCCTGGTTGGCTCGCTCATTGCCAGAGATCCCTGTTGCTGATCTTTTCTGGTTGGTTATCTGATCTTGAGTATTGAGCGAAGAAAACTGTTAATGAAGGTCTGTAGTTTGTTTGAGGTGCTCTTTATGACGCGCCAAGTCTCTGATTCGTATAGTAGCACTGACTTCACATTGGAGTTGAAAATCGGGATGTTCTTTTTGATGCTGAGTGCTGTTGACCTCCACACAGACTTGAGAGTAGTGAAAGCTTGTCTTGCTTTCCCGATCCTTGTTTTGATATCCTCCTCAGTTTCGTTCGCCTGTAGTTGAAATGATGCTTCCCAGGTAGGTAAAAGATGTTGTTTCTTTCAGGTTCCTCCCATTTATGCTGATTGTTGTCTATTGTTGTTGTTGTTCTTGTCCAGGAATCTTCATCACCTTTGTTTTCTCTATGTTCACCTGAACTCCTTCCTATCTTTGATGCTTCTTCTATCGCCAACTTGTTGCTTTTAATCACTTGCATATCTTCCAGTTTGTGGGAAATCAGACATATACATATATATATTCAAAAAAAGGTACAGATTTCAAGGGTCAGTGTAATAAGTGGTGTTAAAACAGTATGAATACTACAGAAAATAAACCAGACGTAAGTTCAAGGATGAAAATAACCACAATAATAATGATGGTGAAATAATAATAACGATGATGCGGTGTTACCTTAAAATCACTATTGGTGAATGATAATCAAATAATAATAATAATAAATGTAGTGAAGTGAAGTGAACAGGATTTTGTATATATGATAACAAGTTAGAAAAGCATTACTTAAACCCTAATGTATTAGAAACCATAAAAAAGGTCATGAAATCGTAAAAGGTCAGAAATGAACGTTTGTCAGTGAAACAAAGGAATAGAAGAAGATAAGAAATTGCGATAGGAATTTGGAGTGCTAATTTTTATGGGGGATTTGTTGACGCTATTGTAGTCCAAGGTAAACATAGAGGTTGAACATATTTTCTCTGTATACAAACAGCTGGTTTTCTGGTTTTGACTGTTACCGCTTCAGCTACTAATCGAAGACGTAGTCGAGCTCCTTTAGATAGATTACCAGGAAAGCGGTGAATAACTGAGAACACCTGCTCTGGTTTTATTGAATGTCCAGTATCTACCAAGTGGGTTAAGACTACACTATTTACGCATTTGGTTACGCCTTTACTCAACCATGCAGCTGCATGTTCATGCACCCGCACGGATAAAGCCCTCTAAGTACGGCCACTGTAACTAGCTCTATATGAGCAGCTGACATCATAGATACACAATGATGAGGCCATCTCCGGTAATTTGTCCTTGACTGGTTGTGTAAGTACTGGCTTAGTTTGAGAAGCTGAGTACCAATTTAGCTGTTTTGACAACATGGTCCGGGGTTCGATCCCCGGCCTTTACCTCGCTAAGGCAGAAATAATGCTGGTGAAGAGGAAAGGTTGGGCATGAGGCTAGCAACCCCATCCTATAAAATAAACACTGCTACAGAAACTTCAAACCACTAGCTTGAAGCCCTATGTTCCACTGGGGAACGTGAAGGAATAAAAAAACATTCTTTTGGTTCATATCGACTAGATATCTAGCTATAGACGGAGTTGGTAGTCTGCCAGCTGCGTCTATCAAGTTTCCAAATTTTAGCTGTCTTTCTAACCGTTTCTGAATACTCTTACTCTCCCACCCTTACACACCAACCGTGATTAGCCCTCCCTATATATGTATGTCCACACACACATGAAGAGTGGTAAATAGTGGGATATGTGACATAATCACTTTTACACTTATGAAGTTTGCAGTGGAGCATATTTTTGTCTTTTTCAGTGATTACAAGCCGGGCTGCTTAATAGGTCCTACGGATGACCCAGTTTAGTCTCTGTCTCAAAATCCTAATATTTATTTTCACATTCACTGTATGGCAATTTAATGAAAACATCTTTCTTAAAGACAGAATAGATTTTTGGGTATTGAAACCAGCTGACTTCTACACTAGTTTAAAATTTTTTAAAGGATATCCGTTTTCAGCAAGAGCAGCCATCAGTTTTTTAGTTTCATCCCTTATAACAACAGATGTACAAATACGCTGAATTCGTTTGAATAAACACTTCACTAAGCTGTGAACATCTAAGTACTACCCTGTCCAAGTAGGCTTTCTGTAAATTGATCGTTTTATTGAACCATCGTCGTCTCGCTGACTCTATACACTTGTTCATTTAACCTAACTGATAATAATCGGAACTGTTAAGTCATTGTTGTGTGTAATTGTGTCATCGCATCGCATTTCAAGTGTAAACTTTTATACTTGAAAGTAAACACAATCGACTGATGTGTACATGCTTTTATTGATTGATTGCAAATACTGTTTTAAAGCATTTACTTAGCTTACTTAATAAAACAAACATTGACAAAAATGTATCTCAAGTTAATTCATAAGATCTACTATTCCTTCTATTTTGAATTAATAGACAGAAGACCAGTAGTTCAGCGAAAAGTCTCCTTTCGGCGGCGAATTCATTTTCATAGCTGTACAATCGCAAATACATATATATATGATTGTTTTGTATGTGTGTGTGTGTACATTAAATTTGTCAAACGAAAATACAATTAGTAAGTTCAGATGAATTGGATGTTGATATAAGAGGGTAGTAGTAACAAAAGTGATGAGTTGTCACAAACGATTGTTAAAGAAGAGTTACGCAATAACGTGAATAGTTTGATGAAAGAATTGTGCTCAGGGTGTACATGGAAATAAAATAACCTAAGGAATTACACAAAAGTTTTAAGTAGTTAGAAAAATAAGCATACAAACAAAAGTTAAGTCAAATCAACAGAGTTGTTACCATGAGAGTGGAAGTGGTTGAATAATTTTCTCTTGTATGCACAGTTCTGGTTCTTCCAACTGAATGGCTAGGGCTTCTGCAAACAAGACGGAAACGTATTGTCTTTGGCAGGTTGTTCTTCACTTTGTAGATTATTTTAAAGGAGGCGTTTGTTGAGATGGAATGACCAGTGTTGACGAGATGTTCGATTATTGCACTCCTTATACTGCCACTACTTCCTTTCTGCAGCCAAGCTGGATAGTGTTCTTTGGTCCTTTTTGGCAGGATGCGCGTAGAACGACTGATGTACATGGCTCCACAGCAACAGGTGAACTGATATATGCACATAGAAGTGGTCAGGTGCAGGATCTTGTCCTTTGGGCTTCTGTAGATCAGCGGGCGACTGAAGAACACTACTCTGAGTGTTGCTGTGGAGAAATTTCTGCTTAAAGATGTGGAAATTCTCCTCCTAAGGACACCACTGAGTAGGTCACCTTTGAAGTCAACGTTCATATAAAGTATCTTTTTTGGCATGGATGGCGTCTCTTGCTTTTGGATTTTCTGTTTGATGTTTTTGTCTATGAATCTTGGTGGATAACCGTTTTGTATGAAGATTTCTTTCAGGAAGTGTAGTTCTTCTTCCAGGGTATCAGAGCTACAGATGCATCGGACGCGAGTGGCAAGAGATATAATTAGGTTTCTTTTTCTACTGATTTGTATCCACCCAGCTGTAGAAGCTTGAATTATAATACGTGACTTCCAGACGACTTCAGGCACACGAAGTAACATTTCGGTGAGTGAATCCATTATTATTATCATTATATACAAGGACTTCGGTTAGTCATCAAGAGCACATTCTACGTCGCATCTCTTTCCCTCACATCTCGAATATTTTCGATCCCTGTAACTACAATTAAAGGACGAAATTCTGTGAATTCTACTTCACACTGTATCTACAAGTTCACCTGCAGCTGCGGTGACACCTATTTAGGTAGATCCAATAGAATGTTCCAATGTTGCAGTCGAAAAGAACATATTGCAAAATAGTTATTAATACATAGAAAATCCAAATGCAATTAATCTGAATAGAAATCCATCATCATACATTGCAAAGCACTTATTAATGTCAGGTCACAAAATCAATATCATTAATGACTGTTTCACAACTCTAATTCAAGGTTATGAAAGGTGATGGAAGCACTTTGGGGATTAATCACATACATCCTAAACTATGTGTACACAAACAACACAATAGACTTCAACCTTCGCCTACCATGGACTGACTACTTGACCTATTTAAATGTGATGATTGGTCATTAGTATGTACTTTTGTTTTTTATGTAACTGAGCAATTGTCATGCCTTTTATTTTATTTTAATATACTGAACCTTTCTAGCTGTAAAGCGATTGTAAAGAAACTGCAAAATGATACCATCATCCCGTGAAATTTGTCTTCTAAATGCCTTTTTCAAATTTATCAATGGGACTAATTGTTTTTATTTCCAGTGTTTGTCAAATCCGTCTTCTATGGAAGGACTGGCCATACTCTGAGGAGACCGTTCAGTGAAATCATGAGCTAGATGAACTCTCTAGTGAAACCTGAGAGAGAAACGATGGTTTTTGACGTCCGAGAGTGAAATATAGGAGATTCTGTGAGGAGGAGATGTGATCTTGTGGGCAATCATGAGGTCAGCTAGGGAAGCCTGCTGAGAGCAAGGTGAAAATGGAAATGTACTAGGGAAGCGCTATGTTCCACTCGAAAAAACAAGAGAATACCAGTAATATAAGCTCTCATTTGGTTCTTTGCCAGAGTTGCTTATTGCTTATCAGTTCTGGTCGTCTATTTGATCCTCAGCATTGTGAGGGAATGTGGCAGATGTTGGTGAAACTGTGCAGTAGCCTACTGGGAACGCCTTCGGGTGACACGTAATGTGGGTTTGCACACTGACATCAGAGTGATAATATCTGCACACATAATCTTAAACTAATAATCTTAACTGCAGCTACTTAAGTGGTACATTGATGAACAGTGATGTGACATCTAAGCATAGCATTTGCTTCCTATTTACACTGATATCACGTATGTTAGAAATGAATTCAATGGACATCCTTAACAAGTTTAATGATACACATTGAGCAATAAACTTTACCATAGAGAAAGAAAGTAATGACAGTATCTCATTCCTAGACGTCTTCATGGTAAGGAAAGAAGATGGCACACTAAGAAGGAGTGTGAATAGGAAACCTACAACAACAGGTCAGTACACTCATTCTTTTTGAGTTTTGTATCTTTGAAATATAAACGCGTGACCTGGTAAAGTGTCTGATTCATAGAGCTAAGTTAATCTGTTCAGACGACTGCCTCAATGAGGAGCTTAAGATTATTAGAGAATTACTTAGAAAAAAAGGTTATCCAGATAAATTCATTGGGAAAAATATGAATTCAGCACCAAGGAGAGTCAGTATGGCAACAGTTTCGAAAAAAACCAATGTTCATAAAACTGCAGTTCCTCGGTGACAACATCAGCGAAATCATAACACAGCGCCTGAAGAGTGCAGTTAAAAGAGCTTATTATGCAGCTTGAGCTGCGTCGGTGGCATAGAGGTTAGGACGCTCGCCAACCATGCCCATGGTCCGGAGTTCGATCACCGGCCGACGCACTCCTTTACCTCGTTAAGCCAGAGATAAAGCTGGTAAAGGGGAAAGGTTGTGCATGAGACCAGCAACCCCATCCTGTAAAAATAAACACTGCCACAGAACCCTCAAGCCTCTAGCTCGAAGCGCTATGTTCCACTGGGAACGTGAAGGAATTAATAATAATAATAACTATGCAGCAGAGGCACGTTGTCTCTTCACAACCACCCCTATTCTTCTTTCGAGAAATAAGGATAAACTACGTATATTTGCCACTTCGATGTGTATCTACCAGTTTGACTGCAGCTGCGGAGCCAGCTACATTGGGCGTACAATTAGGCAGGTTCATAATCGTATTTCCGAACATCATCCAACATGGTTAAGCAAGGGACAAGCAAAATCTATTCGTAGTTCTATTTTAGCACACCTTGTTGGTACTGAGCATAAGATTGATGTTAATACTGCATTTAAAATTATTTATCGCATTCCTACTAATCTTAATTTTGCTCTAAGAGTTCGTCTTCTACAGACAGCTGAAGCAATAGGAATCCACCTGAAGAAGCCAAACCTGTGTGTTCAGAAGAAATTTGTACAGCCACTTTCCTTACATTGGCTGACCATCGTTACATTACTGTAAAAACCGGACTACTTCGCCCCCCCCTAAACATTTAAAAATTATAAAAATTATAATCGTAGAAATTATTTTATTATTTTTTCTGACCACTTCATCTTTAACTACGTGTTATCCTTGTAAAATTAATTTATTCTAACCACTTCTACCTTTTAAATGTGTATTGATTTTCTTCGTTAATTATCAACCCATTGACATTTTGACACTGACTAATTATTGTTAACAAACATATCAGTGCCACTTGATTGGTAAACTGTTGTGTATTGTAATTAAAATGCTATACGTGTATATTAGAGTAGAGCCAGAGATGAGGATCTAATTAAAAAGTAAATATTTCTTCGCTCAATCCTTCTGTTTTCTAAATATCTAAATGGGGATTTTTTCTATATTGAATTCAAAAACGTCTTTAACACTATGACACTGTTCTTCCAAGAAGACGGTAATTCTGCATGCACCATACGTGCCCTAGTCATCTTAATCTACGTGGCTTCATAATTTCATCGAAGCCTTACCCTGATTACCTAACAAACTTATGGCTAACCTCAATACTTCCCACCGTATTATACCACTTAATACGGGAAATAGAAGGCAAACAGTCACGGTCAAAGACAGCCAGTCTTTTTCTTAGCTTCCATTTTAATTGGCTTTATCTCCCGATCATCAAAGAGCATAGATGTCGTTGTTCTCTTGACACTTCGTCAAATTTTCCATGCTCTGGTAAGTATCTACTCCACGTTGTAGCTACACTGATTAACATTTTCCTCGGATGAAGCTGAGTGGACGGTTATTGTCCAAAATTTGTTGCCCTACTGGTATTCGTTTCACCTGGAAAACGAGACTGGAAAATAAGTGTCAGGGTGAATTCACTACAGTGTTACTACTTTTAGGAATCTGTTGACCATATCTAAAACAATATTATATTTTCAAAAGAATCGATACCGAACAAAGAGTACTCTTTTCGATAACTTCATCATCAGGCTTTACAGCCATATACACATTATAGTGAATGAATGAATTAGTGTTACGAACAACATTAATGTTGTTTAAGTAACATCGAATCAATAACATTGATAGATTACAGTTCACTAGCATCAACATAAAATAAACTGAATGTCAGAAGAATTAGGAAAGATAATAATATAGTCTCTACTGAAGGCCGGCCAGGGCAGAAGTAGTGACTGGCTGGACTTGCTTCTTTTGAACATGGAGCACTGGTTGTTTGAGACGAATCGCAATAGCCTCTGATGTTTGGAGCATGCGGTGCTTCGATGATTTTGGCAATTTATATGGTACCCGGTAGATGACAGAGAAGGATTCTTCAGTGTTGGCTGTGTGGCCGGTTTGCAACAGATGGTCCAATATCGTACTGTTAATGGTTTTCACTACACCTTTACTTAGACATAGTGGGAGATGTTCTCGAGTGAGCACGAAAAATCATGTTCCTAGAGCAACGGTCTATATAACTCGCTCCACAAGCGCAGTTGAATTGGTAGATACAATTTGAATTGGCTAGTCTAGTCTAGGTACTTCATCTTTCAGTCGAGGTAGCACCGTCGGTCGTGTAGAGAATAATACGTGTAGTTCACTAGAGCATTAAAAGATCTTTGAATTGATTTTCTTAATTTCCTCATAATTATCTCACTTGGTATATCGCCCTTGAATTGTAGTCGTATATAAAGTGGCTTCTCGTTTACAGATAGTGAGTAGTCCTTTTCCGCCGCTTTCTTTGTCATGTGTTTCTTGATAAATTTGTCAAGATAGCTATTTTTGATAAAAGTATCATATACAATGCTTAATTCATCTTCAGTTACTTCTTCTGAGCATATAGCTCTAACTCTGTGGCTGAGGGTCTTCACTATATTTATTTTGTACTTGATAGGAATGAAGCTATGAAGATGTGTATATTGTCCTGTCCAAGTACTGTTTCAATGCAAATTTCTTCTTATGCTACCATCTGGTTTTCTTGGAAAGGAGGACATCGAGGAAGGCAATTCTGTCTTGGGATTCCTCTTCGCATGTGAATTTCATAGTCGCCGAATGTACTTCATTGAATTCAGTAATTACTGCACTCCTATGCAGAACCATTATCATAAGGAATGAAGGTATCATCCATATATTGGCAATAAAATGAGAAATTTCCGACAAGGTTGTTCAAAGGTCTATTTTCTAGCTTATTTAGAAAGAAGTCAGCCAGAATGGGACCCAATGGGGAGCCCATCGCCACCCCGTCCACTTGCCTGTAAATATTATATTTGATATTCCAGTTCGCATTATTTCAGTTCCCAGTTAAAGTTCATTTCTATTGGCTCCTTCGATAATAATAAGCAGTTTATAATAATCGTTGTCATGGTTACGTAGGCACGTAACATGTTTAAAATCTTTTCTTGAATAGATAAAACATACATGATTCTGATCATTTATTCAAACACCAAAAAAATCAGAAGCTGTATTGTCTGAAAAAATAGTTAAAATCCAAAATAAAAAAATTAATCTTCAAGGAAAGTGGAACATTCTAAAGACAAATTTATTTATTTATGTGTCAAATTAGACATTGTAATTCATGAATCATACACAAAATTCCTTTCTACTAAATTCTCAACATAATTATCATATCGATCAATAATCTGTCTTTAAGCAAGAATCTGATTGGTTAATTAAATTATGTAGTCATTATATTTGAAAGTATAACGTTACAGTAGATTCAATTGAACATTGAATACTTGATGATCATATTCTGATATAGAATACACCTTTGGAAAAAAGTATTTAGCACTGATTTTTGCCTGTCTTATAAGATCTTTGTTTTGTTTTGTGTTTTCTTTTTGCCGCTATAAATAATACGTGATCATAATATTATTTATCGTCTAAAAGTGTCGCCAGCTTTGTGATGATGAAAACTTTGAAAATTGACGTGATATCTGTGAAAAGTCGAATTCTACATATTATTATTATTAATAAAAAGAAGAACGGTATATTTCATGACGTGTTAAACAGTTGCATATCTCAGCATTTCTTTTATACTTCTAGCCTGAGCTAAAAGTGATGCATGGAATTTTTTGTCATAAATATATAAAATGTGTACACATTAGTTTTTGCTTATTTTCAGGCGTTTCTTTAACTTAAGACAGCCCAAAAAATAGACGTTGGATCAATGAAATGAGAATATACAGTTTACAAAAACAAAATCCTTTCAGCAGAAGTTAGCTGCGAAGATTGTTGTAGTTTAAAGAGTCAACAATGCGTGAAACATGACAGCACAATCATTACAAATGACATGAAACGGAAACTGGTCGTTTATCATAAATTTGGAAGAAGATTTAAGAAGTTCCATATTAGTTTGTTTATTAGATGTATCACACAGTGACTGGAACAGTATTATTTACTGGATGACGTTTCGAAAAACAATTTATACATTCACTGTACTTAGAGCACAAGATAAAGATAGATTTTTCAAACAAATCAACTCGAAGGTAGAGGCAATTCATCAATTCACTTATGAATTGGAAAATCAGGAAGGAAGGGGAGCTTCCAATGTTAGATTCCAGGGTAAAAAGAAAAGAAGATGGGAAGTTAAAACACACTAGTGTGTTTACAGGAAACCCACACATTCAAACAGATATTTGGACATCCAATCATCCCATCCTATGTCAGTAAAAATAGGATTGGTGAAATGTTTAAATGACAGAGCACAAAAACTAAGTAGTACCAAAGAAAATCGAAGACAGGAAGTGAGGCATATAAGAGAAGCTTTGAAACTTACTAGTTACCCTGATAAATCAATCAGGAAATATGTAAGGAAATGTAAAAATGAAATAAATAATGATAGTAATGATAGTGATAATAATAACAATAATGGTAATATTAATAACGACATACATGTCAAACATGCGCAAGATAATGACAACACCAACAATAAGGAATCTAAATCATCACTAGTAGTACTTCCACACAGAGAAGGAACCTCGGAAACCACCTTACGCAGAATACTAAACAATGCAGGCAGGAATAATAGTGGCTGGCATTCAGTCACCCACAAATTCAATTAGGAACAAGCTTTGTCGGTTGAAGGATCAATCCTATGGAGCCTTTAAATCAAAACAACTTAGTTTATCTAATACCCTGCTGGAATGATTGTCAGGTGAAATACATAGTTGAAAGTAGTAGAACAGGGGAATCAGTCAGACTAGCTGAACATAAAACTTAGCGAAATCTAGATTGGTTGATCCAAATAAGATAAGAAATCTAGAGAATAGTTCAGCTCTACCACTCACTACATGCAATTACACACAACCATACAATAGGATAGGATAGGATGGCAGTTTTAAAATCTAATGTAACAGCTTGGTGGAGGGAGAGATTGATAACAGAAGCGTTGTTTATCGAATCAACTGCAAACCAACACGTGTAATAGGAATGATTCAACACCTGTCCACCCGGACATCTGGAAAATCCTGCCATTCCAACAACGGCAAATAGAAGACAAAGAAAACTACAAAACTCAAGTTTCAAAGTCGTGTGATTATAATTGATGGAATGATTATGAACAGCAATAAACTGTGTTCGAAACTACGTCATCTAGTGAATAAAACTGTTTCACTCACTGTGTGATATATCTAACAAACAAACTAATATGGAATTACTTACTACCACAGTGCCCAAGTTCTACACATATATTAAGCTTTAAGAAGCTTTGATAAATTGCTGAACAGAGCAACATTGATTAATCGGCAGTATACAGGAGAGAAACGACTTTATTTTAATACACAAGAAAGCCTTTAGAAGTGATTTGAAATCAACACTATCCCTTTATTCTTATGATCGTATGTAAGCTGACTGAGTGGCTTTTAGTGTCACTTCCCTAATATTGAGTTTTTCAGTAATATAAATACGACTGTACAACTGTTTGGAAATGAAATTGTTGTTGAAAGAAAATATTTCCGATGGTTCTCTAACCAATGTCAGCTCATGATGAAATCCTGTAACCAATCAATCAAATCTCTAAAAACCAATACTTAAATATCAATGAAATGCTCACTGGCGACTGGTCCTATTCAGGTAGGTAGTTAGTTACCAAGGGTTTTAATGGGAAGTCGTGACCAGCAGGGTGCAGCAGGTCGGGTTTGAGGACAAATACTCGCCAAGGATGACATCGGCTAGTCGTCACGCTATGTTGTGAATTGGCAGAAGTAAGAATTAATGGACTGGTCATTGGATCGGGTCCCAGTGGCTTAATGGTCTACGAGCTCGCTAACCTTGTAACCAGAAGGTCCTCGCTTCAAACCCCAGTGGTGGGTGAGTACTGATAAAGAGTCCCAAACTTGGCTGACGAAACAGCTGTCCAGTATTCCATTACTGGTTTTCCAACGGTTCTGTAACCAATTTCAGCTCATGGTGAAATCCTGTAATCAATCAATCAAATCCCTACAAACCAATACTTGAGATATTTCTTCGCTGGATGACGCTGTTTAGCTACATTAATTTATTATTAATATTATTAATAAATTGGCACGTGTCATGTGAAGCACAACGAAAAACTCGGTGAGGCCTTCGAAACAAAGAAAAGAGTATGACAATTTCATGTTAGCTTGTTTATTAGACATGTCGCACAGTGGTGAAACAGTATTATTTACTGGATGACATTTCAAACACAATTTATTGTTCATAATCACATCGTCAATTATAATCACACGACTTCGAAACTTGAGTTTTATAGTTTTCTTTGTCCTCTCCTATTTGTCATCGTAGAGGTACTAGAATTTTCCAGATATCTGTGTGGACAGGTGTTGAATCATTCCTATTACACGTGTTGATTTACAGTTGATTCGATAAACAAAGCTTCCGTTATCAATCTCTCCCTCCACCAAGCTGTTACATTAGATTTTAAAACTGTCATCCTATCCTATCCTATTGTATGGTTGTGTGTAATTGCATGTAGTGAGTGGTATAGCTGAACTATTCTCTAGATTTCTTATCTTATTCGGGTCAACCAATCTAGATTCTGCTAGGTTTTTATGCTCCGCTAGTCTGACTGACTGCACCTGTTTTACTACTTTGACCTATGTATTTGAACTGACAGTCATTCAATCTAGGCTCCACAGGATTGATTCTTTAACCGACAAAGCTTGTTTCTAATTGAGTTTGTAGGTGGTTTGAATGACAGCCACTTTTATTCCCGCCTGCCTTGTTAAGAATTCTACTTAGGGTTCCCGAGGCTCCTTCTTTTTATGAAATTACTACTGATGATTTAGATTCCTAATTGTTGGTGTTGTCAATATCTAATAATATGGAATTATTTACTATCACAGTGCCCAAGTTGTACACATATATTAATAAGAGCATGACAAGGCTGGCTGCCTGCCTACTATCACCGACGATGTTTCTAATTGTCGATCGGATTATGCGAAAAACCATGAGGAGCGGAAGACAGAAACACACTGGACAGATAAGAAGAGTCCAGAAAAACTGGATGTCAAGGAACTTAGCCCTAAGTTCCTATTGTAATGAAGACTTAAGCGATTGAACCGATAAATACTATGTACGTTTTTCAACTTTAAATCCAAAACACCAGTATTTCTTGAACGAAATTATATTGTTTGGCAATTAAAGTGAAGAAAACTACAAAGTCTACAAACAAATGTTAAGTACAAATGAAGTTATAAAATACTTTTATTCGTATTTAACTCCAGTCTTCCTTCAACTTGCAAGCGATCGACCATTCGCGCCTTTCAGTTGCCCATTAATGGCTGCCAGACCCAATAAAACAAACGTTCAATGTTCACGTCCATTGACACTGGATTTATGCCTGATATCAGATAAACTCAAAGATCTACAGGCGGGAATTAACAAGTTAGCAGAAGAAGCAGGCAGCGATGACAGGACTTTAAATTGGACACAGAGAAGTCGGAGGTGTTAAATATACCCAACCAATAACAACGACAACACGTACCAGCCACAATGAACAGCAGAAATTTGTAAGCGGTTACTTCGTTCTCATATCTAGGCACTATCGATTCGTTTGCAGGCAGTGAGGATGGATTAGGATGTCAGAACCGGAATCAAAATGGAAAGACAGACCTTTGTCCTATTCGGGACTCATCATCTGGATGCCGACACGTCAATGTGAGACCGAGCACTTTGGTTCAATAAATTGACAGGAAAATCTAAAATTGAATTAAAAAAGTTAGTATGACACGTAGCACAAGAGGTGGCTCTCGTTTCCCAAGTGGTCAAGTGGATAACGCTTTGGCGTTTAGAATTATGGTCAGTAGGTTCGGGCCTCGGTGGGAACATCATCACTCACTGCAGAGTGCAGGTACATCCACTAGCTGACGATTCCCAAATAGGACGAAATGTGCGTTATCCTGGATTCCACTGCTAGTCACCATCCACCAATTCAGAGACAAAATTTAACTGAACAACTCTTAGTCTCTGAAGGTTATCTGGATAAACAAAGATTTCTCGAACGTAAAAGTTTTCTTTTCATTACTGCAGTTTTTTTTCGAACTGCCGCATTCCTTTCTTTGGATTCTTCGTTTTCAGGCAATTACTTTTCAAAGAAATTGTACTTTTCAGGCAGTCTATTTTCAGAGCAAAGTCTCCGAGCATATAGAATTTAATTTCATCAATAAAAAATCATTAGATTGGTGACAGTCTTTTACGAATCTTGTCACGACGTAGATCTACATTTTGTCTTTCATCACCGAGTAAATCAAAGTGGGTCTGCTAACAAAACGCTTTCCCACATGATACTATTATCATCATCATCATCATCATCATCATCATCATCATCATCATCATCATCATCATCATCATCATCATCATCATCATCATCATCATCATCATCATCATCATCATCATCATCATCATCATCATCATCATCATCATCATCATCAGTATTCCTTATCCAAATTCCCTATTATGATTCTGAACAGAAATAAGATAAACATTGCTGCACAGTATAACATGCACCCATTTTATTTCATCGGTTCCCGTCAGCCGCATACAATCTATAATATTTGATGTAAACAGTAAAAATTTAAAGAAGAAAGTCATCTTTTGGAAAAACAAGAATAATAAGGTTATGTCAAAATATTAGCACACATGTACTTTTTATAAGAGCGAAGTTTCCCGTGAAAAGATCAACAAATGTGTTTTTCGAATGGCGAAAAGTCACCATTACATCTACGGTGAGACATAAAAAAAACAGGGAATTTAAATCATCAGTAGTAATTCCATGCAAGGAAGGAACCTCGGAAACTCTACGCAGAATTCTTAACAATGCAGGCAGGAATAAAAGTGGCTGGCATTCAGCTACCCACAAACTCAATTAGAAATATGCTCCGTTGGTTAAAGGATCCTGCCAGTGGAGCCAATGAAACAAGACAATTGAGTTTATGTAATACCCTTCCGAAATGATTGTCAGGTCAAATACATAGGTCAAACTAGTAGAACAGAGTCAGTCAGTCAGACTAGCAGAACAGAAAAACCTAGCAGTGAAATCTAGATTAGTTGACCCGAATAAGATGAGAAATCTAGAGAATAGTTCAGCTATAGCACCACACTACATGAAATAACACACAACCATACAATGGGATGGGATGGGATAAGATGACAGTTTTAAAGTCTAGTATAACAACAGGGTGGAGGGAGAGAGTGATAACAGAAGATTCGTTTATTGAATCAATTGAAGACAATACGTGTAGTAGGAATGATTCAACACCTATCCACTCAGACATCTGGGAAATTCTGCCACCCCAACGACAACAAATAGGAGGGAATAACGAAAAATAAGACTCTAGTTTCGAAGTCGTGGGGTTATAATTAGCGATATGATTATGAACAGTAATAAATTGTGTTTGAAACTTTATCATCCAGTAAATAATACTGTTTCACTCGCTGTGTGATACATATTATAAACAAACTAATGTGGAATTACTTACTACCACAGTGCCCAAGTTTTACTCATATAATAATAGGACTTATTCATAAATTGTTTTTATTCCTTTACCTTCCAAGCCCCATGAGACGTGGTTGGCAAGCATTCTACTGCTGTGCCACCGATGCAGGAATGGACAATCGACAGGAAGCTCTGTCTGACCTAGGTTTCGTGCTAGTTAGCACTTGCCAGTCAGCAAGGCGTATCTGCAACCTTGAAGGAACTCATGTCCCTTTTGAGATTCGAATCTGGGTCACCCCGTACTGTCGGCAATCAGACACGTCGCCACTGAGCTATTTGGACTCACTTCATGTTGATAAATAAAATGTATGCTAAAATTGTATTACGATATGTTTCAATAAACCTTACAGATTGTATGCAGCTGACTAGAACCAGTGAAATAAAATGGATGCATGTTATTTTTTGCTCAAATATTTTTTCTACATCTTTCTCTCTCTCCGTCTCTCTCAGTTCAAATTCCCTTATCATCAGAAATATGGTGAATTCAACTGGATGACTATTAGTCAAAGGATGGTGGTCGAAATGATGGATACATTTTTCAGGATTTCATCATGAGCTAATATTGTTTATAGAACCTTTAAAAAACCACCAAGAAATGGTGGACAAATGTTTCGTAAGCCTAGTTTGGGACTCTTTATCAGTGCACACCAACCAGGGTTCCAACCTAGGACCCTGCAAACCATTACTTAGATAGTAATCTGATGCTCACTTGCTATTGGTCTTATTCAGGTAGATAGTTACCTGGGGTTCTGGTAGTATGTCGTAACCAGGGGGTTATAGCAGGTCGTCTGTGAGGACAATTATTCTCCAGGGATGACATTGTCTAGTGGTTGCGCTATGTCATGAATTGGCGGAATTGAGAATTCATGGACTGGCTAGCCATTGGATCGGATCCCAGTGGCTTAATGGTCTACGACCTATCTCGCTAGCCTTGTAACCATAAGGTACGGGATTCGAAACCCCAAACTAGGTTGAAGAAACAGCTGTCCAGTACTCCCTGACTGGTTTTCCAATTATTCTGTAACCGATGTCAGACCACGATGAAATCGTATAACCAATCGAATCCCCACAAACCGATACTTTGACGCATTTTTATCTTACATGGCTGTTGCTGTTCTTGTGTGCAAAATGCAAGCAGAGGAATTTAGAACAACTCAAAGAAAGAAATGAATGAAACATAACAGATTCTGCTTGGTTTGTCTAGAATTAAGTTATATCAATATTTTGTGGTGGACCCATGATAAGAGATTCCATATAGTAAAGTAGACAACTGAAGCCATAACTTCACACATTCACATGACTTTAAATATTTTGGAGATCTCAATATTTGACGTCAATTTTTCTCGCCTCACACACCTTTGATCTATGTATAATAAAATGCAGAACTGATTCACGTGGTACATATGATCGAACAGTTGAAATAAAACTCGTAGACGTGTATTTTTTTCATTCTTTTGGTGCCAAGTAGAACGTAGGGTTACACCCATTATGCCTTGAAGTCTCAGTGACTGTGGTGTTGTTCGTTTTTACGAGGTTGAGTTATTGTCATCACGCTCAATTTTCTGTTTCTTCTCAGCTTACTATAAGTTAATAAATTAGGTGAGGTCTTGAAGTGTGTCAGCCAGGGGTCGAACTCCAAACCATGTAATTGGTCAGCTAGCACTCTACCATTGAACCACCGATTTCAAATAATTATGTCAAGCAGGGATAGGATTAAATAGCTCGTAGTCTGATAGCTTGTTGAGAATTTAATTCCCCTCGAAAAAACAAACATATAAAAAAGTTAAACTATAGGGCCTCGATTACGGATAAGATTTTATTTTGATAAATCACACAGTGTTACAAAGTAATATTAACTGATGACGTTTCGAGCACAAATTATTGCTCATAATCATATCAAGTTACTCACACAACTTTTTCCTTCATTTATATACATGTGTGGAATCGATTAGATATTGGAATAGAAATCAATATGAGTGTTATTGATCAAATACAGTTAGATGGGAAACAAGATGAATGTTCTTATAGTTATAATAAGTAACTTGTTAGAATGTTGTGATTTGCTTGAATTGAAATAGAATTTTGAGATTATTTATTATCCTCCTCTGATTTGACTGACTGGTGGTAATAATATCTTCCATACATATATCTGGTATTTGCATTGAGTCATTTCTGTTGAATGTGTTGGGTGTAGACTCGATGAACAAGGCAGGATTCAGTAATCAACCTCTCTCTCTCTCCACCTACCTATATTACTTCTTAGAATTTTGACTCTATCCCGCCCTATTGTGTGGTTGTGTGTTATTGCCTGTAGTGCAATTGCTGAGCTTTTTCTAAATTACTTATCTTCTCTGGGTCAACCATACTTACCTTGGCTAAATTCTTATGTTCCGACAATCTGATTACCCCCGATCTACTAGTTTGACAAATATAGTTGAGCTCACAGTCATTGCAAGGTATTTTGTAAATTATATTATTTTGTTTAATTGGGTCCACCGGGTCTTTTAGCCTACAGAGCTTGTCTCTGAGTGAGTTTGTAGGTTTGAATGCCACCCTAATTCCTGCTTTATTGAGAATCCTACGTAGGGTCTCAGATGTCCCCTCCTTATATGGTATAACAGTAGATGACTTATATTCTCTCTTATTTGTGTTATTATTACTAGTTTCATAATTATTTTTATTTGGCTTTTGGCTTTTTTTCGATCTTCCTAATGAATTTTATGGGATAGTTATTTAACACCAATGCCTCTTCTTCTGTCTGTTTCATTTCATCATTTAGATCTTTTCTTGTGCTACTTAGAGCTACTGCTCGGTTTGTTAAACACTTAACTAAGCCTGCCTTAACAGCTAAAGGATGAGATGAATTAAAGTTTAAATATCTATTAGAATGCGTTGGTTTTTTATAAACGCTAGTGTGTAGTTTACCTTCTTCTATTCGCTTTATTTTACAATCTAACATAGCTAATTCTCCTTGTTCATTTTCTGATTCAAATGTGAATTTTATCCCCTCTACTAGTGAGTTAATATGAGTCAAGAAGCTAGAGATATGTTCTGTTTTTAACACTGTGAAAGTGTCATCCACATATCTTCACCATATTTTTGGAGTAGGGTTAAACGTATTAAGGGCCATATTTTCCCAACTGGAGTTACACTCTACCACAGTGCCCAAGTCTTATACTTATATCTATAGGGCCTCGAATGAAGAGTTGAACCAGCTGAAAACGCACTTAGTGGCTGTATTATTTTCCTTTACGGTGATAACACAAGTCAGCAACGTTTATCATTATTTCCTTAGGCTCAGAGTGCAGCGTGGAGCTTCAGAAGAGCATCACCATTTCATTCTGTTTTCTTTGATCATCTATCACTAGCTCTGCGAATGACCATAGCATCTCAACTCCTCTTTGTGAGAACCCTCACTCCATCTTGTCTAACACGTCAAATGCTGAACTCATTGTGCACTCCCAAGAGTACAACGAGTGGAACTGGGTCAGGCTGGAAAAAAGCTATTGGTGGTCAAACCAAAATATGGCTTCATCAGTCAATGAAATCCACAACAGTTAGTTTAAGCCAATTATGTAGGGAGGTGTAGACTTCCTCACTGACTGGGGTCCTCGGGACGGTTAACACCAATGAAGGCTGGAGACAACTGATGATATGGCTCAAACTCATCGTTCTCAATGGCTGTTGCAGATGCTTCCACTCCTTGTGACTTATAATATCCAATAAAACTATACTGTTCTTCGATATTACTATTGTTTTTGCTTAATATCTCTGTTTACTGCCTCTATTTTGCATTACTTTTTACTTTCTTCTCTTGCTTTGTGTGCTACATGGAGGGAGTGTTGCGACTCGAACTGCTGCATATCTGTGCATAGTTCTATGTTGAAACCAGTCCAGTCCAGTACCATTCGCGCATTTACCTGGCGTATGGTGTAATTCGACGATCTCAGGTTGTGTTCAGTCCGTCTCCATTTTCTTCGAAATATTTGTCCCTGGCTGGTTCGTCCCGAGAGTTCCTTGTTGCTAATTCTTTCTGACCAGTCATCCAGCCTTCTTTATGGAGCCAGTGAAAACAGCTCTTTAAAAAAGACTGCAGTAACCTGTTGGAAACGCTCTCCGTGATGCGTTCGCTGAATTTCTGACACAAATAGAAGAACTGACTGACCGACTTAAGATTGGTGTTGAAAATCCGTACACTC
Organism: Trichobilharzia szidati; assembly: GCA_944472155.2. NCBI lineage: Eukaryota > Metazoa > Platyhelminthes > Trematoda > Strigeidida > Schistosomatidae > Trichobilharzia > Trichobilharzia szidati. The sequence goes on along the minus strand of OX235275.1, from coordinate 63,684,038 downwards.
TTCCATATCCTGATGGCCGAAGATTTCCAAACTGATTTCATAGTGATGTTTTTCCACGTTTCCTTCCCAATTCTGGTCATGACGTCCTTATGACTGCCTAAAGTTGAAACGGTGCTGCTTAGATGGGTGGAAGAACGAACCTCTGTCATATTTCGTCCTATGATAGTGACTGGTGCTTCTGGTTGTTGTCGTTGTTGGATGGTTATCTTCACCACCTCGTCCCCATCCTTATTTTTGCTTTCATCGAAAGAAGGCACATTGGCTGACTGGCTTCCCGAAGGCTTTTACCAGCCTGCGTCATTTCACTTCCCCGGTTCCAGCGAAAAATAAGGTTAATGTTTATATTTTTTGAATTTTTAACATATTTGTGCTTTGAAGTTTCTGTAGCTATTTGGTTAAGTTTTGGGGGTGGAGTTGCTAGCACCACGCCCCAACCCTCCCTCTTTATCCAGGCTAGAAAACTAGTGAGTTAGTAATCTATGGGAACAAACAAAACAAGAACCAATTGCTCAACAAATATGCAAGAGAAAGTGGAGATGGATTGGACACTCGCTGAGGAAGCCACTGGGTGACATCGCGCGTCAGGCCAGTGCTCGAGTGGAACCCGAAAGGGAAACGGCAAGTGGGACGTCCAAGTGTGACATGGAGGAGATCGTGTGAAGAGGGGCTGAAACAGTATAGACTAACATGGATGCAGGTGAAAAGTACAGCAGAAGACAGAGGCAAGTGGAGACGTGCAGTTGAAGCCCTATGTTCCACTAGGAACCCAAGGGAACAATAATATAATAATAATATATCTTCAACACCTCTATTATCTCTATTTTCACTTGAAATCCTGTTTTTGTCGCCTATCTCTTCTACAAACTTGTTGATTGTCATCTGTAAGTCTTCGAGTTTAAGTAACGGTAGACATAAACTGTCCACGAATTATAGATCTTCTATAGTCTTCTTCTCAGTCCAACATATTTCCACACGGCGTGTCGCATGATCTAGTGCACAACAGATATTACCAGAAACTTAATTATATCATCATCAGCCATCAGTGAACACATTTCATTCCTTTCTTTGTTCACCTGTCTTAAGTTTCTGTATGTGAAGAAACTACTGAAATTTTCATCTGGGCTACCAGTTCACTCCTTTTCTCTCCTTTTCACTGAGATCAATTTCAGCTTGTTCATTAAAAATTTCACTATTGTTCTTCCATGCATATCTCAAAAATTATTTTGTGTTTTTGATTTCAGAAAAAAGAAAAAAACACGTAATGATAAAGAACAATACAAGTTAACAAAAGGTGATTCTTCCAAGTTAATCAATACACCGCGCCAATCAGATAAGCATAGTTCAATATCACATGATATATGATCAATGTTCAAGGTAAGAAAGTGAATAAATCACATGCTTTTTAACCTATTTGTTCATTTTTTAAAGCTTTATTTGTTAATTATACGTTATTTTTCTCGTCTTAATAGACTAACTGCTGTAGTTCAGATGGTTCTTAGTATAAAGGAATACGATTTACTGGGATTATAGTGAAAGAATTAAATCGATGGTAAGTAAGATCATCACTGTGGTTTGGATAGTGAGATCCGTTAGTGATTGGTACAGTTCAGTTACTCAGTAGTTTAGTTACGGGTACCCTTCTTCACTAAAAGACAGTAGCAATATAGCCGTACAAGATTCAAGAGCGTTGAATGTTTGTTTTACATAATTTTACAACTTATTGGCGGTATAGATCCAGGAGGCTGTTACGACCACTTGAGCAGGGAACCATCACCATTTTGTCGTTTATTCATTAGATTCAGGTATTGGTTTTGTGGAGATTTTGTTTAATTGGATGGAGGACTTCACCATGAGGTGACATCAGTTAGAGAACCACTGGAAAACCAGTCTGAGAGTACTGGACAGCTGTTTTGTCAGGTTAGTTTGGGACTATGCTTCATCAATTCGCATCCACACCACGGGTTTCGAACCCACAACCTTCTGATTACAAGGCGAGCTAGCGAGCTGGTAGACGATTGAGCCACTGGGACCCAATCCAATGGCCAGCCCATGAATTCCAACTTCTGCCAATTCACGACATAACGCAACCATTTCACAATGTCTTCTTCGATGAGTTACTGCCTCATCTTCAACCTGCTTTACGCTACTGATCATGGCTTCACACTAGAACCCCAGGTCAGGTTGGAGATGAGGCAGTAACTCATCGAAGAAGACATTGTGAAATGGTCGCGTTATGTCGTGAATTGGCAGAATTTGGAATTCATGGGCTGGCCATTGGATTGGGTCCCAGTGGCTCAATGGTCTACAAGCTCTCTAGCCTTGTAATCAGAAGATCCTGGGTTCGAACCCCACGGTGTGAGTGCGTGCTGATGAGGAGTCTCAAACTAGGCTGATTAAATAGCTGTTCAGTACTCCACTACTGGTTTTCCAATGGTTCTCTAACCGGTGTCAGCTTATGATGAAATCGTGCACCCAATCAAATAATGAAGGTGAGCATTCACTGTTCAGTGAAGGATGCTGTTTGGCCAGTAATTTTGTTAAATTATCTACCGTTACACTATCTCAGGTTAAAACTAAGTCACTTCTCAAGCATCTGATTCTGGTATACTTTTCTTCGTAACTTAAATTCAGTTGAGATCTGTGAATATGTGAAGAATTATAAGAAAAAAAGTATAGACAGAGAAGTGAAAACACTCTACGTTAAACAAAATAGGACGCCTAAAATATTTGAAGATGGTTACATTTAGAAGACAAAAAGGATTAAGCAAAGAATGCCATTTTTCGACAAATTCTAGGATCTGGTAATTCGAATTCCACTGATTGGAATCCTACCACGAGCCTCGGTCTATTGAGACGTTAGATGACGGCTGCTTACGATGGCATGAAGCCTTCAAGTGAGGACGAAACCAAGAAGTTATCAATATTCTTCTTCTCTTGTCTTCAGTTAATATCTGCTAAATATTTTTCACAATGATCTTACATTTCTCCTTTTCTCAATTTAATCCCTCGCTCCACGCTATTCACCATTTCTTTAAAAGACACTATTTACAAATTCTTGTCAGTGGCTCACTTCACAAAAGTATTAGTATTTTTTTATTCCTTTACGTCCCCAGTGGAACACAGAGCTTCAAGCTAAAGGCGAGGCTTGAAGTTTCGGTAGCAGTGGCGTTAATTTTTACTGGATGGGGTTGTTACCCCTATGCCCCCCCCCCAACCTTCCCTCTTTACCAGTCTTATTACTTACTGGCAAGCGAGGTAAAGGAGTGCGTTGGTGGCCGGGGATCGAACCCCGAACCAAATGAGGAGTGGTTGGCGAGAATTCTACCGCTGTGCCACCGACAGATAGTATTAGTATGGTTATTAATATTTCATTATCTTTTTTTAATTTAATTTTGTTATAGCTTGACTCCACAGAGTATTTTGGTACAAGTATGAAATTTTCAGCATGTGATATCGGTAGTCCAAATTTAGCAGGCCGACCATAGATATCAGGTGTGCGTCAGAGGCTCCAATAGCACATCTTCATTTCGTCCTCTTCTCTTTAGTCATCTTCAGCTGGCTCCACGACTGCTCACAAGCTTTTATCCCTACTTCACATGATCTCCTCCATGTCACCCATGGAACGACATCCAATTCGTCGTTTTCCATTCGGTTTCCACTTGAGCTATGGCCTGGCGCTCTTTATCAGTCGATAATCTCTTCGGCGTGTTTATAATCCAACTCTACCTTATTCAGCTTAGTCGTTCGGGTATAGGCTCTTGATTGTCTTGTTCCCAGAGTCCCCTGATCCTAATTCTTTCTGAACAGCCATATGATCTTCAGTAAATAGCCGTCTAAAACAGCTGTTATTACAACTCTACAGTATCTTGTCGGAAATGCTTCCCATGACTCGCTCGCCAAGTTTCAAATGCATATAGAAGAACTGACTGACCGACTTAACATTGGTGTTGAAAATTCGAATCTTGTTCCACATCCCGAGTGCAGAAGATTTCTGAACTGATTTAGGAGTAATGAATGTTTGTCATTCCTTTCTGATTCTGGTTTTGACGACCTCATCCATGCAGCCTGCCAGTAGTTGAGACGATGGTGGCTAGATGAGTGAAGAAAGCGACTTTTTACAAATTTCTTCCATTGATAGCGACTGATGCTTCTGATTGTATTAGTTGGTTGGTTATCTTCATTCCCGCCGTCTTCTCTAAGTTCACTTTGAAATACTGTCGTCTCTGCCTGCTTCTTCCACTAACTTGTTGATTTCCTCCTGTAAGTATATGAGTTTATGTGATATGAGACATAAATCCTCCGTGAAGTCCATAACTTCTTTAGTCGTCTTATCTGTCTAACGTATTCCTGTTTTTCCGTTCTGCAGACACCGTCTTCCGCATAATCTAGTCTATCACAACTGGGAATACCACCAGGGACGTCACAATTGTAGCTGTCCCTTAATTTCTGATTTCCAGTCAGTGTAAAACCAAAGGTGTAATCTAGTGAGTATGAGGAACTAACATTATTTCAATCAAATTAAGCCCATACTAATTCGTAGATCGTGTGTCAGTGGTTCAACGACAGAACGCTGTCCAACCATGCCGAAAACATTGAGGTACCGCATGCGCCAAAGACCAGAGGCTATTGCGATTCGCCTCAAACAACCAGTGCACTGTGTTCAAAAGGAGCAAGTCCATCCACTACTATTGCCCTAACTGGCCTTCAGTAGAGTCTATAAATTCATGAATTTGTAATATTATCTTTCCTGATTTTTCCGATATTCAGTGTTTATTGTTAAGTTGATGCTACTGAACTGTAATCTGTTGATATTATTGATTCGATGTTATTTAAACAAACATTAATGTTGTTCATAACACTAATTCATTCACTATAATGTATATATCACTGTAGAGCCTGATGAAGAACAGGTTATCGGAAAGAGTATTCTTTGTTCAGTATCCATTCTTTTGAAAATTTGTCAATAGTTTTTGTCAGAAAGAGAAATGAGATTTGCAGGGATTTTATTGTTTTCCAGGCAGATCAAGGATTGACATCGGTGAGACAAACATTGAAAATCATGGACTATTAGCCAGTTTTGTTTCATTCTGGTTTTCACGTGAAAATTAATCGAATGCTCACTAGTGACTGACTACAAGTTGAAGTGACGCGGAGTTCTAATGTGAAATCGTGAACAGTGAAGCCGATAAAGCCAGGCGTGTGGACAGATTCTTGCCTATGAAATTGAGTACAAATGGCAAAATGATGGGAGTTAGAATTCATGGATCACTGAATTCCATCCCAATCGCTGAATGTTTGGCGGGCCCAAGTCGTAATCTAAAGGTCCTGGGTGCCGTCATGTATGCGCACAGCTGAAAAGTCGCAAATTAGGATGAAACAGCTATTCAGAACCCTTCAGTTTTCAATGGTTCTCCAACTAATATCAATCTGTCACCTAATTTGAAAAAAAAAACACTGTTTAAAACTCAGGACAGTAGACGAAGGTCTTCCTGATAACTGGAACTACTTACACTTGGAAGAGAACCAAAGATGGTGAGGTCTTATGATAAGCAATTCGTCCATTCAACCGTTGGACTCAACCTGAAGATACAGCTGAGCATCGTCTCACTTATTCTTAATCAATAATATAAATGCTATCAACAAACAACTGGTAAAACATGCCAATCCGGTGTCCGATTCCCGGCCGATGTATTCCTAAACCTCACTAAGTCTATAGTAGGGAAGGGTTGGAGTGAAGCTAGAGACCTCATCTTGTAAAAATAAAACCACTTCTACAAAAACTTCAAAGCTCTAGCTTGAAGCCCTATTTTCCATTGGGAACGTTAAGGAATTAAAAAAATCCACAGATCAGTTCAGTTTTTTAGTCTATTGATCGATCCAGAAACTCCTTAGGCACACTGTCTAACACTGATATGAGATTAACCATTTTCCTTTGTATGCCTATAAAAAGTAACTGCAGCCCACATGTTTTGATTTTGCATTTACAAACCACGAAAATTACATGTGGTAACTAAATATTTTAAAAATAGAAAACAAAATATTGAATAATTTCTTCAGATTTAATGAGAATTAGTGCTTTTATATGTGCATAGGTGGCACAGCGGTAGAATGCTCGCCAACCACGCCTCATGTGGCTCTGGGTTTGATCCCCAGCCGCCAACGCACTCCTTTATCTCGCTAAGCCAGTAAAAGATAAGACTGGTAAAGACGGAAGGTTGGGCACATCAAGCTAGCAACCCCGTCATGTAAAAGTTAACACCACTGCTACCGAAACTTCAAGTCTAGCCTCTAGGTTAAAGACCTGTGTTCCACTGGGACTGTACAGGAATAAAAAAAGTGTTTTTAAACATTATAGGCAAGGCTGGAAACACATTCATCAACCTGAAACCAATCTGGAAATCTTTGTCACAGCATCAACAACAAAAATTCACATTTTCAATACAAACATCAAGCCAGTTCTTCTATACGGATCAGAAACTTGGCGGCGGGTCACAAAGAATATTTCCAACAGCCTGTTGCAGACCTTTATTAACAGCTGTCTTCGTTCTATACTGAAGATCAGATGGCCGGAAAGGAGAAGAACCAACAAGAAACTATGGGAACAAACAAAACAAGAACCAATCGCTCAACAAATATGCAGGAGAAAGTGGAGATGGATTGGACACTCGCTGAGAAGGCCGCGTGTCAGGCCATCGCTCGAGTGGAACCCGAAAGGGAAGCGGCGAGTGGGACGTCCATGGGTGACATGGAGGAGATCGTGTGAAGAGGAACTGAAACAGTATGGATCAACATGGATGCAGGTGAAAAGTACAGCAGAAGACAGAAGCAAGTGGAGACGTGCAGTTGAAGCCCTATGTTCCACTAGGAACCCAAGGGAACAATAATAATAATAATGTTAATCATTAGTTTACCGATGAATATAAACTCTGATTGGTTCAGTTCATATTAGGTAGGTTTGTATTTGATATTACACGCATAATGAGTATTAGGGTATTACTAACTTTGGATGAAGTTTACAGCACAATTTCTTGCTGCTCACAACGAACCAAACAGTGCATTCGTATGGCCTTATAATATGCTTTATGAAAAAAATAAAAGACAATTTGGCGAAGAAAATTCTTCCTTATCAACGAAATCATCTTCACAGGCTTTATAGTGGTATTTACATTTACCAAAAATGTGTAATAGTCCATTACTGAGTAAGACGGGTGGGTGACGTAATTGATACAATTACTCAGAAGTGGCTTCAAAACTAAGATTAAAAGTTATAAATTACGTAATACTCAACAACGGCATAAAGGAAGAAAACGTTAGAAATTCGACAAGGTTAAAATTTTTATTAAGTGAGAAGAAAGGTAGTTGCATGTCCACTTAACAAATGTGACGGGGTGAGAAAATGTAAAAAAGGAAATAAAATGGATGCATGTTATTTTCTGCTTCAGTATTGTTCTCGCTCTCAGTTCAAATTTCCTTATCATCAGAAATATGGAAAATACAATCGGATGACAACAAAATCTTTTAGTCAAAGAATAGTGATCGATATGATGAATACATTTTCATCATGAGCAGACATTGGTTAGAGAATAATTAGAAAACCAGTTAGGGGGTACTGCAGAGCTGTTTCGTCCTAATTTGGGAATCCTCAACAGTACGCACTCACCGGGATTCGAACCGAGGACCTTCTGGTTACAAGGCAAGCTCGTAGACCATTGAGCCACTGGGACCCGTACTGATGAAGAGTCCCAAACTAGGACGAAACAGCTCTCCAGTACTACCAGGTTTTCCAGTGGTTCTCTAACCAATGTCTGTTCATGATGAAATCCTGTAACCAATCAGTCAAATCCCCACAAATCAATACTTGATTGAATACGAATAGAAAATCAGAAAAAGTGATTCAGCGAAAAGACTCTTTTCAACGAATTTATTATCAGGCTGTACAATCGTATGTATAAATGGTTTTTAAGGAATTTTATCCGGTGACGGAATTTAATCATAAGTGTGAATACAAGGAAAAATAATAGTGTGAAATGCAATCAAAATATTTATGATTATAATCATGGTTAAATGTCAAGTGGCGAAAAAACTAATGTAATATATGTAATAATTCATGGGATGTATAGGCTTGGTAGGTGGGGTGTGCAATTGTAGGATTAGTAGATAAATCGAATGAAATAAAAACGTTACGTAATATTGTGTGAAATTTGATTACATAGAATTTAACATCGAGGAAATGAATACTAAACTCGTTCTCCATTTCGAGCGTGAATTTTATCGCTGGATGGCAACCATTAAATGTATTTAATATATTATTCAAATTACAATCACTATTGCAAATAATAAAGGTGTCATCTACATACCTTTTGTACATTTGAAAGCTTTGGACTGTTGACTTCAACTGACCATTTTCCTGACTGGCCATAAAACAGTCTGCAAGCAGAGGACCCAAAGGAGAACCCGTTGCAATACCATCCTTCTGTCTATAGATCGTTTCATTAAAAGTAAACTGTACATTCAATGTACATTTCAAAAGTGGTTCTTTCAAATCTGTTGTGGGTATCCCTATATTCAACTTGTTGTCTTCAATATATCTGCATATAAAACAAATGGTTTCTGTCAGTGGAACGTTCGTAAATATGGATTCTACTTCCAAAGACAACATATGTTTATTCGAAGCATTTGTATCCTGTATACATTCAACAAGTTGGAAGGTGTCACGAAGGGAATAAATAGATAGTTGTCCCCTGACAGGTTCGAAGATTTCAGCTAACCATCCAGCTGCTGGATGATAAGGAGATCCGGAAATATCCAATATATGGTGGAGTGGAAGGCCAGCTTTTTATATACGGTTGCACACGAATGTACAGCCTCTGAAGATGATTTCGTCGATAAAGAAAATTTTCTTCGCTGAAGTGTCTTTTGTTTTCTTCGTAATTCAACGGGTATTTTCGCTAATTTTTTTAATGTATTTCTTGTTTTTCCTCCTTGTTGTTTATTGTAATTATCCATATTTCAGTCGTCAGATTTTCGTCACAAACAAACTTCAGTTAGAGATATTCTTAAAAATCACCAGGGAGCTCTAGACAGCTGCTTCTTCCTGCTTCGAGACTCTTCAGTAGTAAGCACCCATGAACCTACCAGGAATCTTCAATTAACTAGACCAAACTCATCAAACATTCAGCCACTTGGTTTGGAATTCAATCACTCGTGAATTATGACTCTATCACTTCGTGGATACTCATCGAAGGCGTTAGTAAGGACAGTGCTAGATTACAAGTCAACAGAGTTAGAACTCAGAAGTCACTGAATTCCGGCTTAAGTGGCCGAATCTTCAGCGAGGTTGGTCTCATAACATAGAGGTCGCGGGTTTGATTCCTGGTAGGGTAATGAGTGCATATTGATGAAGAACCACTAAAGATGACTAAAGAGCTGCCCAATGTTCCCTGATTTTCAACTACCTCTCTAGTAGATGTTGGTTTGTGACGAAAACCTTACAGATGGAATCAATCCAAAATTCTCTCAAATCTAATAATCTGAGTTTTCCATATATCCTTCAGTGGTTGACTTCATCGCTGCCTCTCCATCTATCTATATTATTTTTTAATACTCTCACCCTGTCCCACCCACTTTATTGTGTAATTACATTCAAGTGAATCCAGTGCAATGTCTGAGCTTTTCTCTAGGTTATTTAGCTAAACAGGATCAATCATTCTACTAGGTCTGGCTAAATTTGTATGTCCCAACAATCTAGCTGACCCCTATCTACTAGTTTAACGGCCTATGTAATTGACTTCACAGTCATTGTCCCATGGTATTTGGTAAAATTGTATTATTTTTCTTAATTGGACCGATTGGGTCCTTAAGGTGACAAAGTTTGCCTCTGAGTGAGTTGATTGGTTTAAATAACACCCTAATTTTAACCTCATTAAGAACCCTAGGCAGGTCTTCTGTTGTTCCTTCTTTATACTGGTGTACTGTAGAGACTCTCAATTCATTGTTTACATTACTACACTTAATTTCTGTATGGATCTACTAACAGTTTTGAATAAGATCTCCTGGGTAGTTATCTACTAGCGCATCTGTGGCTTAGCGGTAGAATACTGTTGCGTACAGCTGAACAGTCGTGGATCAGGATGAAACAGCTATCCAGAACTGGTTCTCCAACTAATATCTATCCGTAACCTAGTTTGAAAAAAACACACATTAAAACTCAGAACAGTAGACGAAGGTCTTCATAATAATTGGAACTACTTGCATTCGGAAGAGAACCAAATATGTTGAGGTCTTATGGTAAGTGTCCTTCCATTCAACCGTTGGACTCAACCTGAGGGTACAACTTAGCACCGTCTCACTTATTCTTAAGCAATAATATAAATGCTATCGACAAATAACTGGTGAAACATGCCAATAGAAAAAGATTTGGTTGACTGCTGCTCTCGGATTTCAATCATGATAGGGGGCAGTCAGACAGCATCTCGGCTGGCTCTCTCTCTCTCGGATGAATACTACTATTATCTTTTAGGGACTGCGGGTATTCGACGTTCGCGAGTTGTACGGATTATACTAACGCAAGATCTTATACCAACAACCACTATAGTGTTCGTTCTTCGAGTACCAAATGGTAAAGCAAAAGACCAGATTTTGTCGTCCAAATACGATATATATTTTGGGACCAAATCGCGGGTAGGAATGAATGCTTAGCTAGCTAGTAATCGTGCACGCACGTGACACGACGAAGCACCAAATGGCGGGGATGCTTGACCGTAAGCCTTCAGCTAAACAAGTCGACTTAAACAGTGATGGTCAGCATCCAATGTTGAGTGATGATTGCAGTGGTTAATAATTTTGGGGAATTATTTACCGCTACAGCTCACTCCCCCCCTAGTGGGTTTGTGAGGACCCTAAGACATGACCAGCCGGAAGCAAAAAAATCTCGATGGTTCCCTGACGGGTGAAAAAAATCTTCCGAGCGGCTTGATGGAGTCCCTGCTGGTCTGTCTTCCTATGCTAATAGGGTGTCTGTACATAGCTTCCTGGATGTTGTCCGTTGGATCCCGTGCTTCGTTTGTTTCCTGTCCAGTGCCCGTTGCACCTGGAAAAGAAAACAAGAATGCTGAGAACCTTGTCAAGAAAAATGAACCAAATAAGCGTTTTTTTTTACCAAAAAAGATATGACATGCATCTACTATGCAGTAAAATAATGTAAAGTTCAAAACATCGGGAAAAAAATATATATCTAATTTAATTTTTTTTACAAGGGCATGTTAAATGTACGATTATTGGAAAAATATCGTTTACTTTTTTTAAATGCTGCAACATAAAAAAATTGATGTGTCACTCAGCTATGTGAAATAGGTGTGAAGGTATTCTGGGAATCTAACGTGACGTCCAGAACGCGTTTTCTTAGAGTGATCGACCGAAGTAGCCAGTGGGCGAATGCCCTGACAGTCAATAGTGTGACCCCGAAAATCGAGTGAGTCAACGCCTATTTGACACTTCTGTATATTGATGGTAACACCATGTTGGCGTAACCTTTCAAATGCCAAGTCCAAGTGTCTAAGGTGAGTTTCCTTATCTGGACTGGCAATGAGGCAGTCGTCTAAGTATGCGTATACAAAGTCGAGACCGCGAAATACTTCGTTGATGAAGCGTTGGAATGTTTGGGCCGCATTCCGGAGGCCGAATGGCATACGTAGGAATTCGAAAAGTCCGAAAGGCGTAATGATAGCCGTCTTCGGAATATCTTCCGTTGCCATCGGGATTTGGTTATATGCTTTAACCAAGTCGATTTTGGAGAATATAGATGCTCCAGATAACGTTGCCGTCAAGTCGTGTATGTGAGGCAAAGGGTAGCAATCAGGAGTTGTTTTGGCGTTCACTCGCCGGTAATCACCAGTGGGTCGCCAATCGTTGCTATCCTTTTTCGGTACCATATGCAGTGGGGATGCCCATGGACTATTCGATGGTCGAATGATGCCAAGGGTGAGCATATGATCGAATTCGTTTCTGGCAATTCTCAGTTTATCAGGTGCCAGTCGTCGTGCTTTAGATGTCACGGGCTGTCCTGAGGTTATGATGTGGTGCATAACATTGCTGATTATGCACGGGAGATCGTTAGATGGGCAATTCAGTTCCGGATATTTGTCAACAATCGGTTGAAAAGTTGGATCGAGGATTGCTTTCATCTTAACGATTGACAAGCTGGGGCCTACGTAAGTTATGCCTTTGATAGACAAACTAGTAGTGTTGTCAATTAATCGTTTACGGCGGACGTCTACGAGCAAATCATGATGATTAAGTAGGTCCGTGCCAATGATGGGCATTGTGACGTCAGCGATTAGGAAAATCCACCGAATAGGTTTGCGTAAACCTACGTTCAGATAGACGTATTTCCGACCATAGGTTGCAATTGGTTTTCCATTTGCAGCCTGTAGGTTGAAGTTAGGATCCTTCTGTCGATCTGCTGCTGTAGCAGGAAGGACGCTGACTTCGGCGCCTGTGTCGACTAGATATCTAGTCTGGCTCATTACATCATGGATGTAAAGTAAGCGGCTAGTGCCACCGGCGACGGTTGCCGCTAACGCGTGCCGGCGGGATAGTTTCCCACAGACTTGGAGGCTTTGCCGAAATCACAAGGTTTTCGACAACATTTTGCTTCCTTGCCATAGGTGTTGTGATACCAACACCAGTCAGGATTTTTGAGAGAACGTGTGTTGGACTTAGATCGTCCACGTACGTTTAGCCGTTGAGGGGATTTAGAACGACGATAGGAAGAATTGCCAGGCTTGTTTGACCTAAGCATCTGCTGGACGGAGTTGCATAACTCTATCATTGCAGAATCCTTTCTCGAAGTCTGTTCGGTAACAGAGTATACTTCGGTAACTGGCCGTTTCGTTATCTCTAGAATTCTATCTGCAGAGACAGCTAAGTCCTCTATGAGAACACTTTGAAGTGTCACAAGTACAGTCTGAACTGACTGTGGCAGTTTGGATAAAAATAGTTCTCTAAACAGTCCTTCATCGAACTGACTTTGGCCAATGATCTCTTTCATTCTTGCCAGCATGCTCACGGCTGACTGATCTCCTAACTCGATGTTTCGAAATAACTCATCCAGACGTTGTCGATCTGTGAGAACGTTTCTCTTGAGGATGGACGCTTTGAGCAACTCGTACGAGTTACTTACCGACATCTGCAGAGTTACGCACCTGCTGAATTCCCGCGGTAGAGCGTGAATAACTGCAAGGAACTGTGAACGTTGATCAGTTATGCCATGTTCACAAAAATCAGACTCAGCAATCTGAAACCACGTTTCAGCATTATCGGGCCAATATGGTACTAGCTGGATTGTTTTGGCGGCTGAGCGAATCTGAATAACCTTGGGGCTAGGATCACTCATGACGAAAAGTATGCCGATAACAATATAGTACAAGAATAAACACAAAAAGGAACGAACTCACCGGGGTTTATCTGCGTGTGAATTGAAGATGAAGTTCGAGGTCGGGCTCACCAGTTTAGGGACTGCGGGTATTCGACGTTCGCGAGTTGTACGGATTATACTAACGCAAGATCTTATACCAACAACCACTATAGTGTTCGTTCTTCGAGTACCAAATGGTAAAGCAAAAGACCAGATTTTGTCGTCCAAATACGATATATATTTTGGGACCAAATCGCGGGTAGGAATGAATGCTTAGCTAGCTAGTAATCGTGCACGCACGTGACACGACGAAGCACCAAATGGCGGGGATGCTTGACCGTAAGCCTTCAGCTAAACAAGTCGACTTAAACAGTGATGGTCAGCATCCAATGTTGAGTGATGATTGCAGTGGTTAATAATTTTGGGGAATTATTTACCGCTACAATCTGAAGTACAAAGCATTTTTAACTCCTATTTAAAATAAATATTCACTGTTCAGACAGAGAGTATATATGAAACATCCTCTGGAAGTACTAAAATAAACATTAAAGAACAACACTGAATCCGATGAGAATGAGTTGGCGTTCCTGGACTGTTTAGTAAAAAGAAAATTAGATGAAAAATTTAAAATAAACATTTTCAGAAAGCCAACAAATTCGGATAGATACCTAGATTACTATTCAGCTCACCCATTTGCCACCAAAGTAACTGTGGCCAAGAACCTGATCAACAGAGCCAAATGTCTAGTTACTGAGGAGGAAGATATTAGCAAGGAATTAAAATTGGTTCAATCCACTATTGAATCAAATAGTTATCCTAAAACCTTCATAAATAGATATTTAAAATTTCCTATGTATTGTGAGAATCACCTCTTATGTAGTGCGTTTAAATCAATTGCTACAACTGATTCTTGCAATTATGTTATTTTTTCCAGTTCTGTTGACTCGATTAACTCAACTTCTGGAGGTATATGAATGACCTTCTACTAAGTACTCTTCTTCTGGTTTTCATTTGTATACTTTAGCAATGGCTTGTGCATCGGTGGTACAGTGGTAGAGTGCTCGCTGACCACTTAGGTGGTCTGAGGTTCGATCCCAGGCAGGCAACGCACTCCTTTACCTCGCTAAGCCAGTAGTAACAGTGGTAAAGAAGGAAGGTATGAGGCTAACAATCCCATCCTGTATAAATAATCACCACTGCTACCGAAATTTCAAGCCTCTAGCCTGAAGCCCTATGTTCCACTAGGAATGTAAAGGAAAAATATCGATGGCTTGGAAGCTGATGCACTCAAATAAAAACTCTCAAGTCGAACAAAACGCATGTCTGCATGTTCCAGCGATTTACTGATATAATGTTTTGCCAAGGTAGAATTTCACACGCAAGTTAGGAAGGCAAAGTTAAACTTTCAGCATCACTAACTACCAATCAGCGAACGACCTTCAATGAACCAATCACATGAAAGAGGCATTTTTGGTTATGGAAAACATATATTTGTGAGAAGGATACGTACAATCTGCATAAAACTATTACAAGGGGTACCTTTCTCTGACATGTAATAAAAACATTACCCAGTTTAGCATAGGAGTATCAAGTGAAAAGTTACACCACATTCTGTACATATATTCGTCTAAATGACTATAAATGACATCCTTTTGAGGTTCATTTATAGCCCTAATCCTGTTATTTTATTCTTCCCCAAAAGGCTTCTATAGAACTGATGTGTGTCCCTGTAACGGGATCCAAAAAGTCATTATAATGGTTCAGTCTGTGATGAATATATCCAAGGGATGACAGGGAGTTGCAACCTTTCCACTCATCAGTGTGTATTTAGATCCATGTTTCACCAGTCGAGGGATAATAGGTTCTAAGGTAGTTGACCTTCTGTCTGCTATTCTCTCAACGAATCCTTTCTGAAGGAAGGTGTCGTATAAGCCGATCACCCACAACCATGGTTGTATTTTTTCCTCAATAAGACAGTTTCGTTCACGTGTACGACGACACCCTCTCCTTCTAGTAATGAAGTAATTCTCTCTATTTTCCCTGACGCCAGGTCTCTGCAGTGCTGGTGTGGTGAGACCTGGCCGCTAGCCAAATTGATTGACATTAATTTACGTCAACGTTTATGTCCCAAACATTGGTCGTGAGAAAGATAATAACAAAGACTTTGCGTAGGCGGATACAGTTAG
Source organism: Trichobilharzia szidati (assembly GCA_944472155.2). Taxonomy (NCBI): domain Eukaryota; kingdom Metazoa; phylum Platyhelminthes; class Trematoda; order Strigeidida; family Schistosomatidae; genus Trichobilharzia; species Trichobilharzia szidati. Next base: position 63,668,438 of record OX235275.1, on the reverse strand, counting down.
CATATAGATGATCTGACATTCAAGAAACAGCCACAAGGAGATGAAAGATTAATTTTCAGTGAGAAAAAACCAATCAGAAGACTGTGTATTTTTTCCAGTAGGGAAGTTATATTTAATCACTTATGTTCTTGGTGCAGCCGGTCTGGTGAACTTCACCTGGGGCTTAATTATAATTCTTCTAAGACGCCGCGCTTCCCGACTGCGATTTCGAAGGACTATCTCATGTAAAGCACAGATGATGCAATACTGAAGTTTCACATACAACTTAGGGACTGTATAGTTTTTTCCATAAACGGAGGCATCTTCAGATCCTTAACTGCAGCAGCCTCCACCATGCTTCATGTCACCAGTTTCCAAGCAGAATTGTCTTTAGGGCAGGCTCTCCCACAATTCGTGCACCGTATGAACTGAACATGACTACGACCATTTTTCGACCGTCCATGATTCCTTCGTTTACGTGTCATGCTTGGCTAGCGGCCAGCTCTCTCTCACCACACTGGTACCACTGAACTATTGACACGAGGCTATTTTCAGTTTCAGCAGCTGCACCTCTAACGGCCTGTTTTAAAACCCAGTGTTTACAAATGTACAAAATCTGGGTTAATGACAGATGGCACCTGGCAAAAAATGTTCCTACGAAATATTAGAATCATTAGCTAACCTTCCCTAACAATAACTCATCACAGCGACTGACATAACCATCTGTCGACCTTACTGAAGCCTTTTTGTACTCATGACACCTCCACATGAACAAATCCTTTCCTTCCTAAGCAATCCCACATCCGAGCAATACTGGAAAATCTTATTCTCACCAAATTGCAAGCAAAACTGCTTTAGAACAGGCATTTGACTCGAATCAAGCGGAGTAGAACCTTCCACTCACGTGGATGAAGCTCACTGAACCATTCAAGGTCATTCGCTAATTGGTGGTAGTTAGTGGTGCTTAAATTTTAACTTGGCCGTTCGGAAGTTCAAGTTGTCACACTTCAAAAAAGGGAAAATGAAGCTTAGGGAGTAGTTTCGGAACCCGTAAGATAACTTGGAGTCAATGCATTTGCGCTTTTATGGAAGATTTTGTCTCACAGAATCAATAGTATCTAGTTATAGATGCTTCAGGAGAAACAAGTCATGTATTGATCAGATCGCCACATTACAGATCATCATTGAACAAAGCTTGGAATGGCAATCACCTCTCTATCTCAACTTCATCGACTTTGAAAAGGCCTTCAGCAGACAGCGTCGATCGAGAGGTGCTTTGGAAACTACTTCGCTACTATGGGGTGCCACCGACAATTATACATCTCATCCAACAGCTGTACAACAATGCTGCATTCCAAGTAATCCACAACGGGAAACTTACGGAACCCTTCGAAGTGAGGACAGGAGTAAGACAAGACTAGCTGCCTACTATCGCCAATGATTTTCCTGATTGCAGTAGACTGGATAATGTGATAAACAGCGAGCAATGAGGAAACAGGCATAAAATGGAATCACGCAAAAACTTGAAGGATCTGGACTTCGCCGATGATATATGTCTGATTTCTCACAAACTGGAAGATATGCGAGCGAAAAGCAACAAGTTGGTGATAGAAGAAGCATCAAAGATAGAACTTCAGGTGAACATAGAGATAATGAAGATTCCCGGACAAGAACAACAGACAACAATCAGCATAAATGGGAGGAACCTGAGAGAAACAACCTCTATTACCTACCAGGGAAGTATCGTTTCAACTACAGGCGGAACTGACGAGGATATCAAAGCAAGAATCGGGAAAGCAAGACACGCTTTCACTACTCTCAAGTCTGTGTAGAGGTCAACAACACTCAGCATCAAAAATAAGATCCGGATATTCGACTCCAATGTGAAGTCAGTCAGTGCTACTATACGGATCAGAGACTTGGCGCGTCACGAAGGGGACTTCGAATAAACTATAGACCTTAATCAATAGTTGTCTTGGCTCAATACTCAAGATCAGATGGCCGGCCAGGAAAGATCAGCAACAGAGAGGGATCTCTGGGAGCGAACCAACACAGCAGGAACCGATTGTGAAACAAATAGGTCGGAAGAAATGGAGATGGATTGGCCATACTCTGAGGAAACCATCAAGTGACATAACACGACAGGCTATCCCTCGAGTGGAACCCGAAAGGGAAGCGGCGAGTTGGTCGTCCAAGGGTGACTTGTGGGAGGTCATGTGAAGAGGAGATGAAAACGTGTGGGCAGACTTGGAGCCAGTTGGAGACTCTAGCAGAGAACCGAACGCAATGGAGACGCACGGCTGAAGCCCTATGTTCCTCTAGGAATTAAAGGAAACAATAATAATGATAATATAGATGTTTCACCTATGGATGATTCAATCTAGCCTGTCTACAGCTCCCTAATAAATGATTCTAATCGAACAGATGCAATCTAATAAAGTACAAACAATGGGAAAGATACAAAATCCAATAATAATACCCTTTCTAAATTACAATAAAACTCGATCAGTCAATAGTGTACAACTAACATGCTGTCAGGTGTGAACATTGAACTGAGTGATGACCACGTGCCTCAGAAGTACTATTGTGTATAACGTGGTTATATGCTGGTTTCACTGGTTAAAAACTATTGATTTCACAAGACAGTGTGTACAACGAAAAGAGTGAAGAAAATCGAGTCAATCTATCTACTACTAACGAAGGAGGAAATCAGTTACCGTGTGACACATTTCACAGTTTTTCCAATATTAAAACAACCAAAGAAACCAAAGCTAAACAGAACGAAATCAGAAGGTTTGGCTCTAATGAATCTCAAAGGTGATTCTGACAAATAGTCATTGCAAAGCTAATAAGGGTGACTTAACAGTAGTCATATATGAATTGGGCTATGGGATGAAAGTTAGTGAACAGATTGAAACATGTGAGTCAGAAAAACAATGAACAAGGCGAATTAGTTATATCAGATTGTAAAATAAAACGGACAGAAGAAGTTAAACTCAAAAATCCTCTCTCTGAAGCAGTCAGTAAGACATTCTTTGCAGAAAAATTACATATGACACTCACCAGCCGCAAGTTGTTCTCTGCCTCTGTAAAAGATAAGCCCCTCCCCGTCTGGCCGCCGCCATGTGCGTCTATCACTTCACCTGCTCTTGTGGAGCAAGGTACATTGGCCGTAGTCAGAGGACGCTTTCCACACGGATACGAGAACAAGGCTTTACAAGGAAGAAAGGAAGTGTGTGCGAAGCTCTATTCCAGAACACCTGATCGACTTCTGTCACTCCACCAACCCTGACAATGATTTTAAGATTATATATAGAATCCATGCTAACTTCCCGCGTTTTGTTCGTTACAGACTTCTAAAGACAGCTAAGGCCTTGGCAATTCATGACTTTAAGCCACACCTTTGTGTACAAAAGATGTATGTACAATCCCTACTTCTGTCTTAGCCATAGAGGGATAGACATTTATTTATTTTGTTTATTTAGTTATTCTATGTACTTTTCCCTTATTACTACGATTATTATTATTATTATTATTAACATTATCATTATTATTATTACCATTCTCACTCTGATTTGTTTCCACTTGTCCTACTTGTCATTCCAAATCCAAAATTATTATTACTTTTATATTTTTATTTTTACAATATTGAATTCTATCTTATCAAATTTCACACCATATTGTGTAACATTTTATATTCGCCTACTAATCCTATAATTATGTACCCCTTTCCAAAAAATCTATACACCTTATGTATTATTCTACAGATGACACTAATTGTTTTGCTACATGACATTTAACTATGATTATAATCACAAATATTTTAATTGCATTTCATAGTATTATTATTATTTCATGTATTCACACCTTTGACCTAATTCCCTCAACGGATATAATTTCTTATAAAAACAAACCATATATATATACGATTGCACAGCTTGATAATAAATTCGTTGAAAAGAGTCTCTTTGCTGAATATTGTGTTCTTAATGCTACAATGGGAATTATTAAATTACTGACCCAAATAGACAAAATAATATAATTTACAAAATACCTTGCAATGCCTGTGAGCTCGGTCAACTACATATGTCAAACCATTAGATCGGGTGTAGTCAGATTGTGAGAACATATGAATTAAGCTTAGTGTATGTAGAATGATTGACGCCGCGAAGATGAATATCTTAGAGCAGAACTCAGCAATCGCGATACATGCACCAACGCACAGTAGCATAATACTGCAGGACAGCGCTACACGTCTAAAAAATGTTACAGGTAGATGAAGGAAAATGCTGATCACTGAATCTTTGGTTACAGGATTTCACCATGAGCTGGTATCTGTTACAGAACCATTGGAAAACCAGTCATGGAGTACTGAACAGCTGTTTCATCAGCCTAGTTTGGGACTCTTCATCAATACACACCCACAGCGTGGGGTTCGGACCCAGGACCTTCTGGTTACAAGGCTAGCGAGCTCGTAGACCGTTAAGTCACTGGCGCCCGACCGAATGGCCAGCTCATCAATTCCAGCTTCTGCCAATGCACGACATGGCACAATGACAAGCCAAAGTCATCGCTGGCGAGTGTATTTGTCTTAACAACCGACTTGCAGTACCCCAAAACTATGGTAGAGTTTCCTTTGTCAGCTTTTGCGATGACAATGTTTTTATCCTGCTTTAGACTTATTAGAGCTTCTCTTTCCGATTTTGTTAAGTTTGATTTTACCTTCTTTTTATTTTTCAGGGTTAATGCACATTGTGCTCGAACCTCTTCTGCTGTTGTCTTATCTATTGAACCTAGTGCTACTTCTGTGCTAGGAATGACATCCTCTGGTTTCAATTTACTAACTGTTACATTGAAATTTAGTCCTTTCTAAAGTACTTTTATTTATTTACTTTTGATTATAGCTTGAAACCACACCGTATTTTTGGTACAAATATGGAATTTTCAGCATGTGATATCGGTGGCCCAAATTTAGCAGGCCATCCATTGATATCAGGTGGGCGTCGGCTGGGGCTCGAACCCCAGACCATGTGCATGGTCGGCGAGAGTCCCAAACACTGTGCCACCGACGCACCGACATTTGGTTGATTGGTTACAGGATTTCATCATGAGCTGACATCGGTTCATCGAATGCGACACCTATCACGTGTATATTAAGAAGGAAACCACACCAATATTACAGATATGGGAATATTCTTTCAAATCAAATTAAAGGATAGGAGAATAAATGAATTATATGAACAAAGTTTGAAAGTTATATGAGTGAGTGAATACCTTGATATAATTATGACTAGCAATAAACTGTATGCATGAAACGTTGTCAGCAAATTAACACGACTGTATCATTATGTGCTTTAATTACATGAAATTATTTTATGGCAAAACTCTATCATTTATTTTTCACCAACTTGATATCAGCTTAACTGTCTCGTAACCTCATTTCGACCCCCTAGTGTTTGGATTCATATATACTTACTGTTGATGAGTCCCAAACTAGGACGAAACAGCCATCCAGTAATCTCTGGTTCTCAGTAGTACCCCAGCTGGTTTCAATTCGTGATTAAACATGAAATTGTATTTATTCAACAAACTTACACTCATAAGACATGTCATAATTGATTTGCAAATAATTAAGTATAACTTGTTCCATATTAGTTTGTTTATGAGATGTATCACACAGTGAAACAGTATTATTTACTCGATGATGACGTTTCGAACGAAATTTATTGTTCACAATCACATCGTCAATTATAATCACACGACTTCGAAACTTGAGTTTTATAGTTTTCTTTGTTCTCTCCTATTTGTTGTTGTTGGGGTAGTAGAATTTTCCAGATGTCTGCATGGACAGATGTTGAATCATTCCTATTACACGTGTTGGTTTGCAGTTGATTCGATGAACAAGGCTTCCGTTATCAATCTCTCCCTCCAATCTATGACATTAGATTTTAAAACTGTCATCTTATCTCATCCCATCCCACTGTATGGTTGTGTGTAATTGCATGTAGTGTGGTGCTATAGCTGAACTATTCTCTAGATTTCTTATCTTATTCGGGTCAACTAATCTAGATTTTGCTAGACGTTTATGTTCGGCTACTCTGACTGATTGCCCCTGTTCTACTAGTTTGACCTATGTATTTAAGCTAACAATCATTCCAGTAGGGTATTAGATAAACTTAATTGTTTTGTGGAAAATACCCATCGGAACATTAGATTGAAAAGGACAAGAAGTTCATCAAAGATATCTTTTCGGCGATTTCATTCTCAACAGCTGTACAATCACATTTATATACATTAGTTTACATAGATTCCACACAACGATGAGGTAGATAATAATTTTCAAATTGCTATGAAAGTTTGAAGGTACGAATATAAATTACAAGGGGCTTAGAGATAAGATTGCATAGGATTAGAAAACAGTTACAACGTATACAACATTAATATTTGATAACTGGAGAAATAATAATTTTAAAGGTGAATAAAAGGTGACAATTATTTTCAACTTGATATGAATTACAAGAGGTATAGAAATAAAAAAAATTGTTTTGTTTTAAAAGCTCCACAGGATCCAGCCTTTAACCGACGGAGCTTGTTTCTAATTGAGTTTGTGGGTGGCTGAATGCCAGCCACTTTTATTCCTGCCTGTGTTGTTAAGAATTCTGCTTAAGGTTTCCGAGGTTCCTTCCTTGTATGGAATTACTACTGATGATTTAGACTCCTTATTGTTGGTGTTGTCTTGCGCATTTCTGACATGCGTGTCGTCATTACTATTATTATTAATTATAACTTGTATATGTAGAGTCTGAATCAACAAACATCGTTTTATTGATTTTATTTTGATAAGTTTAGTGGTAGTTGTAATTTGAAGGTAAACTTGACATCCATGATTTGACAGAGAAATAGTATAGAAAGAAAGGAAGGAAGAGAGAAGAAGTGAGTATGACTCATCTTATGACATTTCAAACACTTTCTAATATAAAACGGTATGTAACATGCTGATTGTTGAATCAATAATTAATAATTATTAATAATAATAATAATAATAATGGATTGTATAATACAAAATATTGAAAATATCATTGCAATACAAATCAACTATCTGGAGAAACACCAAGACTTCAAAATGTCTAAAGGACGAAAACAAGTAGTCAGACAGAATTTGAACATAGAAAAATGAAAGGCTACATCGGAAAAGGTCAATGAAAAAGATGCGAAACGTTTTATTGATATAAGCAAAAAACTTGGGCAATGTGATAAAGTATCCACTACAGTCCTACAGGAGGTCAATCGCGAGCCCGAATAGCTCAATGGTAACGTCTCTGACTGCAGCACTGGGTGATGCCGTGGGTTCGAATCTCAGAAGGGACATGAGTTTCTTCAAGGTTGCAGATACGCCTTGCTGATCGGTGAGTGCCAGATAGCACGAAACCTAGCTGGTGTCGAAGGCTTCCTGTGGCCGATTGCCTCCAACTATCTAATATCATCAAATCAATGTGCATTGTGATGGCGAGCTATCTAGTGGCATGGTGACCACATTGCAAACCTGACTGATAGAATTCAGTCTGCACTGAAGAAAGGACTAGACACGTCACACTAGTTAATAGTGTCCAATCAAAGAGCATAACTCCATTAAAGATAAGATTTTATTTTGATAAATCACACAGTATTGTACAGTAATATTTACAGATGACCACGTTTCGAGCACAAACTGTTACTGCTCATAATCACATCCGGGCACTAACTCACACAACTTTCTTGCTTCATTTATACACATCAGTAAAATTGGTGATTAGACATTTGAATAAAAATTAATATGGGATAATGTACATTCAGAAATAATAATATGAGTGTAAGCAATTAAATACAATCAGATGGGAAATAAGACGAGTGTTTTTAGAGTCAAAATAAGTAACTTGTTAGAATGTGGTGATGTACGTGAATTGAAATAGAATACAATTTAAGATTATTTATTATCCTCCTCTGATTTGACTGACTGGTGGTAATAATATCTTCCATACAATATCTCTAGTATTTGCATTGAGTTATTTTTGTTGCATGTGTTTGGTGGAGACTCGATGAATCAGGATTCACTAGTCAACCTCTCTCTCCACTTACCTAGTTTACTTTTTAGAATTTTGACTCTCTCTCTCACCCTATTGTGTGGTTGTGTGTTAATGCATGCATTGCAATTGCTGAGCTTTTTTCTAAAATACTTTTCTTCTCAGGGTCAACCATTCTCACCCTAGCTAAATTCTTATGTTCCGACAATCTGACTACCCCCCCCCCCTCCAGGACCTACGTATTCCGATAATATTACTGTATAACACTGTGTGACTTATCAAAATAAAATCGTATCTATAATGGAATGAATGTTTTCAAATTAGAATGATGTACGACGGACAAGTTGCCGCTTCCAACCAACTGTAGAGCATGCTTACAAATTTTCATGCTCCTGTAGATTTAGTTGTAAAATCTTCAGAAAATGACCATCTTTGAGGCATGCCATATGACACAGCTTGGGCATATCTATGATGGGAGCGATGGACGTCACTGGCTAACTCAAGAATAACAAATGTAACTGGGTCATGAGTTCATTTTTCATCATTATTATTATTATTTCGCGGATTCTTTTCAAATACTTACAACTTCAACAATGCGAAAATCAGATTTGATCCTACTCTGATCATGTTCACAACACAGGTTATTGGTAACAACTATGAGTAGCATGAGTCCACAATGATACAAATAGTTCGATTCTTAAGCATTAAGAATATTGAATATCTATAGGATAATTAGACTAATATTCTTCAAGGAAAAGAGAAGTTCAAAAGTTCAAAATTTGAATCAGATTCGTAATGTGTAAATTACACATTGCAAAATGAAATTTCATCACACTTCCCTTTCAAAAATCGAAACTATTCATCTCACAGTATTGGGATCTACTTCATAACGTAAATGGTAATTAAACTAAAGCCTGACGATGTATAATAAGACCCCTTGCACAGGAGATAGTGGCTGTCGTGGCCTAAGTGCTCTAGCAAATAACGCTTTGTCGTCTGAAACTATGGGCACTGGGTTCGAGCCTCGGTGGGAACATCATCACTCACTGGGGAATGCAGATACACCAATCTGATGAGTCCCAAATAGGATGAAATGCGCGTTATCCTCGTATGTGGTAGCCATTCTTTAGGCTGACTCTCCAGAATCGAATCCTGATTCTCCTTTAAGCGCTATTATCATGGTAGGCAGATCACCTACCAACAAATTGACGGGGCAGACATTTGAAAGATCCGTCGTCGACACAAGGCTGACTGAGATCATTAAAGTTACCCAGAGTCATCCCAGAATTCAACAGAGACAGCCAAAACTGGCCCCGGTAGATTCCGTTCTGATAAATCCATCCGTTCCCAATTCCCAGCCAACACCATACTAAACGTCGTCTAGTTCATTAGCTGGGAGTATGTCAGAAAACTGTGCGTCGATGGTTCAGTGGTAGAATATCCGCCAACCACTCACGTCTTCCGAGGTTCGATTGCCGGCCGACACACTCCTAAACCTTGTTAAGCCGTCAATAAGACTGGTAAAGAAGGCAGCTTTGATGTGAAGCTGGAAACCCTATACCGTAAAATATAAACATCACTGCTATTGAAACTTCAGCACTCAAGCTCGAAACCCTACGTTCCACTCGGAACCTGAAGTAAGTGAAAAAAATCTAATATCACACACCAGTTGCCTATGTCCATAAACTATACAAGTAATATCTTTGATTTTCCTGAAAGTGCATTAATTGGCAAGTTTATCTAGAAAATTGAAATAGTATAGTACATTTATATATATATATATATATATATATATATATATATATATATATATACTGTATGCACATTTCAGATGTGTAATTTATAATTAAAATCCCTTAAAATGATCTCGTCTTTTATACTATTTTATTAACCAACCGAATTTATAATTGTATCTTAAAAGCAAGACAAATGAAACAAATAAGTGACGAGGTAATTTTAACGACGGAACATGTTAGTATTTGATGGCAGAATTGTTTATAAGGTACATTTATAGAGAAATTCTAAAACTGTACATGTTCTTCGAATACTGTTTCTTTCGTCTTCCTTTCATATTTTCTATATTACTTCAAAATGATCTCTTATTTCTCCTCTTCGTCAGTTGGTTCGTCGCTCTGCCACTCGCTATTCTTGTGGATGGACTCCACTGCTAGTCACCATCCACCAATTAGAAGATTTCATTTTCATTAATTGAACGAAATAATATTCGGCTATATTTTACACCAACTCGAAAATCTACAAGCGAATACCAGCAAGTTCGTACAAGAAGCAGTGAAGAAAAGGATGTCAACTAAAAATAAAGAAGATAATGGTAATGAAGACACCCAAAAACCAATAGTAAAAAGCACCAGTTACTAACGACAGGGGAAATTTCTACGTGGTTACTTCTTTTACGTATTCAGGGAGCTTAGTTTCAACTTCAGGCCGGACAGATGAAGATGTAAAAACCAGAATCGGAAATGCACCACTCCTAAATCACTGTAAGAATCTGCTGCACTCAGCATAAGGAACAAGATCCGGGTCTTCAATACTAATGTCACATCGGCGTTTCTATAGGCTTTAGAGGCTTGGCATGCCCGTCACGAAGAGCATTTCCGACAGCCTGCTGCAGACTGTCATCAGCACCTGTCTTCGCTCCATACTGAAAATCAGATGAGCAGCTAGAAGGGATTAACAACAAGGAGCTCTAGCAAAGAACCATTCAAGAACCTACTGCCCAACAAACGGAGATGAACCAGACACATGTTGAGGAGACCGTTGAGTGGCACCACTCATCATATAAGTAATGCAGTGGAAGCCAAATGGGAAACGACAATTTAGGCGTCACTCCGAAAATGACATGGAAGAGATGATGTAAGGAGGAGGAGAAGTTGAGACTTTATGGGGAATCGTGAAGCCAGCTAAACAGGACTGAGGAGAACAGGAAGAAATGGAGATGCGCTGTTGAATCCATACGTTCCACTCGAAATCTAAGGGGATATTAATAATAATAGGTTTCCTCAGAGTTTGTCAACAATATCCGATGTAATAAGCTTTTCGGGGACAAGAGAAATAGTAGACGCAAATTATGTTTCACGTACTGTTGGAGAATACTTCGGTTCAAGTGTATCAGGCTTAAGCTGGCAGCATAGATGCACTTAGACAACTCCTCAATCCCTGGGCGATGTCACTGCCACCTTTCAATACCAAAATAATAGTCATTATCTTGTTCTACATTGTGATTTGACGAGGAGCATTTCACTTGTTAGTGTCTCTCTAAACCAACCGTCGATGGTATCCATCAGTTAAGAATGTTATACGAGAGGTTGAAAGTTTTCAGCTGTTGTATACTTCACCATCAAATATCACTCAGTTTCTGAATCGCCAATCAGAAGACTTTCCAGCTGTTAACTGAATGAGAACAAATTGATTTTTACCTTCTTAATATACAGCTCACACAAACACACACGCAGATACATAACTAATCAATAACAACAAGATCAAAAACACAACATTTTAGAAATTCTTAACATAGCCAAGCAGGTTAAATGATGGATAGCATGCTACAAAACTAAATTGGTAATAATATTTTTGAGACTTAAGAGAATACAAATAAGGACTATCAGAAAGCATGAGGAGAAATTAACGCTACATAACAATAGGTAACTTGATAAAGATACTAGAAGTTTGTAGATGGTTCCTACAGGAGCCTAGGGCTTCAACTGCACATCTCCACTGCACTCGATTCTTCGCTAAAGTTTTCACCTGGCTCTATATCTACTTGCATGATTTCATTTCCTCTTCGCATCGCCTCCTCCTCCATGTCACACTAGCAATGACGACCATTTCGCTGCTTCTCATTCAGTCGGGTCTCACTTGAGCAATGGCCTGGCGTGTGATATCACTCAATTGATGGTTTGTTTTCTCAGAGTATGGCCAGCCAATCCACCTCTTTTTCTTCCTGCGTATTTATTGTACGGTTGATTCCTGCTGGGTTGATTCGCTCATTGCCAGAGATCCCTCCCTGTTTCTGATCATCTCTGGCCGGCCATCTGATCTTGAGTAGTATTGAGCGAAGACGGTTAGCTGTTGATGAAGGTCTGTAGTTTCTTCTAAGTGGCCTTCGTTACGCGGCGCCAAATCTCTGATCCGTAGAGTAGTACTGACTGACTTCGCATTCGAGTTGTAAATCCGAATCTTATTTTTCATGCTGAGTGCTGTTGACCTGCACGCAAACTTGAGAGTAATGAAAGCTTTCCTTGCTTTCCCGACACTCAATGCTTTGATATCCTCATCAGTTCCGCCCGCCTGTAGTTGAAACGACGCTCCCCAGATATGGAAGATTTATGCTGATAGTTGTCTGTTGTTGTGATTGTTGTTGCTGTTGCAGTTGGAAAGGAATCTTCATCACCTACCTCTGTTTTCTCTATGTTCAGCTGAAGTGAAGCCCTATCTTTGATCTTTCTTCTGCCAACTTGTTGTTTTTCACTTGCGTATCTTCCAGTTTGTGGGAAATCAGACACATACCATCGGCGAAGTCCATATCCTCCGAGTTTTTTGTGTGGGTTCATTTTATGCCTGCCTATTTCCGCGTTGCCCGCTGTCTGTCGCATTATCAAGTCTATCGCAATCAGGAAAGTCATCGAAGATAGTAGGCAGCCAGGTCGTCTTACTCCCGTCTTCACTTCGAAGGATCCTATGAATTCCCCGTTGTGTACTTGATAAGTGTATGAATTATTATAAAAATGCATCAATGGTTTAAGTTTAATTAAAGAACGTTTTTCAACAGTACCAGAGGTGGTCTGGGTTCGTTTCTTCAGACACTGAGTCATTCCTGAAAATCGCCTAGCCAGTAACAAGCCTATTAAGGAAGGAAATATTAGGCTTAAGGCTAGTAACCCCATCCAAGGCTTGAACTTGAAAGTCTACATGCTGTGCTATACAAAACGTCAAGGAATGACAAGAAGGAATTATAAAAACTATGTATATAATGGAAGATGCCTGTCACATGTGATATTAGGTTGATGTTGACTGATACTGGAAGCCAGAATGTGCGCCTCGTCCTTGGAAGTCTTTTTGGACGGATGGAGATTCATTCTGTTAAGTGGTAGTTTCCCCACCATTCGTTTTCAATGCCTAAATGTTGCACACTAGGTTACTAAGCAACGACAACTACCTCCTGTGCGATGGGCATCAATTTTTCCTTGTTGAAATTATTCAGCATCTTCCATGGCTTATACTATTAGCAGTCACCGATCAAATACCGCCAAATTAACCTCAGGTTATAATCGTAGCGACCTAAAATGGGAGCCGATATGTCAACAATCACCTAGCATTCGAGTATTGATTTGTAGGGATATGATTGATTGGTTACCGAATTTCATCATGAGATGACATCAGTTAAAGAATCATTAGAAAATCACTCAGGGAGTACTGGACAACTGTTTAGTCAGCCTAGTTTGGCACTCTTAATCAGTACTCACCATCCGGAGTTCGACTAGCGACTGGCTCTATTCAAGTAGGTAGTCACCTGGGTTCTAGTGGCAAGTTGTGACCATTAAGGTACAGTAGGTCGAGTGTCAGGAAATTGGCTAGTCATCACACTATGTCGTGAATTGGCAGAAGTTAGAATTCATGGATTGGTCTTTGGATTGAGTCTCAGTAGCCGAAAGGTCTATGAGCTCGCTAGCTTTGTAACCAGAAAGTCCTGGGTTCCAGCCCCACGCTGTGGGTGTGTATTGATGAAGAGTCGCAAACTAGGCTGACGAAACAGCTGACCAATACTGCCTGACTGGTTTACCAATGGTTCTCTAACAGATGTCGGCTCATGATGAAATCCTGTAACCAATTGTCTAGCACATCACATTTCTGTTGGCGATGTTAGTTTGTGGAGACGAGATGTTGCACCTAGGTTAGATTCTGTAGAAAATAAAAGATGATGTGGTGAAGGGAATTTTCTTTATCAACGAAATCATCTTCAAATGCTGTACAGTCATATTTATATTTACCGAGAAACCTATAGTAATAGCATCTCTGAACATTATCTGAGATGTTTAGCAAGAGGACAAGGTAAGAGAATTACTAGCTGTGTTATCGAGTACCCGGAGAACTTAGGCCACGTAGTCCCATTAGAGTGGTCTTTTAAAATTATCTGTGTGATGAGACAGAATGCCATAAGGGGTCTTTAAGTCTCGGTACTTGTGTATAGCAGAGATGCCAACGATTAGTCAATATGCCCCTGAACTTTGTATGCAGAAAAGATTTGTTCAGTTTCTGATTCTACTGTGGTCTTAATCTCTTCCCTAATCGTTCAGTTTTAATTTTAATAACAAATTCACTATTCCCTTTTATGTATTTTCTCATCATCTTTACGTTTCAATATAGAAAAGATCCCCATTTAGACCTTTAGAAAACAGAAAGATTGAGCAAAGAAATATTTGCTTTTCAATTAGATCCTCATCACTGGCTCTACTCTAATATATTATGTCTAGCATTTTTATTACAATACACAACAGTTTACCAATCAAGTGGCGATATGTTTGCTAACAATAATTAAACAGTGTCAAAATGTCAATGGGTTGATAATAAACGAAGAAAATCCAATACACATTTAAAAGGTAGAAATGGTTAGAATAAATTAATTTTACAAGGATAACACGTAATTACAGATGAAGTGGTCAGAAAAAATAAATAATATAATTTGGACAATTACAATTTTTATAATTTTAAAGGTTTAGGGGGAGGAGGGCAAAATAGTCCGGCTTACACATTCATGTAACGATGGCCAAGGCAAGGAAAGTGGCTGCACAAATTTCTTCTGAACACACAGGTTTGGCTTCTTCTTCAGGTGGATTCCTATTGTTTCAGCTGTCTGTAGAAGAAGAACTCGTAGAGCGAAATTAAGATTAGTAGGAATGCGATAGATAATTTCAAATGCTGTATTAACATCAACCTTATGCTCAGTATTTAATTATTGTTAACATACATATCAGTGCCACTTGATTGGTAAATTGTTGTGTATTGTAATAAAAATGATATGGATATATATTAGAGTAGAGCCAGAGTGAGATGAGGATTTAATTGAAAAGTAAATATTTCTTCGCTCAATCTTTCTGTTTCCTAAATCTTTACGTTTGTCAAGTGGACACCCAACTTCCTTTCTCCTCATCCAATAATAGTTTTATGACTATATTGTTATTATTATTATTCCCTTGGGTTCCGAGTGGAATATAGGGCTTCAACAGCACATCTCTACTTTGTCCTGCTCTCTGCAGTCCTCTTCATCTCCTGCACACACGATCTTCTCCATGTCACCCTCGAAGTGATGCCCCACTCGGGTTCCACTAGAAAGATAGCATGGCAGGCGCGTGATGTTACTTAAAGATCTCCTTGGTGTGAACCCAGTCGGTCTCCACTTTCTTGGGATTATTTGCTGAGCAATAGGCTCCTCATTGGTTCGTTTCCAGACTTTCATGTTGTTGATTCCTTCCGGTTGGCGATATGATCTTCAATATAGAGCGAAAGCAGTAGCTGTTGATAATAATCTGCAATCTGTGAGGAATGTTCTTCGTGATGCACCAACTTTCCGCCACATAGAGAAGAACTAAGTGACTTAACATTGGTGTTGAAAATCTGAATCTAGTTCTTTGTGTTGAGTGTAGAAGATTTTTAAACTGATTTTGGAGTGATGAACGTCTGTATTGCCTTTTGAAATCCTCGATTTGACATCAGCATCGGTGTCGACGGCCTGTAGTCGAAGTGATCATGAGTAGATTGGGTCCACTGGGTCCTTTAACCTATAGAGCTACAGACCTAAAGGACCCAGTGGACCCAATTAGACAAAATAATATAATTTACAAAATACCCTGCAATGACTGTGAGTTATGTCAACTACATAGGTCAAACTAGTAGATCAGGAGTAGTCAGATTGTCAGAACATAAGAATTTAGCTAAGGTAAGAATGGTTGACCCAGAGAAGATAAGTAATTTAGAAAAAAGCTCGGCAATTGCAATGCATGCATTAACACACAACCACACAATAGGTTGGGATAGGGTTAAAATTCTAAAAAGTAATCTAGGTAGGTGATGAGAGACAGGTTGATTACTGAATCTTTGTTCTTCGAATCTAAATCCAACACATGCAATAGGAATGATTCATCACTTATACCCGAAATATGGAAAATACTACTACCAATCAAACCAAGTGGAAAATAATGGAACTATATAAATGAATTTAGGAAGTCGTGTGATTACCTTGATATGATTATGAGCAATAAATTGTGCTCGAAACGTCATCAGTAAATATTACTGTATAACACTGTGAGACTCTATCAAAATAAAATTTACCCATAGTGATGAACATCTGTTTTGCCATTTGCAATCCTCGCTTAGATAATAATAATAATAACTTGCTTTATTCCAAAACAGTACTTGTGATGATACAGAATGAAATTCTCAGCATCCAGTTAGTACATTAACAATAAACAAAATTCCACATAGATTAAGGGTAATCTCAGTTAGTTTTGATAACAACATATTTGGCATGTCGGTAGCAAAGCCAAAATTGAACAGTGTTTGAGGGTGCTAGGAAAGTAGATACTAGCATATTTACTGACGTAAGCGGTAACAAAAGGTCGAGATATATAGAGTGTGAAAGAACGAAGAAGAATGTTTTAAATAGAGTTTGTAAGGAAGGAGGAAACAAAGGAGCACATAACAGAAAAAAAGAAAAGAAAAGAGAGAGAGAGGGAAAAGGAAAAGAAAGAAAGAAAACGTTGTACCTATAAATGATATGAGATGGAAAGACGAGATCTAGTTGTTCTACTGACTATTAAGTAAGTTATAGGTATCACGCCTAATGCTTTATCTCACAGAACACGAGCTAAGTAAGGTATAGTTGAGTTCCTGTACTTGCTGGTGCGAGCATATAGTTTTCTATATAGGCTTCTGGTTCTGCCTGATGAGATAGATATCCGCATCAATATCGACTGCCTGTAGTCGAAACGATGCTGATGTAGATAATTGAAGGAAGTGACGTCTTTCAAATTTTTCTCGTTTATAGTGATTGGTGTTTTCGGATGGTTATCTTCATCCCCTCCATCTTTTGTATATTCATTTGATTCAAAATTTTTAACATTACCAATTTCCGAACTCTTTCTTCCATCATACCGTTAACTTTTTGATGTATTTTTGTTCTTTGAGCTGGATGGTTTATTTGTGAAGCTTTCATTGCCCTACTTACTAGGCAACATCGCCAGTGCATACTTCAATTTGAATTGAAGTGAACCTTTAAATTTCTCCACGAGTTTATTAGGCATCTCTCCTGGCGGGTGACCTTGGACGTCTTCGTATCCGTGATCATAAAATAGCCGTCGAAAGACATGACATCCACTCCCTCATATCACTACTTACAGACAACCACGAAGATCAATTCGACTGGGACAAAGTCCAAATGTTAGACAGAGGAAACACCAAGAATGCTAGAGGATTTTTAGAAGGCTACCTAGTATTCCAGTGAATCATCAATCAATGAACACATCGAGATAGACAAAATTTACCAACCGACAAGAAGGAAACCTCACACACACAAAGGGTCAAAGTTCAAGTCGATGAAACAATCAGTTCCAATACAAGTAAGCTAGAGGGTGTGAAAACACACGTTCAAGGTCACCCATCAGGAGAGATGACTAATAGTGAACTTGTGGAGAAATCTAAAAGCTCACTTCAATTCAGATTGAAGTATGCGCTGAAGATGTTGCCTAGTAGGGCAGTGAAAGTATTGCATGGAGAGCTCAGGTTGTTATAGGCGAATTGCAATAGCCTCTTCTGTTTGTGAAGACAGTTGGCAATTTTTTCGGTATTCAATGGATGATCGAGGAAGATTCTTCAATGCTAGCTTCAGTGCCTTCTTGGACGAGGTGATCTAATATAAAAGTGTTGTTGGTTTTAATTACACTATTATTTAACCACACACTGGTAAGTGTTCCCGAGCACAAAAAATCAAGTTCCTAGAACAACAGCGAATATAACTGGCACCATACGAGGAACAGTTGAATTCATAGATACAAGCAGAGGTAGCTGGTTAGCTTAGGCACTTTGTCTTTCAGTTAAGGGATCACAACTCGTCGTGTGTGTGAGGACTCCAACCAAGAAGTCTACACCTACCTATGTGGCTGGCTGGCTTAAACTAACTGTTGTGGGTTTCATTGACTGATGAAGCCATATTTTGGTTTGACCAACACTAGCTCTTTTCCAAACTGATCCATCCTATGTCAGTCAGCTAACATTGCCCGTCCAGGAAGGCGATGGCTTGGCACACACGAAAATTATCCTAACTATCTCAATTGATGTAACTTCACCACCTCGTCGATTGGTTTCCCCTCCTTACCTGGCACTCACTCGACCGATGCTTAACCTCAATATTAGTCACCATATTATACCACTTCAAACAGGAGATAGAACGCAGACTCGTATGATCAAGGATAACTGGCCTTTTCATAACTTTCACTTTCAATGACTTTGTCTCACAGCTATAAAGATGGACGGAGCGAACTGGTGTTGTGCAGTACACACGTCCTTTGATCGATTGCCAGCCGAATATCGCGTCTACACCAGAGGTGGCATAAGTTGCCCCCAAAAAGCCTAAAGAATAATAAAGTGTAATCAAAGTTTCTCTCTTGATTTTATTTCGAATAAAATGCTTTACTTACAAATAAAAGTAGACACAACAAAATAAAAAGTTTCAAAAAAACAAACCATAGAATTTGCGGTCAAAATGAATGATATTAGTACAAATAAAGACGATAAGTAGTCAATTAAGTAGGTAGGGAAATTATTGTAAATAACTTATAAATTTTAGATAAGTGTCTCTAAAATCCATCACTCTATAGATCTTGGAGATGTTTGAAATTACCACGCAAACATTAAAAACACAAACTGGCAGGCGGGCGCGCGAAAATGGCGAATGATGATTGATGCATTAAAACAATTGTTGAGTTTTTGTTCATTGATCATTAAACTCCACAATATGAATAAATGAATGGTAGAAATGAAAAAAACAACTGAGATCAATTAATTGTCTGTCTTGATCGGCTTAGAATAGTTGGATCAGATCAATTTATCATTATTAATAATAATAATAATGATATCTGCTGAATAATCTCTGAATTAAAAAACAACAGGAAATGATTGTTTCTGGTAGAAGATGGCAGGTAGGACAGAAAGAAAGGATGGATGAACGGTTAGTAGGGAGGGAGGGGTAAGAGGGGAGGGGAGGGACTTTGTTTACAAAAAACAGGGTGGGGTGGAAAGGAAATATCAGAAAGCGAAGAATGTTTTTCCTTTCCTTCTCTTCTCTTCTTGTCTCATATTAACAACAATCATTGTGTGGTTTAGAGTCATCTTGTCCAAAATGTATTGATTTATTTGCTAATGAGGCAGCCAATGCAGCATTATGACCTTGTTTAACACCGTCCCAAATACCCGCTGCGCATAACTAGAAAACAAGACAGAGAAGATAAGATGACGAGGCGACAGGAGAAACTGTCGTTCATATTGCAGAAACACAAAACACAATTTGAGTGAAAATCATTAAAAATTTTAACATAATAAGACACCTGATGATATTAGATAGTTGGAGGCAATCGGCCACAGGAAGCCTTGACTAGACCTAGGTTTTGTGCTAGTTGGCACTCACCAGTCAGCAAGGCGTATCTGCAACCAACTTGAAAGAACTCTTGTCCCTTTTGAGATTCGAACCCGCGTTAGGAACGTTACCACTGAGCTATTCGGGCTCGCGATTGGTCGCACTGGGTAACGCGGGTTCGAATCTCAGAAGGGACAAGAGTTCCTTCAAGTTGGTTGCAGATACGCCTTGCTGACTGGTGATTGCCAACTAGCACGAAACCTAAGTCTAGTCAAGGCTTCCTGTGGCCGATTTCCTCCAACTATCTAATACCATCAAATCAATGTGCACCGTGATGGCGAGGTACCCTAGTGGCATGGTGGCCACATTGCAAACCTGACTGATAGAATTCAGTCTGCACCAAAGAAAGGACTAGACACTTCGCACTGGTTACTAGTGTCCAGTCAAAATAATAAGAGACCATTGAAAACCAGGGAGCAATGTACAGCTGTCTAGTCTTAGTCTCGGACTATTCATAAGTGAACATCCAAGACCCCATCAGGGATCGAATTCGGGGACCTTCCGGTTATGAAAACAAGCTCCTTGACCGGAATTCAATGACCCATGAAATCTAGCTACCCTTAGCCAATGAGCCATCGATGAGTACCCGCTTCATCTTAACACGGTGGAAACAACCGGTCACGACTTCAATGTACAGATCCAAGATATATCTATCCAGTAGCCATTGGTGAGCTAGTTCAAAGAAAGAACAAACACTGGCGCAGAATAACATGGATCCATTGAATTCCGTTGGTTCTCATCAACTGTGTACCACTTTAACATACTTTTGTCTATCAACAGGCACTTTGTAGGAGCATCCTAGTGAAATGGAACATCCGGATGATAAGGTATCTGGAGTTTCTAGAAAAACTAATTGACAAATTCGTTTTTAACGTGGTAACAAAAATTCGATAAGAGAAGATCGATATATCGTAAGGACACAGGGAGCGGTCTCTTCCATAAACTTCAAAAGCTTCTACTCAGTGAGTTACAAAAGAACACGCTAATTATCCAAAAAGCTTTATTGGTAAATATGGCAAGTCATATCCTAATGTGTTTATCAATTTACATGTATGTGTGGATACACGTACACTAGGGAGGACCCATCGGTCTCTGCAGGTTAGGACTGACTACAGAACAGATTCCAAAGTGGCTGTAACAACAAATAAAATCGCCGGATACAATTGATCCCGAAAATAGATGTCCAACATCATCTATAGCGTAGCCCGTATATAAAACAAGATTGGGTCAAATACTAAAATTCGTTGAAGCCTTGGCCATAAAAAGACCAACTTGTCTTATGTTATTACCTTAAACCTGCCTTGATAATCCAATTTAGAACCGAGGTCCCATTTACTTTATAACATTTTCAACCACTTCTTTGTTTTTGTTTTTTCTCTTTCTTATCCCTACCTTTGCGTTATCTCCCCACCCATTATTTGTGACCTTGACCTGCACACAATCTGACCCGTGTTGTAATAATTCATGCCTTGTTGTCTTGTATATAACTATGTATGACAAGTACTCGTGTATGATCAGAATGTCCGAAATGTGTTGAGCAAATACATTACACGTTTTAGATAAACCACATCTTCTTATTACGTTGTCAAAATTAATAAAGAGAACTAATTGCTTTAAATATGGCAAGAATGAATGTAAGAAATCTCATGAGGCTACGGTCAGCAAGAAGCCAGTTTTCATGGAACTCGACTTCGAAGGCAATGATAGTATGAGAGTCATAAATAAAAGATTAACTACAATCCTGTTCACGACGTATCCTGCAGCAGAACTAATCTATCTGCTCTGAACGTACCGTTCTTTGGTGTAGTCAAAGATCGACAAGTACCCCCTCCAACTGTGTATACTAATTCACATGTATCTGCGACAGAAGATACATTGGAAAAACAGAAAGAAGGGTCTATGTAATATTCTTCGAACATGTACAAGGGAACTTCCGGCTAGAGGGTTCAAACAGTTTAAGCTCTTCAATCACCCAACTCCTGATAGATGCAGGACGAGGACATAGAGTAGACGCGCAGGCATCATTCAAAATAATTGACAGAGAAAATGTCAGCTCATGATGAAATCCTCCATGCAATCAATCAAACAAAATCCCTACCAAACCAATACTTGAAAATTAATCTAATGCTCACTAGCGACTGGCCCTAATCAGGCAGTTAACCTGGGGTTCTAGTGAGAAGCCGTGACTAGTAGGGTACCGCAAGTTGGAGATGAGGCAGTAACTCATCGAAGAAGACATTACGAAATGCTCGCGCTATGTCGTGAATTGGCAGAAGTTAGAATTCAAGGACCATTGGATCGGATCCCAGTGGCTCAATGGTCTACGAGCTCGCCTTGTAACCAGAAGTTCCTGGGTTCGAACCCCGGTGGGTGCGTACTGCTGAAGAGCCCCAAACTAGGCTAACGACACAGCTGTCTAGTATTCCCTGTGGCTGTTTTTAAGTGGTTCTCTAAATGATGTCATCTCATGATGAAACCTCTATGCAATCAAAAATCAATATATTTTATTTTTTGATTATGGCTTGATTCCACACCGTATTTTCGGTACAAGTATGGAATTTTCAGCATGTGATATCGGTAGCCCAATTTTACAGGCCGATCATAGATATCGGGTGTGCGTCGGGAAGGGCTCTAACCCCGGACCATGTGAATGGTAGGCGGGAGTCCTAACCGCTGTGCCACCGACGCACAGAAATAATAATATGAGTGTTATTGATAAATTACAATCAGATAGGAAATAAGGCGAGTGCTTTTATAGTCAAATTAAGTAACTTGTTAGAATGTTATGTTGTACGTTAATTGAAATAGAATTTTGAGATTATTTATTATCCTCCTCTGATTTGACTGACTGGTGGCAATAATATATTCCATTTCTCTGGTATTTACATTGAGACCTTATAAGGCATCTACAGCTTTACCATATGGGGAAGGGACATCTGAGACCCTACGTAGGATTCTCAACAAAGCAGGAATTAGGGTGGCATTTAAACCTACAAACTCGCTCAGGGACAAGCTATGTAGGCTAAAGCACCCAGTGGACCCAATTAGACAAAATAATATAGTTTACAAAATACCCTGCAATGACTGTGAGTTAAGTCAACTACATAGGTCAGGGGTAGTCAGATTGTCGGAACATAAGAATTTAGCTAAGGCAAGAATGGTTGACCCCAAGAAGATGTGTAATTTAGAAAAAAGCTAAGCGATTGCAACGCGTGCATTAACACACAATCACAGAATAGGATGGGACACAGTCAAAATTCTAAAAAGTAATACAGGTAGGTGAAGAGTGAGGGAGATTGATTACTGAATCCTGGTTCATCGACTCTATACCAAACACATGCAACAGAAATGACTCAATGCAAATACCAGAGATATACATGGAAGGTATTATTACCACCAGTCAAATCAGAGGAGGATAATAAATAATCTCAAAATTATATTTCAATTAACGTACATCATAACATTCTAACAAGTTACTTATTATGACTATAAAAACACTCGTTTTATTTCCCATCTGATTGTATTTGATCAATAACACTCATATTATTATTTCTGAATGTATATTATCTTATATTGATTTTATCCAAGTGTCTAATCATCAATTTCTACTCATGTATATAAACGAAGTTAGAAAGTTATGTGAGTGGTGCCTTGACATGCTTATGAGCGGCAATAATTTGTGCTCGAAACGTGGTCATCAGTTAATATTACTGTACAGCAACACTGTGTGATTTATCAAAATAAAATCTTATCTATAATGGAATTATACTCTACCACAGTGCCAAAGTTTTATACTTATATCAACTTGCAGATAACATTCAATGAATATCAGATACTTAGTTGCACATAATCTAGAATAATACCTACATATTTATTAATTTGAAAAATAAAACAATCTTTTAAGAAATATCAGAAATCAATACTAAAAATGAAGTAATACTCTTTAATCCGCCTAACATATATGAATGACAGAAAGCAGTATTTGCATGCTTTCATTTCAGCATGGGAAATAAATTCTCCAATCAAAAATAAGGTGTAGTTCTAGTGACACACAACGGAGAGACTGACTATTCAAATCTTTAAATATTCCCATTATTAATATTAGAATAAGATATATGTGGGCGAACAATTTGCTTTCAATTAGATCCTCTTCAGGCTTTACCCCAATTTACACAAATTTATATGTATAAAAACATTTAACCAATGACGGAGAGTATGTGGATCAAATTATGAGAAAATAATAATGATAAGTGTTCAATGTTTTCCACCTTAGTAATAATTACGACATATTCAAGGAGACACATGAACACCATGTATGATAAATAGAAACCGAAAACAGTTAAAAAGAAACAACTGTTCCTGAAACTGGAATTCAGTGGGGATGTGACTAGTGAAGTCCTACATCTAAGATTGTCTAAAGACATTAAAACAGACTTATACTGTCATTTTCCAGCAGACCAATTATGATGGCTCAAGAGAAAGACAAGCTGCCTAGCTGTCCCACTTCTATGTACACTTATAAGTTAAGCGGCTCCTGAGGGCGAACAACTAGACAGCTCAACAAACGTATTATTGACCATCTTTTCTTTCTCAGTGGTTCAGATTAGGCCAAATAAAATCCATAAGAAGTCCTATTTTGACTCATTTTACTGATAGTGGCCACCAAGTGAACAGAAGTGCCTTTAAAGTTATTTATCGCATTCCATTGAACCTTTCGAACGGAATTTGAAGGCGCCTTTGACATATAGCCGAAGCTATTGGAATTCGAGAGAACAATCCTAGTCTGTGCACACAAA
Source organism: Trichobilharzia szidati (assembly GCA_944472155.2). Taxonomy (NCBI): domain Eukaryota; kingdom Metazoa; phylum Platyhelminthes; class Trematoda; order Strigeidida; family Schistosomatidae; genus Trichobilharzia; species Trichobilharzia szidati. The sequence goes on along the minus strand of OX235275.1, from coordinate 63,643,902 downwards.
AGAAGTCTGTTCTAACTTTGTCTCTCCCTTGGCCTAGGTACATTCCAATTAAAATCCTCCCACCATTTCATATTTTCCATTTCCTCCGTACTTTTATGATATTTATTTAAACTCTGATTATCTGTCCACTTCACCTTTAGTACTACGTAACTTTCAAGATTTGACCTAATTTATTTATTTACTGAATTGTCTAAATATACACCCATTACTACCTTCGTTATTCTTATCGCCACTTACATAAACCTTATCATTATTTTGGTTATCATTATTATTATTTGATCCACAAACTCACCGTCATTAATAAAATTTTCTATATACAAATCTATGTAAATTAGAGTAAAGCCTCAAGAAGATCTAATTGAAAACAATATTGTTCGCTTATATGTCTTCTTCTACCATTCATAACTTGCATAAGATTGTTCGAGGATCTAACAAAGAATAAAATGTGTGTAACTCATCAACAGATAGAAATTAAATGTTGGTTAGTGGAGGGATTTAACTGATTTCAAAACTGATGGCAAAGTGACTCCAGTTGGAGAAGCACTCGATATATGAGGCTACTGAACATCTATTTCATTGTTGTTTCGGAGTGTTCAACAGTATAAACCTTCATGACCGCACCCACTAGAGATCGAATCTGGCACCTACAGGTTACAAAGCCGGCCTGTTGAGCATTCACAATCACTGGGTCGAGATCCGGCAGCTCATCAACAACTCTAACCCCTGTTAATTTGTGATACATAGCGCAATGGCCAGTCAATATCAACTGTGAATGTTTATCCTTACATGCAACTTATTGGACCCCGCTGGTCATGACTTCCCGACTGAACTTCAGGCAATTTCATTCTACAATAAGTCACTAGTGAGCACTAGATTGATTTGCAAGTTTTGGTTTGCAGGGAATCGGTCCCTGGTGGGATCGTCGGTTGGTTAGTAATGCTGAAGAGCCCTAAAAAGGACGAAGCAGGCGTCTAGTACCCTCTCGTCTCTAATGCATCCTTCCAACTGAAGTCATTTCGCTATCGCAATTCAAATCAATTAAATCCCTGAAAACTAGCACTGGAAAATATGAGTCACATGTTAGAATTTCTAGTTATCCACTGAAACTAAAACGGTTAGGTAGTAGTGTGCCTAGTTGATACATAGACTACTAAAAGTACACTTGTATTTAACCATAAAAAAGAATCATATAAGGTATGTCAATCCTGACCACTGTGTTAACATATTCTATCTTTGTATTCATAAAGGCGATGATGAAAAAGAAGAATACATAAAGTTATCCCAGCCGGTTATTACCAACAATGCAATAAGTATAACCCCAATGACAAATGAATATATACATATGTATATATATTGGTATTTACCTCATTATAACTTCCTTTTATTACATTAGCGTATATTCCTTCAGCAAGAAGTTCAAATGCTCTTTCAATATTTTGTCCAGTAAGTGAAGATGTTTCTATGTAGGTGTAGTCACCAAGTCGTTGGGCAAGAGATTGAGCTTCCATTTTACTGACCTATCAAAGTATGAAGTAAAAGTAAGTTAGTTTCACAAAAGGATTAGACAAACAAGTTGGTGAATTTGCTGACTGGTCCATTGTTTTTTTTTACATTTATTCCAATTTTTACCAAACTTAAAACCTTCTTCTTTGTTATTTATAGCGCTACTAGCATCAGCTGACTTCATCGATCCCCTCATATTTCTTAGTTGTCTTCATCTTTCTCCACGTCCGTTTGGTGGTCAAATGTAGGATGATGTATTAGAAATGGTTTGCACCAGCTCCAGCTCCAATTTAGAAACTCGTATTAATCAAAATCGAGTATGCGCTAACAAAATCTCAGTATACATATGAATCACTCATTGGCATGTAATAACTTGAATCATTCCCAAAATCAATGAAATATTCAGTTATCAAACAAAGGAAATGTGTAATATGAGGTAATTCACCGTCTTACTCCACAACTGCCATATATGACCACCGAGAGTAAAAGTTTTAAAAGGACTACGTTTTCTGACCATAGTTGTCTTTATTCTACTGCTAACATTATGTAGCACAGAATGATGGTAAACGCTCAGATCAAGCATATTACTAGATAAGCCTACATCAATCAGCAAAGCTGTGAAGTTCTGTAAACTGAGGTGATAGAGACATGTATCAGGAGCGATCAGCCATTGCCTTCCTTGAAGGATAATGCAAGCTCAGTATGAATGTCATAGTTGGTGTACACGAATTAATCCACCCAGCACATAGACAATATTACTTATTATGCTGTTGAACTAATTGTGAAAGTTTCTCATTTGAAGTGAAAGATAGTTTGAAACGCCGAAACATAAGTTAATTATCAGATATACGTATATGTGTGAACAAGAAAGCACAAAGGGAGAAGTTAGACAAACAACATAGAAACGAAATTGCTACGATCTGTACGGCAAGAAGGATATAAGAAGAATATTTACAAATAGGAACACCTAAATAAATGCATATAACATACACCCAAGAAATACCAGAGCGACCTAATACAAAAATCAATATATGCTCCTCTATAGTGAAGAATCATTTTAATTCTCTTGCTGTGTTCCCATAGTTGGTGCCAATTTGTAAAAACAATACAATGAAAGTCAGGGTTTAAAATATTTCAAACTTTTCGCATATTGGAGCGTACCACAGTGGTCACATCTCAGTGAAGTAATTTTTAATAAACAAAGTTACATTGTACTAATACATAGCCTCTGTAATTTATTCTCCCACGTCTGTTTTTCCCAAAAGTTAAGGCGAATTGAAGCTCTTCTTAGAAAACAACCCTATTTTGTACAGTAGGCACCAAAAACATGATGCCTGTGGTAATGATCAGATGTCTACCGTGAAACGAAGCGAATTTATGTGTGAATTTCAGGTACTCGTTGATATTACTCGACTGCTCAGATAAAAAATAAACACTAAAAAACCCGCAAAATCATAAGCTGGATAGGGTATATAAATATGTATTAAGCGACAACTGTGTAATTGAAAAAACGTCTTTGAATTCCTAACTCATGCGCAACAATAAAACTGACAATAGCTATATTAATTCCCCTTTTTCACAATATCGAAAATATCAAGTCATTAACTAGACTCTGTGTCTAAAGATATTCATGATGAAAACAATTTACTCATAAAACTTACTTGTCGCTCGTCACGACGATCAGCTTTGTGACCCACTATTATAAATACAGGAGCAGAGCACTTGATGGAACCACGAGCTTCTTCATACCAATCAGCAACATGGTCAAATGTTTCTCTGTCAGTTAGATCAAATACAATAAGGACTCCAACACAGTTTCGATAGTAGGATGCGGTTATAGACCTGGAATTATAAGGCAAAAACGCATTCAAAACAAACCTAAATTTCTCCTGACCAGCAGTGTCCCATAGTTGTAGCTTAACAAACACTTCCTCTTGAATTCGTACGGTTCGAGAGAAAAAATCCACCCCAATAGTTGGATCAGATACTGATGAGAAATTTCCTTCGACGAAACTTTTCATCAGGGAGGATTTTCCAACCATACTATCACCAATTATAATGACACGGAACTGGTAATCAAAATAGGGCAGCATTTCAATTCGAATCGAAGCACTGAATGGAGGGAATTTTCATACAGTCTATTCAATTAATCACTTGAATACCACAGAATAAGTGCTAACTTGTCAATAAGGACAGGGTGAATAATTCAGAGGTGCAACTGTTTAGCCTAAATTATGTAACACGTTCGGACTTGAATGGATAAAACAATTTTTGTACTAGGATCTTCAGTTATAAACTCAAATATATATCATCCTGATAAGGCGGTAGAAGCCGTCAAGTCATCAATCACAAAACCCCAATCAAAGTGGATTGTGACGCAAACTTTTGGAAGACGAGGCGGGTTGATGTCCTTGTGACCTTGTTTTCAGCGAATTAAAACTGAACCCAAATAGTGAAAAACTAGTCAGAATTGGCTCATCGCTTGTTGTTAATATCTGACAGATTTCAGAGACAGATATGTGTTTTAGGTATTTTGGACTCTTAATAGAGTGCTCCCTTAATTATTTTTGACGCATTTAAGGAAAAATTTGCCACCCTTCACATTGGTGTAAACAGAAATGTGCGCTGTCTATTCAATAGAAGTTCTGTCGGGAGTAAAAAAGTATCACAAGGCTTCAGCAACATTCTGAGCCCTTGTAAATAGTATGGGTATAGTTCAATAATTGTTTAAAGCCCGTTGTTATTGGAGATATTTCAAGTGAAATATACCAATGTCCAGAACTTCATTATTCTACTGAAGGTAATGAAACTTCCATAACCTCCATGGTAACCTGGGAAACGCAAACAATGAAAGCAAAACAAATCTTGAAAAATCTATTTTGGGTTGAAAAATATGCTAAAAGCTAGATGTATGACAGTATTCTAAAAACAGTTATTCACGCTACAGTGTTACTTGTTGCTAAGATGTCTTACGACTCGCCTCTTGGTTATGTGGTTACCTTCGGAGCGTTAGCCGGTACCCGTCTAATGCTTCTTGAGAAGATCTGCCGGAAGTAATCGATCATCCCTCTGAACTGGTTTCGAGTCAGTTCCACATATATAGGCGTAGGCGTTGCGGTAGGTCATCCTGATTTATGCTGCTCTTCCTCGTTTAGCCTGCAGAACACGCTTATCACCTCACTCAAGCTGTGAGGAAATTTTCCGGTGTACACTGTTTCCCGAGGGATAATGTCTGAAAAGCTATGTGGAAAACTCTGCTCACCGGAGACCAATATTCCTAAACTATTAAGGACATTCGGTTTCCAGGCAGGGGTTATTTCTGGTGCAACATACAGTGGCTGGATGCCTTCAGCCCTAGACACATGCTAGGGAAGAAGTTGCGACGATAAGTCCGCTAAAGTCTGTGGTCTTAATCCAGACATTTCTCAGTAATTCATCTACGGTAATAATTCAGTTTATCAACTTTCCACGTGGTCCTCTTTAGGTGTAAATACCTTCGCCTTTTGTTAGTAAGTCTGGAGTCAGAAACAATCTCTTTGGTCATTGCAACGATGTCTGCGTACCTGTCAACAGTCTCGTTCGGTTCTTCAGGTTTTAACGGTCTTTACTCTAGTGATATCTCTGTTCCGGCACATTTGTGGGATTCTTTGATTTTCTCACAAACTGAATTGAAAAGTCCAAACAGAACGACAGTACAAATTGATGAGCTTCCAATAAATGCACATTATTATGTTCCTAGGCTACCACTCTAGAAGACTCACTACTGCCTTGATACTGAATCAATGCTACATGTCTTGAGACAGTCGATTATATGCCGTGGGCATAGGTTTTTTCTCGATATACACTCACCGGAGAGGTATACGTACAGATTCCTCCTTCTAGTGTTTTGCTCACGGACGTATCAAATGCACTACAGATATCACGATTAACTTCCTGAATAACCGTAATTAATACATTGTTTTTCCACCTGAGAATCACCATTATCACGTTGCTTGTCCCTCAGTACACACTGGAGTGTATCGTGAATGAGCTTTATAAATGGCAGACCAAGGCATATAAAGCACTTTAGCATCTTGGCACCTCGACCAATTCTGAGATCTTCTCAATTAAGGCAGTCTACACAGGAAAAGCGTAAGTCTGGAGTCAAGTCATCTTCATCATGATCCAGTTCATTGAAAGGCTACTCTCCATACCAAACCTCTCACATACCCTTAACTCTGTCTCGATTTTGGCTAACTATATTTTGCAGCCATCCATCATTCATTCCGTCCTATGTATTTTCCATTCCCTGTGAAAGCCAGACTATCTACGGCTGCCAATATTTTTAATTATCAAATAATCCATTTTCTATGGTTTGGTTTGTAAGGATTAGTTATGTTTTACGAGTTGATCACGGACTGATATCAGTTAGAGAACCACTGAAAACCAGGGAGTACTGGACAGCTGATATCAGTACGTGATCAACTCGTAAAACATAACTAATCCTTACAAACCAAACTTTAGAAAATTATTCTGATGCTTGCTAGTGACTTGCTACAGGTCGGAGCTTCCTGGAGTTCTAGTGAGAAGTCATGACCAGTGAGGTCCAATTAGAAGTCACGTGTGTGGATGGATGTCCCACCAATGACAATAGTTGGGGTCGCGCTAAAATCACGAGTTGGTAGAAGTTAGAATTCATGAGCCATTGAATCTGGTCCCAGTGGCTGAATGGTATACGAGCTTGCCTTGTAACCGGAAGGTCCTGGGTTCGAATCCCAGTGGGTGCGTGCTGCCGATGATTCCCAAACTAGGATGAAACAGCAGCTGTCCAGTACTCCTGTCCTGGTTTTCAATGGTTCTCTAACTGACATCAGTCCGTGATCAACTCGTAAAAGGTAATCCATTGTCGGCCAAGGTCATCTAAAACCTGAACACTCAAAATAGCTGTTAATCGTTTCTGTTTTTGTTGAGTATATTGATGGCAACCTCTCAACTGTCCATTATTCTCGATATGTGATCCATGGACTCGAGCCAAGAAGCCAGGGTCTGTCTATCATCCAGATAGACATTACACCAATTCTAAACAAATATTTAACGCTAAGTACATTAGCTTCCAAATGCAAACCGTCGCTGATTATGATAACCCAGTCCTGACACGCAAGTGAAACCATTAAGTATGCGTTCGGTCTACTTTAGAATACCGCTGGTTTATTCATGGCGGACTCTGACATAATGACAGGCTAAAATTAGAGGAAGCACAACGGCAATCTCTTCAAAACTCTTGGCTTACAATGTGGTCTTGACTACTCTGAACACTGCAACAGACTGAAAGTAAAGCCACTCTAGAAAAGATGTCTAAAGCTAAAATTTATTCTCTAATTCAAGCTAACTGGTCTTTAAGTCCTCCGGGACAATAACTGAATCTGCCTCCACGTCAGTTACAATCTTTGAAATCATGACAGCCCATTTGGAATATAGCACTGTCAGGCCCAAGCAATCCATTTGTTTAACACGGTTCAGTAACCCAGTTATATCACAGATGAATGACTAGGCGTGGGTCGAGGCAGAAGTTGTCAGAAGCAAACCTACAGTGACCGGACGCGTGTCCTGACCTCCGGGAGTATGAAGACATACCCAGTAGCATTTTTAATGTTACAGACGATCTTCCCTTCGTTCATCAACTTATTGGAGGTGATTCCAATATACAAGAGATATCATGTCGCTCACTTCGAGGAATCCCAAGATATAATAATCTGAATTCCGTCTTCATGGGGAGGGAATACAACATATATATTGACTCACTAGATCCTAGAACTTACATTTGTGGACAACAAAACACCATCGACAATAAGTGTAGAAAATGGATTTCCAGGCGGCGATCGCAAAACAGCGGAGAATTCGTTTAGCATCTTCCCTGAAACAAAAGGCAGTGACCAAGTAGGTCGTACACCTACAAGGCTGTACACACACTGTGAATGGAATTTGTGCCAGTCCCTAATCAAATACCCTAAATGCGGTTCATTCTTCACGAATGAATCATCACGTCATGAAGTCGATTCGGGATGTCACTGTACCCGAGAAAATCCTTAGCTCCAAATCCCCCAAAGCGATTGTATTCGAACGTCGTCTATGTAACATATGATGCTTGTGGTATAGCCTACTTTTGAAGTTGGAAACCAAGTACACCCTTGATATGATTATGAGCAATAAAATCTGCTCGAAAAGTCATCAGTAAATATTACTATATAACACTGTGAGACTCTATCAAAACAAATTTAACCCATAACAGAATTATACTCTACCACGGTGCACAAGTTTTATCCTCATATGAAGTATGTATCTATATATGTACTGTAACTTCCTCTCGGTTTAACAATTTATCAATTGTATTGACATTTTCTAATCGCAACTTTGTAAACTGTTGAAACCAGTAATCCATCCATATTTCACGATGGCAATTTATGTCATGCTTGATCGTAATAACAATAAATACTTCGTATGCCGTTTTTCCAAGTATGTTTTGTAAATTAAAATCGTGAAGCACAGTAAATTAGCACGTTGTACATGCAATCAGAACAGGTTCTTACAAGTTTTAAATTGTTAACATTTCACTAAGAGATGAGCGACAACCCAAACTTCACTCCCTGTTTTGCTTATAGATATGACCAACCAATGAACAGCTTGTATTTGGGTAAGTGCTATGCTCCCACGTGATTAAAAGTTATTTCAGGAAGAGAACAATGTCCTTAGAAGTTGAAAAATGGTATAAAATGTAATTAGGGGTAATACATCATTGGAAGTACATTTACAAGATAAATACAAGGAAACGCTATAGAGAACTTGGAATGACAGTACACATTTGCAATGTTTAATGCTTACCATATTGGTCTAAGCATGGAAACTGTGATATTTCCCATGAGGATATAGCTATGCTCAAGCATAAGTTTGGTTGTAATGTTTTTTCACCAGAGCAACCAGACTTTTATGGGGCGAATAACGTGAATAACGTTTTAGCTTTATCAAAGGCCTAGGGAGTTAAGATAAAATAGGGTATAATGGTAATTAGATAAAAGGATTGTCGTGAAGTATATAAGTGACATTTCAGAGAGAAGCGGCTTGAAAAATTAGAAACTGTAGGATGTTCTGACCTGTAAGATGTTTCACGACTTTTTGCAGGGCCTATGGGGTAGCACCTTGACAAGAAGCTCAGAAGACTTGTAGGAGCAAAAGCATTTTTTCTAATTTAGATGTGTACAACCCTTATTTTTTGTTGAGGATCTAGACTAATGTTTAATTCTCGAGCCATCAAAAAATGCAAGTTTCTGTCCTACAGATTGGAACGATTCACATTTGTGATCACCACCATAACCGCTTATCAGCATGCCTCACCCCCTCCTTTATTGATGTCAAGTCCCGAGACTTTTGATACTACAACAGCTTGTATGTCCGGGAGATCCTCGTAAGTCATCCACTTTCCATATCGCTGTGCGACGCATTCAACAAGGTCTTCGGACTTTGATGAAACAGTCTACATTGGCTTTACTGCATGCAGTTCTGATCAATTTAATTCACATCTTTTAAAATCATTCATTAATCATTCATGGGGGCAACGCAGATTATCAAACATAAACTCACATAGAAAAGTGAAATTGTTTGAAAATAGGTAGGAATTATTCATCAGTAGCCAATGCACTTAGATATGGTACATTAAATGTTACGTCCAATATTGCGTCTTTAAACACCAAAGCTGTGCGTCGGTGACGGAGTGGTTAGGACTCTCGCCGACCATGCACATGGTCCGGGGTTCGATGCCCTGCCGGCGAACACCCGATATCTACGGTCGGCCTGCAAAATTTGGGCTACCGATATCCATGCTGAAAATTCCATATTTGTACTGAAAATACGGTGTGGCATCAAGCTGCAATCAAAATAAAATCAAAATATACCATTTTGCATTTTATGTCAACTAGACCATCTGGGATTCACTGGTGCACATTTTCATTAGCTGAGAGCCATTTTCGTTTCAGCCATTGCGTTCCTATTGTATGGATGCCGAATAACCTCATATTTTACGGTTTGTAACCGTTACGTTTTGTTTAGTGGCACAACGACCCTGACGTTTTTCCACAATGGTCAGCCACTGTACCTTTGGAGCGAGGACAAATGCTATCACGGTGGATTTTCGCTCAGAGTATGAGTTATCCCTTCATGTCCAAAGGGGCAATATAATAAAGTTTCTGTGAAAATGGAAATAGAATTAGTTTTATTGATCTGAAGTCGGAGCACCTAATATTTTCTTGTGGTGAGGTGGTTTTGTTGCCTAAACGTGTTTCGATAATGCAGATGAAATGTCGAGAAGAAAAGCAAGCTCTAAGAGAAATTATGCATAGAAATGACCTCTAATTCCGTTTGGATTCCTTAGGGGTTTGGTATTTCTGAGTGGTTTCTTATTGTCCCGTTGTAAACTGAATACCAGCGGCAGTCATTCGTATGCCAGTTATTCTACGAGGTTCAGTTCATTGGTGAAGGATAAATCCACAGACGTAGGTTAGATATCTGTTCAGTGGAGTGCGTGAGTTGTGTGAGCTACTTTATTTTCGTGTGGATTGAATGAAGTCGTTCATAACACATCGAATAAATTGTATTTTGAATGGAGCATGCGACAAAATTTTGCAGTGATCATGTCCATTTTGATGAAGTTCACAGTTGTTCGGCTGAAGAGATGATACCAATGGGATTTACGTAGTCACAAGGAGTGACCGAGGACCCTAACTGCTTAACCCACCAAGTATCATCAGTTTATCTTTATCGTAGTGTGCCTTAGGACAAGCGGAGTACTCTGTATGGTCCTTCTGAAGTGTAACACTGCTTACAGTTGTTACTGTACTGCCGGCAGGTGTATTCTACTACTAGTATACCCCTTACACTGGTCATATCCCTCCTAATGTTCATTCATATTTAGATCAATAGGGTGTTCTGAATTCTTTTGGCGACTGTTGGCGGCTATGAAGCTTGTGAAATTTACACTGACTAATATTTTTAACTAATATTTTCAGCCCTATCTGGAGGAACTTTGTGATCAGATTAAAATGATTAACCATATGCAATTACTGCATATTATCACCCCTGAAGGGACAATTGATGAACATGAAGATGATGCCAAGCTTCCTTTCAAATCGACGGGAATGCTACAAATTATTGATGAGAAACTTTGTATGTATATATGTATCCTAAGTTTTCTCTATTGACCCCTAGAAATTCAAATGTGGCTGGAAGAAGTAATCGCGTAACTTTAGGTAGGCATTTGGGCTTCACTAAAGTGCGTCCAGGTAATTACCCTTAGAAAATAACAGTGTTCGTACCGAGTTACACCCACGTGTGTCAAGCTGTCAATATCCTAGGGGGTACCAATCTAGCTTTCCGTTAACCCGCCGTAGGCATATTAAATGGGACACAAGCAAATTAGAGCAAAATTTTTATTTCAATGTAACATAAACGAAGTTTATTTACATATATGGAATGAGCAGAACACGAAACAGAAGTCGCCGTTTGGAAAGTATCTCCCATTATCAGGTGGCGAATGTCTAGTATCCAAACTGCGTCACGGCTAAATTCGTTTCCAATCCAAGCAAACAGTTCTGGACCTACATATGCAAAGATATCCGGTATCACAAACTTGAATAAAGAATACCTGGAGGGTTATTTGTGAATGATTGAACTTTCCTTCCCTTGTTGGTGTTGTAAATAGAACCAATTCCTAAAACTGTTTTTATAAGTGTAAACTCACTCATTAGTGAATTTCGGGTGTTTTCAAAAGCAGTGTCAAGGAAATTTGCTGTAACCGGAAGACGACTGTCCAGAACTCAGAATACTATTTTTCGTATTCAGTAACCTACCCGATTTCAACACAAGCAGCATTAAAAGACGGACGGTAAGTCGCCGATTTATTTATAAACCAAGTATAAGCCATTATAGCAAGTTAATCATACAGCAGCTTGATCGTATGATTCATGGTTAGTTATTATCAATACACTTACAAAGTCTACAAATAACATCAGCATAATATACACCTGGCAGTATTGCTTATATCAATCTCTTATCAACGAGCATACGTTTGAACTACGATAAAGGTTGTTGCCTCCAACGAACAGGAAACTGGTTCGAATGAACAAGTCCAGTGAACGTTCACTCAGTGTCCACCAACAATGACAAAAGTCTTCGTCCGAATGGAGCTCCATTAGATTCTCACTGGACTTAAATAACTGAAAATCTCATTACGTCTTGATATGCAAGAAAGTAGTACAGATCAAATTCAGAGTACACTATTTTGTAGGACGTCACCAAGTAATAATGATGGTGGTTTATTTACAAAAATTAAGCATTTACATGATAAACATGCCGTTTTTACAGCCATGGTCATATATGAGTTAGGTATTCAGTAATTTCAGTTATCATAGTTTATACCTGTTTTGGGATGTGAAACACATTACTGGAACGAGAAATGCCGTGAAAATGGGCTTGGCGTACTTATGCGTATATTGCATCATCAGCTGCTAGTGATTGTAACATCGAATTGCACTACTAAAATACATTTATCAGTACCATTTTTGCGGTCTGAGGGGCCAAAATATTAAAAAGTGTATACCTAGGGGATGAAAGTTTCGTAAAATCGTCTCACTACAGTGCTAGGTGATGCGAAAAGAGGGTGAGCAGTTCCAAAATTTAGGCCTTAAATATACATCGTAAGGTTCCCCTTAAGACTTACTTACTTAAAAATGTACTCAGAAGCAAGATTAATGCACATACATCTCTCGTACGCAGACTTCTCTCAAAAGGATCGAAGAGCGTGCAAAATATATAAACTGTTAGCAGTTTGCAAGGTCCCTACGCATTGAATGTCTTCCTATGCATTCTCAACTTCTTCCTAATTGAGGAAACTTCCTCTCAGCACCATAACACGAAAAACATCAGCAACGCACGTGTTGGCTTTTCTCAAACTGATAAGTTGTGATAAACCTCTAAAAGAGGCTTCGTTGTCAGTACCCATTATTGCCTATTCTCTTCACAGTTAATTCGAAAGAAAGAATATCAAACTGCATAGGGGAAGAGTATTAACGCGTAGAATATTATGTATACAACCGAAACTCACACAGACTCACGGGTTCGTGGTAATTGATAACCACCGCAATACTAAAATAATCACAACTCAGTTTACGACGTTGAAAGCCTTTTAGCCGCACAAAAGACGATTAAACACGGTAAGAATAGCCGAATGTTAAAATTGAAATCATCACAGAACTTCGTAAAGCACACATTACAAAACCACAATATATCAAAAATAGCAGCAGCTATCCATGTTCTATCAAACATTCAACTGACCACCGCAGTTCTAGCCAGTGGATGACGCGGGATATTGGCTGAAATTATCCCGCATGCTCAAGGTCATTGATGGAGTGAGACGCTCAAAGGTCATTTTCGTCCATGTTAGTCGGTTATGTTGGATTGCAGTTCCATAGCCGTTCGTTTACACATTGGTTTTATGTTCTGTTGGCATTTATAGGTGATTCCCATGTACTGATAGCATTCTTTTGTAAAATAGTACTGTTCTTCACACGAAAATAGCCACATTTTGACGTAGTCTTCATTGAATGACACTATGTCGAAAGCTGCAGCTTCTACAAGAAATAAACTATTTGTGTAGATGACATTACCCACCAACTACCCCATCTTCTTCATTGTAGAGATGTTTTGACGCATTCAGCATGAAACACTAATCATTACAACCAATATGCTAAGTGTGTCGCAGTCAGATTAAACGACGCAGACACCAACATAACTAGCCAGGAAATGAGAATTCCTATCAATCCAGAAAACATACAACAAAATTTTATTAAAAACTATTGACAAAACAAATTTGCCGAGCGAAATTTCAACCAACATGCCGGATAAGTCCAGCCGGGATATTCAGGTAAATCAAAGGGCAATAGCGTCTATCCGCACCTTGCTTGTTGTATTTGGATGCCGGATAATCAGTTTTGAAACAAACAAAACAACTGATTTTAACGGTGACGAAAACCAGAGGGATGCAAAACGCAACAGTAATCAAGCAATCCGCATTGAGATTACTTTTAAATAACTGAATGAGAAATATAAAACTACTGTGTCAACGAATAGACAGCAAGTGACAATACAATATGGTTGACTAAGATGGATGAGAACGATGCCGAAATGCATTTTCCAGTATACAACCTCTAGCGTGCTGGACCATTAAGCTGTATACCTTATTCCTGTCTTATCTTGAGTATTCCAAATACCTAAAAATACAAAAGCATGCTTTAGACAAGTGTATGCAGGCTTGTGAAGCCCACCGTGCATATAGCTGGAAACCTCCATATCAGAGCTATTTATTGGGATTTAGAGACTTTGTGTACCACCATATCTTGAAGATAATCACTGTTGCCATCCTACCTTGCAGAATAACTTTAAAGTGAATAGAATGACAGGAAATTTTATTGAATGAAGAGTATGCCACATACGCTGAGCTAATTTCGACTAAAGGACAACGATATTACTTCAAGGATTTGTTCGGAAAACGACTGCGGATCTAATTTGAATTCACTTTACTTCGTGAAAAATTGTTGAGGTACTGACAGACAGCTCCAAATTTTCTTTGGATGATCGCGCAGTTATGAAGAGCTTCCCCGAAGTGAGTGGCAGTCTGAGATTGGGAGGCGTACTTCGTGATACGAAGTTGAAACAACAGGCCATCGTTAATAAATCAGGTTTTAATGGGTTCATCAAATTTGCCGCTTGTTGTTTGTTTACTGCTATTTAATTGCCTCAAAGGCTTTTAACCTTCCACATTTCCTCTGCTTTTCTTTAGCTCGTCTCGATCATATTTTACTTTATTGTTTAAATAGGACAGTTTAGAGGATATGGTGTTGACGTTCACGGATAGTACGAATTATACTAACGCAAGATCTAATACCCACAACTTCTATAGTATTCGTTCCGCGCAAACCAAAGGCGAAGCAAAACGGCAGAAATGATCGTTCAAATAACGAGTTAAATTTCGGGACAAAATCGGAGTGCGAGTTGATTGCTCAACTAACTAGGGATCGTGCACGAAAGAACGAACTTAACACGACAGCGTGCCAAATGGCGTAGATGCCTGACCGGAAGCCTTCAGCTAAAAAATTGATTAAAACAGTGATGATCAGCACCCAGTTTTCAATGATTAATGCTGTGGCCAATAATTCTGGGGGATTACCTACCACTAGAACAACAATGCAATCTTCCTACTGTGCATCAGAAAAATATCGGCCACCTGAACGCTGAATAAGAAATCACTTCAGTAATGAATAGGCATTCATGATGTTCACTTAAATTTACACAACTTGCATTTAATATTTGTTTGTTGCAGGCCAAAACGGTCAATATCTCACTAGTCTGGAGATGGCTGAAACATTCAGTTTAGCCTTCGTCAAACAGCTAAACAGCAATGTGGGTATTACCGTTACGAACCAAAATGGTGGCATGACTACTTCACAGGAGGAAGACCAAATAGCCACCCCTCAAATAAACCCTGCAATAGTACTGAGAAAGCTGCAGCGACTTATACCTGGGAAGTCCCCAGGTTGTGATGACATCAGGCCATCTGTTCTGAAACAGTGCGCCGAAGCTCTCTGTAGGCCTTTATGTGACTTGTTCCAACACTCCATGGAATCGGGGAAACTGCCAAAGGAATGGAAAAGAAGCATCCTTTCTCCGATCTTCAAGGGTGGGGATAGGCAAAATCCCACCAGTTATAGACCACTAGCTCTACTCCCAATGGTATCGAAAGTACTGGAAAGTATTATTGATGATCACATCAGGGAATATCTGGATAGGTCTAAAATACTCCATGAAGCCCAACACGGCTTCAGGAAAGGAAGATCCTGCGTCACTAACTTATTATCAGCTTGGGACGATTGGACATCATGCTGGGATATGAATGTTCCTGTCCATGTGAGAAGGCATTTGACACTGTTCACCATGACCTTCTCCTACACAAAATAAGCCAGGTAGGTCTAGGTAAACCACTTCTGTCATGGTTGAAGGACTACCTAACTGAAAGGCAATTTTGCACCAAGGTCAATCGAGTCCGATCATCTTGGCACAGCTCGTCATCAGGAGTGTCGCAGGGTTCTGTCCTGGGACCACCGATGTTCTTGATTTTTATCAATGATTTGCCATGCCGTCTAAGCTGCCCGACTCTTCTATACGCTGATGACGTAAAGATATGGAGGGCGGTAAAGTGTCCGGAGGACTCAGATAGGCTGCAGGCAGATCTAAGGCTTCTGGAAGACTGGGCGGTAACCAGTGGAATGACTTTCAACCTGAAAAAGTGCAAAGTAGTGAAGTTACGCACCTGTAGACTGCAGAATGCAAGTTACACCCTGTGCAATGAAAGCTTGTCCTGCTCAACGTCGGAACGTGACTTAGGTCTAGTTCTAACGGAGAAAATGGACACAAGCGTGAATTACACGGGGGATGTAGCGAGGGCATATGCGGTCATACACTTTACACATAGACAATTAGGTGCACTCACTCCTGAGCTCTTTCTAAGGTTGTATAAAACATACGTCAGACCGCATCTTGAAGTGCATAATATCATTGCACCCCCACTGCTTAAAAGAGACGCCAACCTCTTGGAAAGAGCCCAACGACGGGCAACAAAAGGAGTGGTTGGTCTCCGAAATAAACCATATGACGAAAGGCTGAAGAAATTAGGCCTATTCACACTCAGTTACCGTCGCCTGAGGGGGGATTTAATTACTGCCTACAAAATAACAAATGATCAGAATCACCCGAACAAAGGTGTTCTGCCATTGAGTAGGTATAGGCTCCCTCGTGGAAATCCCAGAAGGATAGCTCATCAGAGGGCAAGGACCCGGGTGCACTCCCACTTCTTTTCCATGCGGGTTTGCCGTCCCTGGAATTCCTTACCGGCAGATGTAGCTATGGCACCATCTGTGGACGCCTTTAAGCGAAGGCTGGACAACCTTGCAGCGACACAAGGACTGTATCCAAATGGCCTATCCCCTTAAAATCGCATATACCATTCAAAGGTAGACAATTAAACTGGTCGTTTTACTTCTTCACATTCCCTTCAGTCTTACTCTCCTGACAGCTTTAACTACACTTATTATTATGATTATCATCATTATTACTGGTATATATATATGTATATATATATGTATACCGGTTGACTGACTGTTGTTACGTTTTCTTATTTTTTCTCTGTCTGTTAGTCTGAATACCTTTACTAATTATATCTATTATTATTATTATCTCTTTTCCATTGACGACGATACCGAAAGACTAACTGGTGAAAGGATCAACTCCATTCACAGTAGTAACAGTCTTAACGCACTTCATACTACAGACGCCATATAATTAATCCCAGCACTACTCCTGTTGGAGTCAACCAAAGCTACGACAGTCGAGTGGCGGGACGAGCTACACAGACGTTTACCAAAGATCAGGAACCTCTACCTCACAATCAAGAGGCGAGCGCAAAGAAATCAAATTGGTTTATACTAGCTCGTAAAAACGATATTGGATATTGGATGATTGACATTTAAGACTGAAACCGCATGTTTTGCCTTTGACGCTACTTCTGCAATGTTTGAGTCCAGAGACTACGTTTCGGATTATGAGTCCGAAACTAACAGCAATCTTGATACGAATAGTGAGATAAGGTTGTTTGCTTTTTGCGTTTTTGTAAAATGCCTATTGTCCACTAAAATTGTGGTAGCCGATCCGATATACCTCCGTCAAAGGACAAGGAGCTTTGGGAAAAACCTACTACAGCTAGGTTTCCGGCCTATGCTAATGCGAAGTCTGTCTGGGATGCAGAAAACAAAAGGTATAGCAGGAATAATAATTACTCTATCTGTTTAGAGCCTACAATTCTGTTGTTCGACATCATCTATTGAATCTCAATGCTGTATCCTTTGATAACGACCTTGTACCTGTGTTTGTGTACATGTTACTTGCATTTATCCTTGCCATTTTTGTAGGCATGAAAAGCTAGGCTGGTGAGTCGCAGATTATACGCTCATAATCAACCTTAGAGGATATCAGTAAAGATGAATGACCACCATGGTGCACCTCTGTTCACTGAGCGCTGACTTAGTTGCACCTGTTGCTTCCGACTACTTAAACACACTGGTGAATTTTATGCCGAAGTTACTGAAGGCACCTATGGCTCTTATTCTCTATTTTAAACGAAAATATACGGCATATATTATTATTATTGTTCCCTTGGGTTCCTAGTGGAACATATGGCTTCAACTGCATGTCTCCACTTGCTTCTGTCTTCTGCTGTACTTTTCACATGCATCTATGTTAGTCCATACTGTTTCAACTCCTCTTCATACGATCTCCTCCATGTCACCCTTGGATATCCCACTCACCGCTTCCCTTTCGGGTTCCACTCGAGCGATGGCCTGATGCGCGATGTCACCCAGCGGCCTCCTCAGCGAGTATCCAATCTATCTCCACTTTCTCCTGCATATTTGTTGAGCGATTGGTTCTTGTTTTGTTTCTTCCCATAGTTTCTTGTTGGTGATTCTTTCCGGCCATCTG
This sequence comes from Trichobilharzia szidati, assembly GCA_944472155.2. Taxonomy (NCBI): domain Eukaryota; kingdom Metazoa; phylum Platyhelminthes; class Trematoda; order Strigeidida; family Schistosomatidae; genus Trichobilharzia; species Trichobilharzia szidati. Next base: position 63,625,788 of record OX235275.1, on the reverse strand, counting down.
TTCTTTAGTGTAGAGCGAAGACAGCTGTTGATAAAGGTCTGCAACAGGTTGTTGGAAATATTCTTTGTGACCCGCCAAGTTTGTGATCCGTATAGAAGAACTGACTGACTTGACGTTTGTATTGAAAATCCGAATCATTTTGTTGTTGATGCTGAGTTGAGTGACGAAGATTTCCAGATTGGTTTCAGGTTGATGAATGTGTTTCTCGCCTTCCCGATTCATGATTTGACATCCTCGTCCGTTCCTCCTGTAGTTGAGACAATGCTCCCTAGATAATAAGTGGATGAAGTAACCTCTTTGAAATCCCTCCCGTTGATGGTGATTGGCGCTGGATGTTGCTGTTGTTGTTGTTGTTGGTTGATTATTTTCATTACTTCCATCTTGTCTATGTTCACCTGGAGTCCTGTCTTCTCTGGCTGCTTCTTCGACCAGTTTGTCGGTTTTCGCTTGTAAGTCTTCGATTTTGTGTGACATCAAACATAAATCATCCGTGATACAGGTGAGAAAACAAACAAAGTAACACGTAACTTACATTTCAACTACGGCATATATTATATTGACCATAATGTAGCATATAGACAGAATATTCTTTAAAAGTAACTTATTTTCCGTGAATAAGTTACTTGTGACGCATATATCACACGAAGTGGTAAAATATAATCACATCAACATTGTTCAAAACAAACTGGAGATTCAGATGTATCTCCGTCTCTGGCATTATCACATATCTCTGGTATCATATTGGCAAGTTTGTTATCTCCCTATAAACCTGTTATCTAGACGCATCTGGTCAAAGGTATCTGGATGTGATTTTATACAAGCGTGATGGGTGTTTTTCAATCCTGTCATCATTTAGTTGATTTCTGGATGCGTACGACTGATTATTCAGAATTGCATAGGTGTCCATCCACTAGCATTGTTATATTTCAATTTGCCGACTCACTCCCTCTTGTTATTATCACATTTGTCTTACAAACGCAAATTATCATTTATTAGGGAATGTATAGTAGATGCCCCAAGGTAATTCAGAAAGTAAGCTTTAGCGAGCCCACTCTCTAGATCTCACAGCATATTTTAGGTTATTTTTCGATTTAATATACGCGGGACTTATCGTTTTGCAGCTTTGAAGCTAAATTAACTATCTTACTCTACGATGTACTTGTGAAATTTTTTTGTGTTCCTTTACGTTCACAGTGGAACATAGGGCTTCAAGCTAGAGGCTTGAAGTTTCTGTAGCAGTGGTGATTATTTTTACAGGATGGGATTGCTAACCTCATTCCCAACCTTCCCTCTTTACCAGTCTTATTACTGGCTTAGCGAGGTTCGGGAGTGCGTCGGCTGGGGATCGAAACCCGGACCACCTGCGTGGTCGGCGAGCACTCTACCGCTGTGCCACCGACGCACATATACTTATTGACTTAATCTACTCAACCCGAAGCTTTTGTCTTGAGTTTTGTTTCTTGGCTACTCGTCTTTCGTTGTCGTGAATTTGAAAGTTTTGCGAACACCTTTTACGTGATGCTTTCACTGCTCAGGAGGAAAAAATTCCTGCGTTTCATGATCTTCAAATTATTTTGCAGAAATTAGTAGTGATGTTGCTATCAATTTTAAAAATCCTTTAGCTATCTGTTAGTGAGATAAAGGAAAGTTATGTAAAAATTTTATGCAGTAGTTCTCAGTTTCTCACTCTAGACACTAGTCTTAACTCAATACATGTGGATATATACATATTTAGTCATGAATTTTCGAATACTATAGCCAACTGTTTTTGATCACAGGTGGTTGCGTTCTGTCTCCCATGTGAAGTAGTATAATAGGGTAAGCAGTATTGAGGTTAGGCATCGGTCGAGTGATAGGTAGGTGGGAGGGGAAATCAGTTGACGAGGTTGTGAAGTTACACTGATTGAGATGGTTAGGACATGTGTTGCGTATGCCTAGCCATCGATCGCCTTCCTCGACGGGCAATGTTAGCTGACATATGGTCAGGTTGGAAAAGAGTCAGTGGTGGTCTAACCGAAACATGGTTTCATCAGTCAGTGAAATCCACAACAGTTAGTTTAAGCCAACCACGCAGGAAGATGTACACCTCCTGGTTGGGGTCCTTGGCACGGTAAAAACCAATGGCTGGAGATAATTGGTGATATGTCTAGCTCGAAATCATTCTCAATGACTGGCGTAGATGCATCCACTCCTTGTGACTTATAATTTCCAATGAAACTATATTGTTCTTCGTTATTACTATTCTTTTTGCCTCATATTTCTGTTTATTACTACTGTTTTGAATCTCTTTTTACTTTCTTCCCTTGCTTTTTGTGCTACATGGTGTGGCGACTCGAACTGCTGCACATCGGTACAAAGTTCAATGTTAAAACCGGTCAGTCAGCGTAATCATAATATACTGCAGTTTATAGTAATATTTAATTGGGGAAAGTTTAATGAATTCAAATTTAGTGGTTATTTTTTTGCCGAAACCTTAAATCAAAAAGCCACAGGGCATACAAAGCTATAATCTTTAAGCGGAATCGCGGGTACTTTTTACATTAAAAGGTTGTCTTTTACACCTGAATACAGATCTCTAATTGTTTTAAACATCCTGTTCATGATACTTTTAGATTGCATATTACTACAATGTTTTATTTACTCTTGTCTAAAATACTGTTGATATATTAGAAAAGTGTCTTTTTTTTTGCAATATCCTTAACTTGAACCCCAATAGTTTGATCGTCATAAAAAGTTAGTAAATGATTATTTACAATATTATGGTGGCTCATGGAGTGATTTCAAACGTGACAGGTAAATTCTCTATTTCTAGTCGGAGGGTGGATATAATTCGGTTTTTTTGTAGTTCAAAAGACAAAACAGATGTTGATGTCATAAGGGAGCATGGAAGATTTTTGTGGTCAGAACAAGATGAACCATTAACATGGTAAGTTAATGATAATGTGTTAAATCTTTCACGATTTCCTTATTTTTAATTATTCCTAAGTGTGCAACTCCTTGTGAAATACGATGGCTTAGTTGTATGTGAACAACTGGATGTTGACTTGATTTATGTATCCTTACACCGTAATCTCTTTAGACTTTGTTAAATAAAACAAGGAAGGTTCTATGCATTTTGGATATATACCCATGTGAAATAAAAACGTACACGTTGCGAAGTTCCGAGTGGTTCAAACTGGGTTTGAATTGATAAGTTATTAAGAAGGCAATATTCAGCGAAGAGACTCTTTTCAACGAATTTATTATCAAGCTGTACAATCGCATATATATGGTTTTTTTTTATAAGAAATTTTATCCGGTGAGGGAATTAGGTCAAAGGTGTGAATACATGAAATAACAAAATATTTGTGATTATAATCATAGTTTAATGTCAAGTGGCAAAATAATTAATGTCGTATATAGAATAATACATAAGGTGTATAGATTTTGAAAGGGGGTACAGAATTATAGGATTAGTAGGCGAATATAAAATGTTACATAACATGGTGTGGAATTTGATAAGATAGAATTCAATATTGTAAAAAATAAAAAAATTAATAATTTTAGGTTTAGAATGACAAGTGTGACAAGTGGAAACAATTCAGAGTGAAAATAGTAGTAATAATAATGATAATAATATTAATAATAATCGTAGTAATAAGGGAAAAGTACATAGAATATCTAAATAAACAAAATAAATAAATGTCTATCCCTCTACGGCCAAGGCAGAAGTAGGGATTGTACATACTTCTTTTGTACACAAAGGTCTGGCTTAAAGTCATGAATTGCCAAGGCCTCAGCTGTCTTTAGAAGTCTGTATCGAAGAAAGCGCGGGAAATTAGCATGGATTCTGTATATGATCCTAAAGTCATGGTCAGGGTTGACAGAGTGACATAATTTGATCAGGTGTTCCAGAATAGAGCTTCGCACATACACACACCTCCTTTCTCCTTTGTAAAACCATGCTGGAATATGTTCTCGTATCCGTATAGAAAGCGTCCTCTGACTACGGCCAATGTACCTTGCTCCACAAGTGCAGGTGAACTAATAGATGCACGTGGAGGCGGCCAGACGGGGGGGGGGGCTTATCTTTTACAGAGGTAGAGAACAACTTGCGGCTAGTGAAAGTCATATGATAAGTTATTGGCTACTAAATTCAAGTGTTCGAAGGGGTGAGTCACACTTCCACAAAACCTTTTTAAAAATGTGATGAGAGGTGATGCCCACTTATTAAGATGTTATCATTAGTAAACCAACTGATTTTCAACATAGCACTCAGCACATAAGTGCAGCAGTCCAAGTTAGCAGACTGCATGTAGCACACAGAGGCAGCCAGAAGGAAGAATAAAAGAGAGGTTCAAAAGAAGTATGATGGACACAAATGTGTAGGAGATAGATTGATAGCATGGAAAAACACGAGAGTTTTGTGGTTCTCTAAAAATATGCCTTGCAGTCATATACTCGATTAGCTAAGTCTTCTTTGAAAAGAAACTCAGTGCCTTGGTCAAGTTAGGGGTATATCGGTTTCATCTCTGTCTACCTTCTGTGTCCGTTCAATAGTGGGCGTCTACTTGCACGCAGTAAGTCGTGATCGGAAGGATCGATTGTCTTCTACAGACCCTCCAGAGATAGCTTATCTCTGTGGTGTTTATTTTAGTCCATCGTTGATTTGGTAGTGGAGATCGCCAGGTAAGGAGGCGTCACTCCTTATGTTTGAAATTAGTACTGACCAAGAAGAGGTGATTATCTGAACAGAATTGTAGAAGACAATGACTGTTATCGGTTCGTCTGCATGGAATTCCGTAGATACCGCCAATATACTTCTCTAATTGACACAGCTTCCCTACTTGAGCATTGAAGCTGCCTGCTAGAACAACTGTATTTGAGTGTTTGCTCTCAGAAGCAGACTAGACAACTTTTCATAGAACTTATTCCTTACTTCCTTCGAATTACAGTCGATTGGAGGGTGTAACTGGAGATTATGAAAATATATTACAAAAACTAAAGCTTTAGTTTTGTTGTAAGCAGATTCAGTTTATTTTGAAGGTGATCAGATTGTCTCATTCTAGTTTGGAACTCTTCGGCAGTACACAGCCACCGGGGTTCGAACCCAGGACCTTCCGGTTACAAGGCAAGCTCGTTGTTCACTCAGCCATTATTGTTTGAGAGCTTGTCATAATTCACAATCTAATAGTTGGCCAACATACTCGCTATCAAATTCAGATAGTAATTATCCATGTGAAAATATGCAGTATTAAATCTTTTTTGAAATTATACACTAATTTATACAGGTGTCTGTATGTGTGTAACAGACTTTATAACTTAATTGCGATTTAATTAAACTTGTGTAGATGAATACTGACTAGTTAAATTGGCAGGAGCCTGTATCTGCACTCATCTTAGCAGGCAAAGTTGTCGGCAAGTTCATGTATTCTAGGCAGTTATTTGCGTGCTGGCGGGGTGTGTGTATGACAGATGAAATCTCTAACCGTATAGTGAAAGCTAGTTTGGCATACGCCAATTTCGGTCATCTCTGGCTTCGTCTCGACATCAGCCTGGCTGTCAAAGGTTATAGTCTTGCAATACGCTTTTGAAGCCATGGCTTTTCCAAGCTGAGGATGTGTGGCAACTCTGCCTACCCGATCATCGCTGTGTACGATGGCATCACTGTGTAAGTAATTCTAAGGCCTTGGTTTGCAACGTATATTTGGACACTGAGGAGGTCACATTTCACTGAGGTTGGTCATCTTGGAACACCGGCTTCTCTGGCTTGGACACGTGCTACGAATGTTGTCCTAGAGGTTTCCACACCGCCTGCTATTCGCTACCTTTATGATTGAATGGATGAAGCGGAGAGTTTGTCGGCCTATGACGTAGCGCCATAGAGCGACGAATATTTGTGTTAGATTAACATCCGTTGATACATCATGACTACCTGGGTGAGGTAGTCTCCATTTTCCTTGCATATTGATGTTTTATTTTCGTGTGGCACATCTCTTGATGCACTTGTTGTAGCAAGTCTGTGTTTGCAATAATAATAATAATAATGATAATAATAATAATGTTATTGAAGTATTAAATGGTCGTACATAGTAGGATAGTAATGGTTTCCAATGGCTTTCTGTATGACTTTTGTTCTACCGTATTCTTTTAACGATTTCCTCCTCCTCATAATAGGTCTGAACGTCTTGCTAAAAAGTATTGGGAAAAATTATTTAAAGAATACTGTCTTGTCGATTTATCACGCTACAAGGAAAATAAAGTACGTTTTAACCATAAACATATATACTTTTCTTTTGATATAACCAAAAAGCGATATTAGTGCATTGAATTAGCTTTTATGTGTGTATCTTTTGTCTGATATTCTTTCGTGTAAATAATGTACAAGTATCAAGTCAAAATATGTGTCATAGAGATTTGTCGTGCAACTTAAAAGCATACAGCGTCAGTGGATTTCGCAACCCAGTAGCTGGAATGTTCAACCAGCTGACTTCATAACATGGGGAGGTCTTGGGTCCGATCCCATATATCATTATGCTGCCTGTCCCCCTACTCCCTGGTTTACAATGGTTATCTAATTGAAGTCATTTTGAGACCACGTAGGAGTTCATTTAACGAAGAGAAAGTATATTTATTATTATTGTTCCTTTGGGTTCAGAGTGGAACATGGGGCTTCAACAACACATATCCACTTCGCTCTCTTTTCTGCCGTCCTCTTCAGCTGGCTGAGTCCACAATTGTCCAAAATCTCGCATCTCCTCCATGTCACCCTAGGACGACCCAGTCGTCGCTTCCCATTTGGATTCTACTCGAGGGCCTAGCGCACGATGTCAGTCGACGGTTTCCTCAATGTATGCCCGATCCATCTCCATATTCTCCTCCATATTTGTTGAGTGACCGGCTCTTGATTAGTTTTTCCCATAGTTTCTTGTTGCTTATTCTTTCTGGCCGGCCATTTGATTTTCAGTATGGAGCCAGCGAAGTAGGCAGCTGTTGGTAAAAGTCTGCAACAGGTTGTTGGAAATCCTTTTCGTGACACGCTGGCCAAGTTTCTGACCCGTATAGAAGGATCGACTTGACATTGGTGTTGAAAATCCGAATCTTGTTCTTTATGCTGTCTGAGTGAGTGCAGAAGATTTCCAAACTGGTTTCAGATTAATGAAGGCGTATCTTGCCTTTCCGATTCTGACTATGATATCTTAATCCGTTCCGTCTGTATTTGAAAATGTGCTCCCTGTTTGGATAAGTGAAGGTGGTAACCTCTGTCAAATCTCTCCCTTTGATGGTGATTGGTGCTGGATTTTGTTGTTGCTGTTGCTGTTGGTTGGTTATCTTCATCCCCTCCGTTTTCTCTGTGTTCACCTGCAGTCCTGCCTCTTCAGCGAAAAAGACAATGGGGTTACACATGAGACTACCTGTTAGTTGCACCGTAATGTAAAGCGATAGGATTTCAAAAGATAAAATAAGCCATTATGATCAAATTGAATTGTTGATAAACATCGTTTTTACCTTGAAATTCGATAATCTTGGTAGATAAACAGACCAACAGATATTATCAAAATAACACCTAATATTATTATGTAGTGATCTTTATTGCCTTGCTTTATATCTAGGTAAACATCTGGGTATGTGCTTTGCTCCGTTTAAGCGCAAAGTACTGTTACAAGATTGACAAGAGCATGCTCCTGCACTAAATCTGGTGGGTGAACCGCTTGAAGTTGTCGATAAGTTCGTGTATCTGGGTAGTTGTGTGAGTGCTGGCGGAGGGATGACGGATGAGATTTCCAACCGAATCATGAAAGCTAGGATGGCATACATCAACTTGAGCAACTTCTGGCGCTGTCGCGACGTTAGCCAGGTTATCAAAGGACGGGTTTACAATGCTTCGGTGCGGGCCGTCTTGCTCTACGCCTGTAAAACCTGGTCTCTCCGATCTGAGGATGTGCGGCGACTCTGCGTATTCGATCATCGCTTTCTCCGCACGATTGCTTGCGTTCGATGACATTATCGTGTGAGTAATTCTGAGGTCCGGCGGCGTGTGTTTGGACACAGTAGATATCACCATCCATTGATTGTCGTCATCCGGAAACGCCTGCTCCGGTCGCTTGGACATGTGCTACACATGTCATCCCAGAGGCTTCCGTACATGTCTCTGTTCGTTAGCCAGCCCTGGGACGGGATGCAAAAGGCCAAGAGGTGGTCAGCCCATGATGTAACGTCATGGGATGAAGGATATTTGTGTTAGGTATGCATCGGTTGGGGCATCACGACTCCCTGGTTGGAGTCCGAGAGATAGCTCGAATCGGTGACTCGAAATGTTATCGGATATGGCCAAGAATCGCAGTCATCTATGGCGAACGCGCTGCAATTTCCTTCTCTCTTCCCTTTCTGACTAGAGGAGGCAATTAGAAAAAGTCGACGCCGAAAATTTTATATATCCCGACTAAACTTGCGGCAGTCTGTAGCCGCCGGTAAGGTTTCAATACGGACGCAACTTTGAAAGCTACTTCAAACAATCCGTATGTGACCAACCTCAAGTAGTCGTCCGCCGGGATCTGCTTCTTCTGTTTTTAGATGACCCGAGAAGGAATCAACTTTTGTAGTGTGGGCAGCCGGCAAGTGGTAACCACTCACACACTTCCATAAGCACACAAAGCTTTCCTAGCCATCTTTCATCTTCAACCCCCATCACTCCCGTCGTCTTACAAAGTTTCTAAATAGCCCTCAATGAAAGTTATTGTTGGTAATTATATTAGTGACTTTTAGAGTTGCTTAGATTTGATAGGATGTATAAATAATTCAGATAACTTGAAATAATCCATGTTTTATAATTTTGAAGAAATTAGCAACTCTTTCAACGTAATTACTTATTTGATTGTTTACATTTTTAAAAATTTTATTTTCAGTTTGGTATGAGATGGCGATTAGAAAAAGAAGTGATTTCTGGTAAAGGTATGTCTTACAGAACTACATATTTATACATTCCTTTTCGTCTCTAGTGGAATATAGAGCTTCAGGCTTGAGGAATTGGAATTTCAGTAGAGGTGTTTCTTTACAGGGTGCGGTCGCTAGCCTCACCTAGCCCAACCTTTCCTCTTTACTCAATTTACTACCGGTTAAGCGAGGTTTTGGAAGTTTTTTTGGCTGGGGGTCGAACCCGGACCATGTGTGGCGTAGGTGGCGAGCATTCCACCGCTGAATCACCGATGCACTATACTACATGTATCTATCACTTACTGACTTGTGGGACATTGGATCCACTAATTTGAGTTATAGACTGTCAACTAGTAGAGGTTACAGCCGGGGAAACCGCTTCACTAATCGAGGTTTGAGTAGTTAGGCAGCGTTACATCATACAGAAGGCTGGTTTGGCATTTGCCCGCTAACTTACACCATCTCTGGCATAGACGTGATATCCGGCTGACTAGCGATCAAAGGATGTGTGTACTGCTTAGCAAAGCAGTTCGCTCCGTCCTCCTTTATCGTTGTGAAACCTGTCCGTTGAAAGTGGAAGACATGAAATGGCTAGGTATCTTTGACCATAGGTGCCTGAGTTCTATCTCTCGTGTGAATTGGTATAACGGGATGAGTAATATCGAGGTCAGGCGTTGGGTGCTAGATAAGGAGGGGAAATCAGTTGACGACGTTGTGAAGTTACACCGATTGAGATGGTTTTAGGACATGTGTTACGTATGCCTAGCCATCGATCGCCTTCCTCGACAATGGGCAATGTTAGCTAACATAGGGTCAGGTTAGAAAAAAGCCAGTGGTGGTCAAACCAAAACATGGTTTCATCAGTCAATCAAATCCGTAACAGTTAGTTTAAGCTGCCCAACCACGTAGACTTCCTAACTGGTTGGGGTCCTCAAGGTGGTAAGAACCAATCCAGTGAATAAATCTGCTTAGTTAGGACTGCACTTTACTACTTAAATTATGTGATATAAGTTTGTATAGTTATTAAATCACTATAATTTGGTACATTAAGGGCACCAAGAGAGGCGCAACACAAAATCTCCTAAGTTTGTATGGGGATGGAATACTTCCTGAACCTGAGGTTGGTGGTTGTCTCAATAAGAGGTCACGATCCCCTCGAGCCTTTGATTTGAAGTCTGATCATGACACAAGGCAGTGGAAGCAACCTCATGAGCCACGTTTCTATAGTTTCTGGTGACCGAAACTCGTTCATATGCCATTTAATCCTTTCTCATGTACGTCAGATAGGTTGTCAATCGGGGTTTTCCATCTCCGCTGTGTAGACGTGGACACCTGGATGTCCACCAGTCTGGTTGTAGGCTCCAGACGTTCGGATTCACCCCGTAACTTTTTTGAGGAACAATGCCGCCGCTGAGTTAAGGCTATGCATTGTACTGTACATTAAATTAAAGTCACTATTTTCTAGGCGTAAAATGAATCTGGCTTAAACTTGATACCAAGTACTTCTGGCGGTGATTATCAACAGTCCCAACTTTGATGTTTGTTTGTCTGTCAACAGTGTTCTCATTAAATATTTTACATACACTTTTATATTTTTAGGTCAATTCGCTTGTGGAAATGTAGCCTGTCCAGCTGGTGCAGAACGTCTACGGAGTTGGGAGGTGAATTTTGTCTATCAAGAACGTGGGGAACGACGTAATGCTTTGGTGAAAGTACGTTTATGCCCCGCATGTTCTGATAAATTGAACTATCGGTATAAGTAAGTCTCTCGTTTAGAGATCTTTTCTTTGTTTTGTTTTTTCGTTTTTTTGAGAAATAATCATAATATAAGGGTGAACCACTGTCAAGTCTTTAGTGAATTATCGTTTGTTTTCAGATTCAGTTGAAATAATCATTTTGAGAACCTTTACCTTATAATATAGAGTGTGGATGCTTCTGTCTGTTTTCGACATAGAACTTTGCACCGATGTGCAGTAGTTCAAGTCACCACACTCCCTCCATGTAGCACACAAAGCAAGAGAAGAAAATAGAAGAAATGCATAATAGAGACAGTAAACAGAGGTGTGAGACAGTGGAATAGTAACAACGAAGAACAATATCGTTTCATCAGAAATCACAAGGAGTGGATGCATATGCGCCAGTCACCAATTGTCTCCAGCCATTGGTTTTTACTGTCCCGACGACCCTAACCGGGAAGTCTGCACCTTCCTACGTGGCTGGCTTAAACCAAATGTTGTGGATTTCATTGACTGGTACCATGTTTTCGTTTGACCACCACTAGCTCTTTTCCAGCCTGACCCCATGTCAGCTAACAATTCCTGTCGAGGAAGGCGATCGTTGGCTAGGCATACGTAACACATGTCCTAACCATCTCAGTCGATGTAATTTCACAGCCTCGTGTTTTGATTTCCCCTCCTTACCTAGCACTCGACCGATACCTAACCTCAATATTGCCCACCCTACTGTACCATTCCACATGGGAGATAGAACCCAGACACCTATGACCAATGACAGTGAGCTAGGCGTTTCATGTCTTCCACTCTAAATGGCTAGGTCTCACAGCCATAAAGGAGGACAGAGTGCACTGCTGAGCAGTACACACGCCCTATGCTTGATATCTAGCTGGATATCACATCCACGCCAGAGACGGCGTAAACTGGCATATGCGAAACGAGCCCTCTGTATCCGTGCTGAGATTTCGTCAGAGATCAACCTGTTGGCGTTGTCTGATGCAACTTCCAAAATAAGTGAAGCGGTCAACACGCTCCATCAACCACTTCACTTCCTATTTCTAAACTAGGAGTCAGTGTAGCCCAGTCCTGTAGCATCATCTTACATTTGGTGGGAGCGAATCGCATGCCGAACATTCGTAGATTGGAGCTCAAGGTGTTCAGAAGACTCTGCATTTTGTCAGCGTCCTCGCCTAAAAGGACTGTATCGTCTGCATATTCTAAGTCAACGAGATTATTCCCTGGTAGCAAGTCAATCCATGAGTCTCGGAAGTGAGTTAGGGTTAAATCCATTAGTACATCTATGATGAAATTGAATAGAAATGGGGATAATGGGCATCCCTGATGGGACACCACTAGTCGTCACCACTTCAGATGACAACTCGCCGTAAGCCCTCACATGGTTGCATGAGTTCGAGTAGAGTGCCTTGCTTCGGCGATGTTTGGGGATTAACACTGAGGTAATTTGGTTGTACACTACTTGGGTCTACTGGGTTTGAGTCTCAGTGGGTGCACCATTACTCACTCACTCACCCACTGGGATCGCAAGTGCATCCTCCTGGAGAGTAGCATATAAAGAAGGATATTTTTATCTTGGATTCCATTGATAGTCACCGTCTACCGAACATCTTTACCTTGAACTTTGGACGTCTAACTGTTGGTGCTTTGTTTGTTTGTCTTTTCGGTTGGTTATTCTTGTTGTTTGAATTACTCTTCTTCTACTCTACTCCATTCTGATGGTATTTGGCTAAAGAAATTTGAATTGAGCTAATCCGGACAGTCAGTCATCTATTTACATTGACTCCTAGCCTAGAGATAGGGAGTGAAGTGGTTGATGGAACGTGTTGACCACTTCACTTATTTGAGAAGTTGCATCAGCCAGGGCCAACGGGTTGATCACTGACAAAATCTCAGCATGGATACAGAAGGCTAGTTCCGCATATGCCAGTTTATGCCGTCTCTGGCGTAGATGTGATATCCGACTGGTAGTCAACCAAAGGGCGTGTGTACTGCACAGTGGCAGTCCGCTCCGTCCTCCTTTATGGACGTGAATGAGACCTGGCCATTGAGAGTGGAATACATGAAAAGGTTGGCTGGCTGTCTTTGATCATAGGTGCCTCAGTTGTATCTCCCGTGTGAAGTGGCATAATGGGGTGAGCAATATGGATGTTAGTCGTCGAGTGGTAGGTAGGTGGGAGGGGAAATCAACAGACGAGGATGTGAAGTTACATCGATTGAGATGGTTGGGACATGCGTTACGCATACCACCGAGCTATTGCCTTCGTCTACTGGCAATGTTAGCTGACTGGCATAGAATCAGCTTGGAAAAGAGAAAGTTAGTGGCGGTTAAGCCAAAACATGGCCTCATCAGTCAATGAAATCCACAACAATTAGTTTAAGCCTGTCATGTAGGGAGATGTAGATTTCCCGACTGGTTAGGGTCCTCGGGACAGTAAGAACTAATGACTTGAGACAATTGGTGATATGTCCCAAAATCGTTCTCAATTGCTGGCGCAGATGCACTCACTCCTTGTGATTTATAATACCCAGTGGAACTATATTGTTCTTCGATATTACTATTCTTTTTGCCTCATATCTCTGTTAACTGTCACTATTTTGCATTTCTTTTTAATTTCTTCTTCTCTTGGTTTGTGTGGTCCACATGGAGGAAGTGTGGTGACTCGAACTGCTGCATATTGGTGCAGAGTTCTGTGTTGAAACCAGTCAGTCAGTCATCTACTGAATTAATTGAATTTGTTTATTCTGACATATCGGAACAGTAATGGTTCCGCTTAATATTATTAGAGTTTCTTTCCTAGTTGGAATTCGGCTTTGGTTAGTTGTTTTTTTGGCTGAGAAAATCAGACCACTCAGGATGGGAATATATTTGCAGACAACTCGACTTTGCTTATGCTTTCAGCACTGATGGAATATACTGTGTGTAGTCACACTTTACTATGAGATGTCTGGGGACACGTGCTACGCATATCGAATCGCCGACTTCCTCATCAAGAAATGTTGTTAGCTGACATAGGATTAAAATGGAAAAGATTTAGGGGTGGTCAAATCAAAGCCTGGAATAGTAATAATAATAATAGTAATAAAGTTTTATTTCAGACAATATGTGAACACGTAGCACCGAAATCTTTCAGCGTATTTAGTTTCAAAATATATTACGTCATCATACAGGATTTACATGTAGAGTAATCATCTGAAGTATATCATGTAACGTAGTGTTATTAATATACTAAATGAAGAGAGAACGAAACCTGAAAGTTTCTTCTTCGTTTCCTTCAAGAATTGCACAACGTTTCGTTGAAAGCTAATTCAATATGTGCTCGAGTTCATGTGGAGTGCTCATTTAATATAATTGCATGATTTACAAAATAAGATATCCATAAGAGTTTAAACAGCAATTTGATGGATAGAAATTTTATTAGCCTAGTGATTTAGGCAAACCGCCAATAAAATCCATCAAGTTTTTGACAGTTGGTTTGTGCCACTTCGGAAGATTTAGATTGCCTCGTGTTTTTGAGGTCTTCAAAACGCTAAGAATCAATGGCTTGAGTGAGACTGTTGGTTGGTGATATGGTTCAAAATTGCTTTGAATGGCCTTCAGATACCTTTACTCCTTTGTAATCTCCTAGGTATTTTAGTATTCTTCCCCCTCCCCCCTCACAAATCTGCTCTTATTTCTCTCATTTATCTACCTTTGCATGCTAAATGGACTGTGGTAGAGTTGAACCACTGCACTTCCGTTCTGTAACTCAGTCATACTAGAAAATGTTTTGGAAGCTTAACCTGGGGTTCGATCTCCCTGGCCGGCGCACTCCTAAACCTCGCTATACCAGTAGTAAGGCCGGCAAAGAGGGAAGTTTGGGCGTGAGGCTAGCAACCCTACCTCGAAACTTCAAAGCACTACCTTGAAGCCCTATGTTTCACTCGGATGTTAAAGGAATACAAAAAATGCCTAAGTGGTTCGTTCAGTGCGTTGAATTACTTACCAGCCAATCATATGGTCCAGGTTCTATTTCTGTCCCGTCCGACTCACTGGTAGACTGACCCTTGCTTAGTGGGTAATCAGCAGGGTAAAGAGGTGTTGGGGTTGGGTGTAAGGTTAGCACATCGCACACTGTAAATGGACAAAACCCTATCGCTGGTGAGACTTCAAAGCTAGCTCGAGTTTGAAGCACACTGCTGCAGTCGGAATGCAAAAGAAATGAAAATAGTGTATAGTATTATGTATCTGATTAGTCTCAAAACGCAATTTTTCACAAAAAAAAATTATTCAGCAAACTGTTTTAGGCCATGAATCACTGAGTATCCGTTTTGTTTTGGCTTGAGAAATCGTAAGTGTTGTGCACCTGTAGTCTTTTTTCCAAAAAGTGGGACTTACGACTGTTACAAGTTAAGTAGTATATCTTCAACCAGATATTGGCACAAAACATTAACTTCTGTGAATTTGGCTTTCGTCTCTGCTGCCACCCAACATCCTTCTTGAGTATATGCCTTCGTTTACGACACAGTGGATTTTACTGGTCCTCAATGTTATTGGAAGATGATGGCGTTTACCTTACGGGTGGTCATTTAAATTCGGAAATCATGGGCTATATCGATTTATTAGCTCACTGGTATGGTATTCATCTCTTGACCCGAAGGTCCAGCGTTCGACTCTTAAGCAGATCGCAATTTAGTATTGTTCCGAAACTCTAAACTGAAGTGAATGAAACACATATGAAATGCTTCTCAACAATATCAAGAAACCAACCCTATGTGTACAGAAGAAATTTGTACAGCCACTTTGCTTACGTGGCCATCGTTACAAGACAGGACTACGTCGCCCCCCTCCCCCTATTATAATTGTCCAAATTATTTTATTTTTATTTTGACCACTTCATCTTTAATTACGTGTTATTCTTGTAAAATTAATTTATTCTATCCATTTCTACTTTTCAAATGTGTATTGATTTTCTGCGTTAATTATCTACCCATTGACATGTTGACACTTTAATTATTGTTAACAAACATATCAGTGCCACTTGATTGGTAAACTGTTGTGTATTGTAAAAATGCTATATATATTAGAGTAGAGCCAGAGAAGAGAATCTAATTGAGAAGTAAATATTTTTTCGCTCAATCTTTTGTGTTTTCCAAATGTCTAAATGGGGATATTTTCTATATTTAACAATATCCCTCTGTCTAAAATTGGCTTCTAATAAAATCTTCTTTAAAATATTCGTTTAATTGAGTTGTACTACTAACAAGTAGTTAAGATTGTTCAACTTAATTTGTTAGTGACCCTCACATATTTGTATAAAACTTACATTGAGCGAGTTAGCAGTGTGGGCATATCTGTTGTATATATGCATTTGACTCCTTAATTCCTCATCATCATTGTTTCCTTTAATTCCTAGAGGAACATAGGGCTTCAGCCGTGCGTCTCCATTGAGTTCGGTTCTCTGCTAGACTCTTCACCTGGCTCCAAGTCTGCCCACATGATTTCATCTCCTCTACACACGACCTCTTCCAAATCACCGTTGGATGACCAACTCGCCGCTTCCCTTTCGGGTTCCACTCGAGCAATGGCTTGTCTAGTGATGTCACTTGATGGTTTCCTCAGAGTATGGCCAATCCATCTCCATTTCCTTCTGCATATTTGTTTCACAATTGGTTCCTGGTTGGTTCGCTCCCAGAGATCCCTGTTGCTGATCTTTTCTGGCCATCTGCTCTTGAGTACTGAGTGAAGACAACTGTTGATGAAGGTCTGTAGTTTGTTTGAGATGCTCTTTATGACGCGCTGGCCAAGTCTCTGATCCGTATAGTAGCACTGACTGGCTTCACAGTGGAGTTGAAAACCTGGATCTTATTTTTGATGCTGAGTGCTGTGGACCTCCACACAGATTTGAGAGTCATGAAAGCTTGTCTTGCTTTCCAGATTCTTGCTTTGATATCCTCGTCAGTTCCACCTGTAGTTAAAACGCTGCTTCCCAGGTCGGTCGGTAGGTGAAGGAGGTTGTATCTTTCAGTTTCCTCCCATTTGTGCTGATTGTTGTCAGTTGTTGTTGTTGCTGTTGGTGGTGTTGCCCGGGAATCTTCATCACCTCTGTTTTCTCTATGTTCACCTGAAGTCCTATCTTTGATGCTTCTTCTATCACCAACTTGTTGCTTTTCGCTTGCACATCTTCCAGTTTGTGGGAAATCAGACATATCATCGGCGAAGTCCAGATCCTCCAAGTGTTTTGTGTGAGTCCATTTTATGCCTGTTTGCTCATTGCCCTGTGTTTGTCACATTATCCAGTCATTGGCGATACTAGGCAGCCTTGTCTTACTCCTTTCCTCACTTCGAAGTATTCTGTAAGTTTCTCGTTGTGGATTACTTGGCATGCAGCATTGTCGTACAGCTGTTGGATGAGATGTATAATTGTCGGTGGCACCCCATAGTAGCGTAGTAGTTTCCAAATCACCTCTCGATCGACGCTGTTGAAGGCCTTTTCGAAGTCGATGAAGTTGAGATAGGGAGGTTACTGCCATTCCAAGCTTTGTTCAATGATGATCCGTAATGTGGCGATCTGATCAATGCATAACTTGTTCCTCCTGAATCCAGGCTGTTTCGGTCGAAGTTTTTCATCCAGGGCATGTTTGATTCTCTCCAGAATGATGCGGCTTAGTTTTTTGCTTGTGATGGACAGGAGCATAATTCCACGCCAGTTCTTGCATTGACTTAAGTCTCCTTTCTTTGGTAGTTTGAATTAAGTATCCTTTCTTCCAATCCTCGGGTACTTTGCCTTCTTTCTACACCTTCTCCAGTGGTGGCGTCATCGAGTCCGCTGTTGTCTCTGAGTCCATTTTCAATGCCTCTGCTGGTATTCCAGCTTTTAGCATCTTGATCGCCTTCAGGACTTCTGATTTCGTCGGGGGTTGGTGTTCACTGGTAGTTCTGTCTCCGTCGTTGGTATTGTTGGGCGCGTTGTAGGTGGTGGTCGATTTAGAAGTCTTTTGAAGTGTTCAGCCCAGTGTTTCCTTTGCTCCACTTCTTTGGTGAGTGACTTTCCGTTGTCATCTTTCACCGGCTTGATTTGTGTCAAACGTTTGCCCGATAGGTACCTAGTTTTTTGTTCCTCAGTGATCATTTAATGATTGGTAGATCATGTTTTGTTTAGTCTCATCATTGATGTACTCATGGAATGAAGCCCTAATTGACTTTAACGAGCTAGGTGGGTTGACTTCTTGTTTTTGTTGCAAGGCGATAGTCTTGTTGACTTCGGAGTATGCGGATTATGTTGTCCTCCAAGGTAAAAACACTGACAAGATGCAGAGTCTTCTGGACACTTTGAGCACAAATCTTGATATGTTCGTTATGCGATCTTCCCCTGTCAAATGTAAGATGATGCCACATGACTGGACTGGACCGACTCCTAGTTCTAAAGATAACGAGTGAAGTGATGAACCATGTAGATGACTTTAATTATTCAGGGAGTTATACCAGTCCTAATCCAATGATTGCTAACGAAATCTTAGCACGGGTAATAAAGGCTTGTTTGGTATCTACCAAAACACTTCATCTCTGGCGTAGACATGATATCCGGATATGGATGACTTATATTCTCTCTTATCTATGTTATCATTACTAGTTTCACAATCATTTTTCTTTTTCTTTTAGCCTTCAACACCAACGCTTCTTCTTTCTATTTTATTTCATCATTTAGGTCTTTTTTTGTGCTACTTAGTGCTAGTGCTCGGGTTTGTCAGACACTTAACTAAGCCTGCCTTAACAGTTAATGGATGAGATGAATTAAAGTCCAAGTATCTATTAGAATGTATTGACTTTTTATAAACGCTAGTGTGCAGTTTACCTTTTTCTATTCGTTTTATTTTACAATCTAACATCCTGGCTAATTCTCCTTGTTCATTTTCTTATTCAAATGTGAATTTTATTCCCTTTACTAGTGAGTTTAAATGCGTCAAGAAGCCAAAGATATGTTCTGTTTTTAACACTGAAAGTGTCATCCACATATCTCCACCATATTTTTGGAGTAGGATTAAATGTATTGAGAGCACTATTTTCCCAGCTGTCCATAAAAATGTCTGCTACAATAGGGGATATTGGTGATCCATCGCATTGCTACACCTTCTGTTTGTCTATATATTTTGCCTTGGAACTTGAAGATAGTAGATGTGAGACAGCATAACTGAATTCCTAAAATAGTTTCTTCAATGGGCAACTTTGTCCTATGAGTGAGTTCAGGACCAGCAGTTAGTTCTTTTTTAACTGCTTCTAAGGCCATATTGATTGGTATATTAGTATAAAGACTAGTTATATCAAAATTGACCATTGTTTCGTCATTCACTAGTTGAATGTCATTTAGTGTTTTTTTCATCTCATATGAATTAGTTAGTCTAGAGTTTGAACGATTTCTAATGGGACATAATATAAGAGCTAAGTGTTTTGATAATTCATAAGTAAGCGTATTTCTGAAATCTACTATTGGTAGTATGGGGTAACCTGGTTTATGTATTTTAATAGTACCATACATTCTACTAGTATTATTAGTTTTAGGCATTAAATTAAACCATTTAGACTCACCCAGTGACGGCTTCATTCTGCGTATTATTTCCGCCGTAGATTTCTTAACCTTATTCATTATTGTATCTACAGGCATCTTAATTTCTTCATATGAACCCGTCTCAATATGTTCAGTGACTTTCTTGGTATAGTCAGATTTATCCAAAACTACTGTGGAGTTTTACTCTGTCAGCTTGACGTCATCAGTATGCCGCATGTCTTCTCGATCCTCATGCACGATCTATTGCATGATCCAGCCTATTATTATTATTGTTTCCTATAATTCTTCGAGGAACATAGGGCTTCAGCCGTGCGTCTCCATTGCGTTTGGTTCTCTGCTACAGTTTTCACCTGGCTCCAAGTCTGCCCACACGTTTTCATCTCCTCTTCACATGACCTCCTCCAAGTCACCCTTGGACGACCAACTAGCCACTTCCCTTTCGGGTTCCACTCGAGCTGTGGCTTGTCTAGTGATGTCACTTGATGGTTTCCTCAGAGTATGGCCAGCCAATCCATCTCTATTTCTTCCTGCTCATTTGTTGCACAATCGGCTTCCGGTTGGTTTGTTCCCAGAGATCTCTGTTGCTGATCTTTTCTGGACAGCCATCTGTTTTTGAATACTGAAAGAAGACAGCTGTTGATGAAGGTCTGTAGTTTGTTTCAGGTGCTCTTCATGACGCGCCAAGTCTCTAATGCGTATATTAGCACTGACTGACTGCACATTGGAGTTGAAAATCCGGATCTTATTTTTGATTCTGAGTGTTGTTGACCTCCACGCAGACTTGAGAGTAGTGAAAGCTTGCCTTGCCTTCTCGATTCTCGTCAGTTCCGCCTGTAGTTGAAACGATGCTTCCCAGGTAGGTAGGTAAAAGAGGTTGTTTCTTCCAAGTTCCTTCCATTTATGCTGATTGTTGTCTGTTGTTGTTGCTGTTGGTGGTGTTGCCCAGGAATCTTCATTACCTCTGTTTTCTCTATAACAATCAGGAATATCATCGGTAATAGTAGGCGGCAATCTTTTCTTACACTCCTATCACCTCGTTCCAAAGGCTTCTCTGAGTTTTCCATTGTGGATCACTGGACATGTAACATTGTCATACATCTGATGAATAACGTCAGAAATGTTCGGTGGAAAGTGTTGCATATTTTCTGTCAACAGTCTTATTTAAAAACTAAAATTATTTTCCGGGTGCTTTTCCTCTTTTTTCTCCTTTACAGAAGGCGCGATGTTACTGGGAAACGAATCAGCTCTGAGCAGGATAAAAATGATGCTGAAAGTAATCGTCAACAAGAAACAAGCGGCGATGATGATGATCATAAGGAATCTGCAGCGAAACGTCCGCGTTATTCCAGCGATCAAAATGACGATGATAATAATAATAAATCCGACAGTAAAAACACATCAGATACTACTGATATCAATTCAGTATGGTGTAAATCAGCGCAAACATCACAAGGAAGTGGAAATTCCGGTGGCGCTGCTAATATCAGCAGTACATCGGGGAATGTCAAGACACCGGATGATGAATTCGACGAATACTTTGCAGACATGTTAATGTAGCCTAATGACTATTATTAATGTTCTTCACATGTGCTCATCCTAGCCTCTCCTTTTACACCCACCGCCACACACACACAATTGTGTTGTACATACATACATTATCTTCATTTTTCCTCATTTTACCGTGCTTTTATCAGTCTCTGTGCACATATCTCATTTCGCCGCATTCAGAATATTGTTTTTATCTTCTCACGCGCTTCATGTAATCACTGTTGTCATTTGTGATGTGATATTCTTTGCTACATATAGACCGTATCTTTCCATTTTACGACAAGATATACGTACTATATGGTAAGCATTTTTGTTTGCTTTCTAAGTTTGATGATGGCGACGAAAGCAGCAATGTGTACTGATCACGACAGACCGTTTTTTTGTCTGTCTTCTTTTTTTGTTAAGAAATTTGTACGTTTTTAAAAAAAATTAGGCTGTACAATCATCAATCATAAAGTTTTAAAAAAGATCTTTCCTTCACAGTTGACTTTATAATTCATGAATAATCCCGCTGTCCGGGTATGAATGAAAAGAACAAAACAGGTAGTTGTTGTTCGGTAAAAAAGCTGTTTTCTCGGTGAATGCATTTTACTCGTTAACTAGCTGTACAATCAAATTTATATACAACGTTTCTAGAGACCCACTGCAAAAGCAGAGAATACTGGGTGGTCGTTTCGTCCTAGTTTGGGACTCTTCATCAGTACCCACCCAGTACCAGCGTTAAAATCTGGGTTCGAACCCCGGTGGGCGCGTACTGATGAAGAGTCCCAAACTAGGACGAAACAGCTCTCCAGTACTCCCAGGTTTTCCAATGGTTCTCTATCCAATGTCAGCTCATGAATTCTATCAGTCAAGTTTGCAATGTGGTGACTCGCCATCACGGCGCACTACACTTTGAATTATTGATATTAGATGGTTGGAAGCAATCTGGAGGAAGCTTTGAACTTAGGTTTCGTGATAGCTGGCAGTCATCAGTCAGCAAGGAGTATCTGCAACTTTGAAGAAACTCATTTCCTTTCTGAGATTCGGACCCGGGTTTGATTTCTGACCGCAACACCAGATGAAGGGATCTGAGTTCCTTCAAGATTGGAGATCTACCTTGCATGCTGATGAGAATTAACAAGCACGAAACCTAGGTCGAAGGCTTTCTGCAGATTGCCTGTAATCATCTAAGAATATGTACTACATACTGTAACCGAAGAAAGCTCTCATCATTATTATGTTGTCAAAGTCATTTCTTAAATCATGGAAAATTCCCATTGTAACATAGAAAATCAAAACAAGTGGTGATTCAGCGAAGAGACTCTTTTCAACAACGAATTTATTATCAAGCTGTACAATCGTATATATATATATTGTTTTTAAGAAGTTATATCCAGTGAGGGAAGTGAATCATAGGTCTGAATGCATAAAATAATAACAATAGTAGTATGAAATGCAATTAAAACTAAAATGTTTGTGATTATAATCGTAGTTAGTCAAGTGGCAAAGCAAATTAATGTCATATATAGAATAATTCATAGGATGGATAGAACTTGAAAAAGGTGTGCAATTACAAGATTAGTAGACAAATCGAATAAAATAAAAACGTTACGTAATATTGTGTGAAAATTTAATAGCATAGAATTTAATGTTGCATGAAGGAATTGATTTAGAATGACAAGTGGAACAAGTGAAATAATACCGGGGACAATTAAAAGTGAGAGTAGTAATAGTAACAATTGACTTAATAAGGAAGAGTATACAAATTGAATGGACAAAAATGAAAAATTGGTAGAGCTAAAATATGATTGGGGATTACTATACTTTAGCATAGAGAGATTAAGACCATGAAAGTTGGAGGGGTTGAACGAACTTTTTCTGTACACAGAGATCTGGCTTTTCTGTTTCGATAGCCAAAGATGGCTTCAGGAATACAGATGAGTCGGGTACGTAGGGATTTGGGTAAATTACTCTTTGCCTTGTAGATGACTTTAAAGGCGGAGACTATGGAGACAGGATGACCATTATCGACCAGAATTTCAATGATAGCGCTTCTTATTGCTCCACTTCCACCTTTTCGTACCCATGCAGGATAGTGTTCTTGCACCCTCTTGGACAAAACTCGACTTGAACGACCGATATACCTAGCTCCACACGACCAGAAGAATTGATAAACGCACAGAGAGTTGGTCAACAGCGGGATCTTGTCCTCCAGGTTATTGAACAGCAATGGTCGACTAGTAAAGGCTATTCTCAGATATGCAGCAGGGAATGTTCTTTTCAGGGACTGTGATTTCCATCGTTTCATGATATCGGAAGCTAAGTCCCCTTTGAATTCCAAGTTCATGTAAAGTAATTTCTTGGGTACGGTTGATAAGTCACGTTTTTTAGGATTCTAATGTATATTCGTATCTATAAAACGTGGTGGAAATCAATTTTCTATAAGAATTTTCCTGAAAAGCTTTAACTCATCCTCCACAGTATCAGGGCTACATATTTGCCGGATGCGAGTGACAAGCGACCGGATCAGGTTTCGTTTTCAACCAATGTGGAAATTTGTCATTTCTACATGTACATAAGTTGCATATGAATTATTAATAGACAACATCCATCGATTGTTAACTTTGGAATCCTTTAAACATGAGCATTTTAAAAAAGTTTGTGTTTTTTTTGCACAAATGTCCAGCCATCTAATATCAAAAATTTACAGTACAATGCGCATTGTGATGGCTAGCCATCTAGTGGCATAGTTGCCACATTGCAAACTTGACTGATGGAATTCAGTCTGTACCAAAGAAAGGACTAGACGCCGCATAACACTAGTTATTAACTAGTGTCCAATCTAAGTATCTCATACAATCCTACAGGAGGTCAGTTGCGAACCTGAATAGCTCAGTGGTAACGTGAGAGAGAGAGTATTAAGAAGTAGTAATATAGTTAGGTGGTGAGACAGAGAGGATAATCATTGAGGCTTTGTTTATCGATTCAGCACCACGCACATGCAATCGGAATAAGGCAATGCCTATACCGGATATATATATATATATATATATATATATATATATATATATATGATAAATTGTGAAACCGTGTGACCAAAATTGAAATTTAGATTTTCCCCTCGATTGATTGGACCGAAGTGCTCAGTCTCAGGTTGACATGTCTGTTGGCTTCTTGTGCAGATGCTTCGACGATGTCTGGGCATGTAGTTAGAAGTTAATTGGTGGATGGTGAGTAGCAGTGGTCTAGTGGATAACGCTTTGGTGTTTGAAATTATGGGCACTGGGTTTGAGCCTCTGTGGGAACATCATCACTCACTGGAGAATGCGCGAAACCTATGACTTGCTTTGTTGTTAATAATCATAATTTTAGGCTCTTTTATTTCTTTTTTATTTTGTATTCTATAGTGACCACCTTCTTAAACACACTTAGCTACCTAAATTATTAACATTGGCTTCCTTTTTTGTACTTTCCTGTATTCCTTCTTTTGTGTATCTACTGGTTCCGACTATATTAGCACTATGAGTATTACCAAATTGTCCTGTCATTAACCATCATGTAATTATTAGTTTTTATGGTTGTTTTTTCTTACTTTTTATTTTTCTCGGCAATATTAACTGACAATCTTGGTTGTGAACGCCATTATCACCATCTTAAAATTTTGTATTATGCAGGATTACTCACACTACCACTACAAACACTGCATTAGACCTGACAATAAAAAACAAAACAACAACCCTGAAATGTTATTTTATGATTGCTTAGAGCTGTTTCAACCAAATTAACTGACCATCTTGGCAATAAACATTCTTAAATATCATTTCATAACTTCTTGTATGACAACAGCTTTACTGTCACCATGCATAATCGCATCATAGCTTCGACTACCCAATACTGAGTTATTATTATATGCTGTTTATTTTCCTTTCTACTTCTTGGTATTTTTTCGCATTTTTTAAAAATTATTTTGTGTTTTTCCTGTTTTTTTTTGCTGTTGGTGTCTTCATATTTATTTTTTTGAAATACTCTTTTTGATAAAATTAGATGCAAATATTGTAGATATGTGCTGAAAATTCCACACTGTACCACTGGTACTGTTTCTGGAATAAAGCAAATTATTATTATTATTAGATGACGAGTCTCAGATAGGACGAAATATGCATTATCCTTTATTCCGTCACCCCTAATCACCATCCACCAATTAAAATTGATATGATTATGAATGGCGATAATTTATGCTTGAAACGTCATCCAGTTGTTATTACTGTATCATCACTCTGTGGTATTTAAAATAACCTTATCTAATATGGAATTACATTCTACCATAGTGTCCAACTTCTACACTTACATTAAAGGATACAGGAAGCATGTCTTTTCAAACTGTTGGATTTCGAAAGAGTTGACAATGAACAGGCTGACAGTATTAAGAGGGTATAATACTAGAAGAGAAAATACTTGGATCGAGATCTTTGAAAAGTATTCAGGATGATGAGAAGGGAAAACAGATCTACATTATCGTGATTGATTTCAAATCATATCACAAAGGGTATTCAAACAATATCACAAAGATTTCATACAATCAATCAGCCCATCTCATTGTATTCATCAATTTTTATCCTTTATTTAACGAAATTTTATGCGAGGAATCATGCTCCTCTCGAACCCAAGTGAAATCCTGAGTCGCATCATCCTGGAGAGAATAAAGGACTCACTGGATACAGAACTCCGACCAGAACAAGCTGGATTCAGGAAAGGCAAATCATGTTCTGATCAAATTGCAAATCCACGCATCATCATCGAACAAAGCATGGAATGGCAATCGAACCTCTCCCTCAACTTTATAGACTTTGAGAAGGCCTTCGACAGTGTTCACCGCGAAGTAATTTGGAAACTACTCAAGTACTACGGCGTACCCCAAATATTCATAAAACTTATTCAACAGCTGTACGACAAAGGCACATGTCAAGTGATCCACAACGGAAAACTCAGAGAGGCGTTTGGAGTAAACACAGAAGTCAGACAAGGGTGCTTATTATCACCAATGATATTCCTAATTGTGGTTGACTGGATTATGCGTCAGACAGTGGGAAACGAGAAGACAGGGACATCCTGGACCGACAGGAAAAACCTAGAAGAGCGAAGACAGTTGTTGATAAAGGTGTGCAACAGGCTGTTGGAAATATTCTTTGTGACCCACCAAGTTTCTGATCCATCCGTATAGAAGAACTGACTGACTTGACGTTTGTATTGAAAATCCGAATTTTGTTGTTGACGCTGAGTGACAGCGGAAGATTTCCACATTGGTTTCAGGTTGATGAATGTGTTTCTCGCCTTCCCGATTCTCGATTTGACATCCTCGTCGGTTCCTCGTGTAGTTGAGACAATGCTCCCTAGATAAGTGAATGAAGTAACCTCTTTCAAATCCCTCCCGTTGATGGTGATTGGCGCTGACGGAAAGAATTAGCAACAAGAAACTATGGGATCAAACCAACAGTCGAGTACATATTGCTTAACATTTATTGGGCAGAGAATGGAGATGGATCGGGGACACACACACACTGATGAGACCACTGGGTGATATCACAGTGAAGGTTATAGCTCGGGCAGAAGGTTAATGGGAAATGGCGAGTGGGGAGCTCGAGGGCGACATGAAGGAGATCGTGTGAGGGGGAGATGACAGACTACGGGCAATCGTGGTGTCAGCTGAAGAGGACCTCAGAGAATAGGATAAAGTGGAGATATGCTGTTGAAGATCTATGTTGAACTTGGAAGCCAAGGAGACAACAGTACTAACTATTAAGTGTTATAAGTGAGTTAATACTAATTCCGTTTCACCTACATCTCTTGTTGGCTGTTGACGCTCGTTACGGAGATGTGTTTAAAATTCAAGCGAATATACTAAATTATTGGCTATTGGTGTACACGATATTGTGTTTCAAATTAGATTTATTTTCCCAATATATATAGACAGGATAATCTTATTGATTTGGTGAAGCGGAAAGTCTAGAAGTTGTTATATGTTACTGCTCATGCCTCATTCCATATGGTCACTACTTGATTACGCTGTGTAATTTCGTCATTCACATATTCTACATAAATTCATAAAAATTGTTTGCCTAAACGTTCCAATGCTTCTTTTACTGTCTGACAATAATGCTTGAAAATGACCAATAATAATAATTTGTAATGGTCTTTAGACAGAGATGACGGGCATTTCAGTCAAAAGCTGTGCAGCCTGCTAGATTCAGCTCTCATAGAGGAATCAGCAAAGATGAAGATTAGCAGTCATCATAGACAACCTACAAATATTGTGGTGAGAGCTGGCTGCTAGAAGGTGGCCCTAAAGAGGGCCGGTTTCACGTTCTCTGGCTCCCAAGCCACACACAGATGATCTTAGGCCTTCACCTTTTCGGTCTTCTTTGGCAGCAACATGGTCTGGATGTTAGGCAGGACACCACCCTGGGCGATGGTGACACCACCGAGCAGTTTGTTCAACTCCTCGTCATTGTGGATGGCCAATTGCAAGTGACGAGGGATGATACGGGTCTTCTTGTTGTCGTGGGCGGCACTACAAGCCAATTCGAGCACTTCAGCGGCCAGGTATTAGATAACAGCCGCCAGGTAGACGGGCTCTCCAGCACCGACGCGTTCGGCGCAGTTACCCTTGCACAAAAGAAGATGTACACGACTAACTGGAAACTGACGTATTTTGGTGTGATTGTGTTCTCTGAGTTGGAAAGTTAATTTGCGACGTCTTAGTCAAGCGAATAACCACAGGGGAATTAGAAGCTCAAGTTTATAGAAAATCAACTCACACAGACCAAATACTGAATTACAACAGCAACAATCCAATAACACACAAAAGGAATTGTATACAAACACTATTCAAGAGGGCCAGCCAGGATTCATTGCAGCACTCCCATCTTAAGGAAAATTGAAGAAAAATATCTCATGCACGTCTTCCAAAAGAATGGATTGATATCCAAGGAACTTCATCAAAAGACATCTACCCCCATGCCAACCTATCAAATGAAAGGTCCCCAAGCAAAGCACAAAGAAAATCGCCCTATCATACATAAAGGAAATTTCAGACGTCACTGCAAGACTCTTAAAACCTTCAAGAATTGACATCGCACACAAACCAACAAAATCACTTCACTCACCTCTATATCAACCAAAAGATTCAACAACGAAAGAAGATAAAACCAACATCATCTATAAAATATATATTGTAACAACTGCGAAAAACACTACATTGGCCAAAGTGAACAACGTCCTCTTCCTCTTCGTATCCATGAACATAAACTAGTCGTCAAAAGACATAACATCCACTCCCTCGCTCATATCGCCTCACTGCATACAGACAACCATGGACATCAATTCGACTGGGACAACCAACGTTCAAATATTAGACAGAGGAAACAACAAGAATGCTAGAGAATTTTTAGAAGTCTGGTCTGGTATTCCAGTGAATCGTCAGTCAATGGACACATCGAGATAGAAAAAATTTACCAAACGATAAGAAGGAAAACTCACACACGAAGGGTCAAAGTTCAAGTCAAGGGAACAATCAGTTCCAACATAAGCAGCTGCCTACCAATCATGACGTTCTGAAAGCTCGCTTCAATTCAAATTGAAGTATGCGCTGAAGACGTTGCCTACTAAGTAGGGCAATGAAAACTTCGCAAATAAACCAACCATCCAGCTGCTCAGAGAACACAACCACATCAAAATCATCCACTTGAACTACAAATCTTCTCCATCATATCTAATATGACATATGCCATATCGGTCAATCACATTAACAGTCATGCATCTTACTAAATTTGTTGATCCTGTAAACAGTAGGCGTACAGATTCTCGTAGTAGACCTTTCATGCAGCTTAAAGAATATCATTCAACGTATAAACGATTCACACAGTCATACGTTCGACATCCATCTGAGGTCGTCAGCAGTTGAATCTCATTCCAATCAACTATTTCACATATGAAATACTCTGAATCAACAGGAAATTTAAATGTTTCGCGACCTGCATGACATGTGAACCAATTCCTGGAGGTATTTCCCATATCTACATTCTCATAAAATCATGTAAAAAGCAATTTTTGAACTAATCAGTTATTTCCATAAAATTAACCAATTATTTTTCGCGCCAAACTTGTTCTTTAAATTAATGATGATATGAATTCGATTCAATTTAAACAAACAAATTAAAAACTAAAATATTTACAAATTTGTTTGAATATATAAGAATTCAACTGAATATTAAGTGAAAAATAACACAAAATAAATAAACAAGTAGAGTATTTTTTAGTAGTAATGTAACAAACTTGTATTTCGACTGACTGAGAGTGTAGGTGAATATTTTACCGTGTTAACATTTTTTGTAGTGTTACATAACATAATGGAAGGTGGTGTGATTACATGACTAGTTTCACTTCTAATTAATCATTGTTAAGTTGAGTGTATTTAAAACAAGTAACAAATGTTGTCCATCAAAGCAGGATTCAATCAATTCATCAAATGTCGGTAGAACTCATTAGCTCTACACTAGGTGGTAACTAGCAGCATGCATTTAGTCCTTCATTTGCTACAAACTGAATTCTATCAGTCAAGACTTGAGATGTGGCCATCATATGCTAGGTGGCTGGTCATTGGGGTGTACTCTGAACTGATGTTAGGTGATGATGAAATCTGCCTTGAGATCCATGAAAGTTTTATAGAAGGACAGTCGCAAGTTCTAATAGCTCAGTGGTAGAGTCTCCGACTATAGCAGTGGGTGACACAGGTTCAAATCTCATGAGGGACATTATTATTATAATTTCCTTTAATTTCTAGGGGAACATAGAGATTCAGCTGCACGTCTCCATTGCATTCGGTTCTCTGCCAATGTTTTCTCACCTGGCTCCACGTCTGCCCACATGCTTTCATCTCCTCTTCACATGATCTCCTCCAAGTCACCCTCACACTGACGACCAACTCGCCACTTCCCTTTCGGGTTCCATTCGAGCTATGGCTTGTCTAGTGATGTCACTTGATGGTTTCCTCAGAGTATGGCCAATCCACTTCCATTTCTTCCTGCTTATTTGTTGCACAGTCGGTTCCTGGTTGGTTCGCTCCCAGAGATCTCTGTTGCTGATCTTTTCTGGCCATCTGATCTTGAGTATTGAGCGAAGACAACTGTTAATATGCCATGTTGACTGGTGAGTGCCGCTAAAACTGGTATGTATGTGCTATCAGAAGTTCATTGGAAAATATGTGGACCTCATTTAAAAATATCTTTTGTCAGTAACACTATTTTAATTTTATTCCTTTACGTTTCGAGTGGAACACAGGGCGTCAAGCGGGAGCTTTGAAGTTTCGGTACCAGCGTTTTTTTTTTTAAACTTTTACGGAATGGAGTTTCTAGCCTCACACCAAACCGGCCTTACCAATGGCTTAGCAAGATAAAGGAGTGCATCGTCAGGGGTTCGAATCTCAGACCACATGGGTGGTTGGCTTTCTTTCTACCGCTGAACCAACGACGCACCAGTTAGCATCATCTTAAGCCATTATTACTGTTATTATCATGAAGTATCTGAACTTGACCCGTAAAACATTCACACCTGTCGTCTCGCGTGACTGACTCACTGTAGTTTATTCATCAATCACATATCTCTGAAGTTATTTCTAACTGTATGTAGAATATCCACCTGAAGAGTTCTACACAGATTTGATGAGCTCAACAAATCCTACTTTTATTACCAACGGCTGATGCTTATTATTTTAATTCGTATCGGGAAATAAATGTTTCCAATTTTAATAGAGTCGTCAGTTAATCTAAGCCATTTGGTCCCTTTACTTTTATTCCTTTACGTTCCCAGTGGAACATAGGGATTCAGGCTAGGGCTTTGAAGTCTCTGTAGCAGTGGTGTTTATTTTTACGGGATGGCGTTGCTAGCCTTATGCCCAACCTTCCCTCTTTTCCAGTCTTATTGCTGGCTTAGCGAGTTGAAGGAGTGCGTTTTCCGGCAGTCGGCCAGTGAACGCAGTGCCACTGACGTACATTTGATTCCTGGTAGCATCGAATGACCACGTCAGTCAGATTCATGTTCATAAAAACTTTACTGCATATTAGACCTTTAAGAGACAATCGACAAAGATTACTGATTAACCTAAGCTCTCTACTAAGCAAGATTCGTCGTTTAAACGTTTCTGAAACCTTGAGGGAGTATATTTGTTCCCCAAGATAGACGTCTATCAATCAGGTGTGTAAGCTACAACGTTTTTCTTTCACATAAGAGTAGTACCGAGTGTGAATTCAATGGTGATTTGAGTTCGACCCAGTTTGTAACCAAACAACTACTAGCTCATTTCTTGAGCACTTGGCAAACAGAAGTCATACAGCTACACCAAAGTTAACTTTTAAGACTGTCTACAAGGTGAGACTGAGTGGTATACGGGGGCTCTGGTTTCGGCATTTATGCATGGCGATTCGTTACTACAACCATGAACTCTGTAAACAGAAAACGTTTGTCCAGTCTCTTATTTTATCATGGTCTTAGTCCTTCTCCTAATCCTTCGCTTTTATTTATAATGATTAATTCACTTTTATCGCTCTCACATGATCCTTTTATACATTTTCTCACCCTCTTTACACTTGTCAAGTGGGCAATCAACTGTCTTTCCTCTCATTCCATAACAGTTCTGACCTTATCAGATTTCCAACTCTTTCTTCCTTCGTGCCGTTAAGTATTTTGTAATTTTTAATTTTATTTTAGAAACCACTTCTGAGCAGTTATGTCGATTTTATCACTCCCATATCACTAAATAATAGAATACTATAAGGTTTTGGTAAATATGAATGCCACTGTACATCTTCTGAAGATGATTTTGTCGATGATAAGGTTGTTTCCAGTGGTATCTAGCATATTGGTCAGATCAAATGAACTTTTCACAGAATGATTTGATACTGAATCTCTTACAGGCGTAAGGACCTCTGTAATCCAGTTTGCGATTTTATGAAATGGGGAATTCGACACATCTTAGATGGGTCACAGTAAAGAAACTACGAAATGATACCATCATTTCAGGAAATTTGTCTTCCGAAAGCTTCATTCAAATTTATCAAAGGGACTAATTTTCAAGAGTTGGTTTGTAAGGACTAGATTTTTTTTTACGAGTTTGACGACGGATTGATATCAGTTAGAAAATCACTCAGGGAGTACTGAACAGCTGTTTCATCCTAATTTGGGAATCATAGGCAGTACGCCCCCACGCCGTGGGGTTCAAACCAAAGACCTTTCGGTTACAAGGCAAGCTGGCTCATATACCATTCAGCTCCTGCGATGCGACTCTTCAATGGCTAGCCCATGAATTCTAACTCCTACTAATTCGTGATTTAGCCCGACCACCAACGAATGTTATCGGTGGGAAATCCATCATCAACAACAATAACAATCAAGAAAGCAAACATTTCGTAGTTTATGTACAACCGCTTTACAATTAACATAGTTCACAATAATAATAA
The DNA here is from genome assembly GCA_944472155.2 of Trichobilharzia szidati. NCBI lineage: Eukaryota > Metazoa > Platyhelminthes > Trematoda > Strigeidida > Schistosomatidae > Trichobilharzia > Trichobilharzia szidati. The sequence goes on along the minus strand of OX235275.1, from coordinate 63,593,541 downwards.
AATAAAATGCATGACAATTACTCAGTTTTTCAATAGTTGGTTTGTAAGGATTAAATTTGTTTTTCTCGATTTGATCACGGATTGATATCAGTTAGAGAACCACTCATATCAATCCGTGATCAACTCGTAAAATTACTCAGTTATATAAAAGAAAAGTACATACTCATTGACCAATCGTCACATTTAATTAGGTCAAGTAGTCAGTTCATGGTAGGTGAAGGTTGAAGTCTATTGCGTTTTGTACACATAGCTTAGGATGCATATGATTAATCCGCAAAGTGCTTTCATCATCTTTCATAATCTTGAGATAGGGTCATGTGAAATAATTGTGAAACAGTCATTAATATTGATTTTGTGACCTGATATCAACAAATGCTTTGCATTGGATGATCATGATGGCTTTCTATTCAGATTAAGTGCATTGGGATTTTCTATTTGATTTATTAACCATTATGGGACATGTTCTTTTCGACGACAATGGAACAGTCTATTGGTTCTACCTATATAGGTTTCACCGCAACTGTAGGTGAACTTGTACATACAGTTTGAAGTAGAGTCCGCAAAATTTGGTCCTTTAATCGTAGGTGCAAGGATCGAAAATGTTTGGCATGTGAGGGAAAGAGATGCGGCGTAGAATGTGCGCTTGATGGCTGAATGAAGTGTCTTTCTGGCAGCTGTCAACTGCATAATCTGGTCACACTTGAACCGTAGGTTAACAAAGATAGCTTACTTTGGTAAAGAAGCTCTCTTTTCTAGATGTGGTCTATCCTTACTGTGACAACTGATAAAGTTTTCTGGTTAACCATTAGATAAAAAAACTGAATGTATATGTCGAAGCTCATCCATCGCTGTGTCACTCGTGCATATTTCTCGGGCCCTTGAGAACAAAAATTTCACTAGAGAACGTTTATACTGGATAGGAACAAAACTGGTAAAATGAAGATATTGTCCACTCCATGTCTGTTTACAAAAAAGGATCACTGAATCGTTCCATCATCTCTCCTGGTCATAGTAATATCCAGGGAACCGAGTTTGTTATTCGATTCGAATTCGGAAGTCACTCAGATATTTGGATGAATATGATTAAATAGGGTAATAAAGTTTTCAACAGATTTACTATTATTACCAATAATAAGAGTATCATCTACATAACGTTTACACAGCTTAAGTTCTCCAAGAATACCTTGCATTTGTTTCTTTAATTTCGACATGAATATATCTGCTAACAGGGGCCCAAGAGGGCTCCCCATCTCATCACCATCGAATTGTTTCTATGCCTTTTCTTGGAAGGTGAATCTGATATTTTCTGTACATATTAAGATGATGTCTCTGATATAAGTGACATGAACAGGTAAGTTTATCTCATTGCTTGTGATGTAATCACAAATGAAATCAACGGCTTCATAAAGAGGAACATTGGTGAATAAGGATTCAACGTCGATTGAGCATATAACCTTTACTATAATGTTCAAGGTGTCTAGCATATTGGTCAAATCAAATGAACTTTTTGCAGAATGATTTGATAAGGTGTCTTTTACAGATGTAAGGACCTCTGTAATCCAGTTTGCGATTTTATACTTTGGAGAATTTGACATATCTAAAATGGGTCTCAGTAAAGAAACTACGAAACGATACCATCATTTCGCGAAATCAGTCTTCCAAAAGCCTTAGTCAAATTTATCAAAGGGACTAATTGAAAACATTCATTTCCCGATACGAATTTAAAACAAGCAACAAATTTTGTTAATAAAGCAGGATTTAATGATGGACTCATCAAATTTCGGTAGAACTCGTCAGCTGAATACTCTACATACACGGATATATATACTTTTGAAAATACATTGAGAGATATAAGACTGATAAGTAAGCAAACTACATTGAATTAGTCATGCAGAAAGACAGGTGCGAATGTTTTTCCAGGTCATGTTCAAATAGATAAGGGGAGAGAGAATATGAGAGATCAAAATTAAGATACAGTGCATTACGCTTCAATTACATCACTTAGATAAACAATTAGACATTAGAGAATATAACAAGAATTGTGAACAGAGTAACATCATTAGTAATAGTTATAATAACAATAATAATAATAATGTTGAAGTGAGTTAAGATAATCCTACTGATAAAGGATAGTTTCAAATAAATCAATAATAATAATAATAGGTAGAAAAATAAGTAAAACGTATCACCATGGTAGATTCAGGGTGACGACCAAGAGCTTTGTTCCAATCCAGTATAAAAAGAACTTAGTCAGAACACTGTTCAATGGAGCACGAAAAATTTGCTCTCACAGTACAGCTGAACATAAAATAAAAGCTTTGAAGGACACTTTATCTACGAATGGATACCCTGAGAAGTTCATTAATAAATACGCTAAAGAAATGAGCCCCTCCGAAACTATGCAAACAGTTCCGAAGAAACCTGTCTATATAGATTGCCATTCAAAGGAAATGATGTACAGGGAGTAGTTAAACGAAGATTCGATAAAGCCATCAAGAGAACTTGTTATGCTGCAAAACTTGTTTTCCATAACACCACTAAGCGAGTGCTTCAACAATCTGGGAAAGACCAGTACTCGCTAATCCTTGACACTTCAAACTGTCACGTATATCAATTTGAATCTATCTGTGGAAGCAAATACATAGGTCGTACAGAAAGGTGATTGTCTGCTCGTATGATGGAGCATTTGCCAAAATGGTTGAAAACAGCTGAGTGCAAAGTGCCAAAAACCTCAACAGCAAAACATACTGTGGACTATGGACATGATATCGACGCTGTCAAGTCATTCACTATTGTCAGCAGACAAAGAAACAAGAAGATGCTTGCAATTCCGGAGGAGGCATGGCCGATTCGAGTTTATAAACCAGGTCTCTGTGTACAGAAAGAGATGGTCGTCACTCTGAATCTACCATGGTAATAAGTTTTACTTATAATACTACCTCATTATTATTATTGTTATCATTATTCTTGATTCATTTAAAACTATCCTTTATCAGCAGCATTATCTTAACTCACTTCAACATTATTATTATTGTTATTATTATTATAACTATTACTATTAATATTACTCTGTTTGCAATTCTTGTTATATTCTCTAATGTCTAATTGTTTATCTAGGTGATGTACTTGAAGTGTAATGCAATTTATCTTAATTTTGATCTCTCATACTCCCTCTCTCCCTCTCCTTATCTTTTTGAACATGACCTGGAAAAGATTGGCAGCTGTCTTTCTGCATGACTAATTCAATATAGTTTGTTTACTTATCAGTCTTGTATCTCCCAATGTATTTTCAAAAGTATATATATCTGTTTGTAGAGTATTCAGCTGACGAGTTCTACCGAAATTAGATGAATCCACCATTAAATCCTGCTCTATTAACCTGCTTTGTTGCTTGTTTTAAAGAGACTAATTGTTTTAACTTAAATCATGTTCAATTTGTTGATTTTTAAATATTCTGTTGTTTCTTTTCTTCATTTGTTATTAGGTCAAATATGTTATGTACAAAAATATATATAAATAACCGCTTACTCGTGCGTAGACTGTTTACAACTCTTGGTTAATATGCAGCTGCTTGTAGACAAAAGACAATTTCAGCAGACAAACACGTGTTTTTTTGGCGAATTCCCATCAGGCTTTACGCAATAGCATAACAATAAAATATCAATCGCAGACATTTCAGAAACAGTGTGGATCAATACAGTCAACTAGAATCAAGGAGATTATTAGTAGAATAATAGTAGGAGGAAATTGTGAAACGAAGATTAAAATATGCCTGCTAGATTCAACTCTCATAGAGGAATCAGCAAAGATGAAGATTGGCAGTCATCATAGACAACCTACTAATGTGATGTATTTTGATGTGGTTGTGTTCTCTGAGCTGGATGGCTAATTTTGGATGTCTTAGTCAAGCGAACAACTACAGGGGAATTAGAAAATCAAGTTTATAGAAAATCAGCTCACAGACCAAATACTCACTTACAACAGCAACAATCCAATAACACAGAAAAGGAATTGTATACAAACACTATTCAAGAGGGTGTGCGTCGGTGGTATAGCGGTTAGGACGCTCACTGCCCACGCACATGGTCCGGGGTTCGATCCCCGACCGATGCACTCCTTTACCTCGCTAAGCCAGAAATAATGCGAGTGATGAGGAAAGGTTGGGCATGAGGCTAGCAACCCCATCCTGTAAAATAAACACTGCCACAGAAACTTCAGGCCATTAGCTTGAAGCCCTATGTTCCACTGGGAAACGTGAAGGAAAAAAAAAATTCAAGAGGGCTAGCCAGGACTCATTGCAGCACTCCCATCTTAAGGAAAATTGAAGAAAGATATCTCGTGGACGTCTTCCAAAAGAATGGGTCGATATCCATGGAATTTCATCAGAAAACATATCCCTAAGCCAACCTATCAAACCAAAAGCCCCCAAGGAAAACACAAAGAAAATCGCCCTACCACATTTAGAGGACATCTCAAACATCACTGCAAGACTCTTCAAACCTTTAGAAATTGATGTCTCACACAAGCCAAAAAAATCACTTCACTCAGTTCTATGAAAACCAAAAGACTCAACAGCGAACGAAGATAAAACCAGCATCATCTACAAAATAAATTGTAACAACTGCGAAAAACACTAAATTCGCCAAAGTGGACAACGTCCCCTTCGTCTTCGTATCCATGAACATAAACAAGCCATCCACTCCCTCATATCGCTTCACTGCATAGAGACAACCATGGACATCAATTCGACTGGGACCACTAGCGTTCAATTATTAGACAGAGGAAATGCCAAGAATGCTAGAGAATTTTTAGAAGCTTGGCATTCTAGTGAATTGTCAATCAGTAGACACATTGACACAGACAAAATGTGCTAATCGATAAGAAAGAAATCTCACACACATAGGGTCAAACTTCACGTCAAGGAAACAATCAATACCAATAGCAATATAAATAGCCTAGAGGGTGTGCAAACAAACAATAACAACCAATCACGACGTTCAAAGTCACCAGCCACCAGGAGAGATGACTAATGGTGAACTCGCGGGGAAATTCGAACGCTCACTTCAATTCAAATTGAAGTATGCGTTGAAGATGTTGCCTAGTACTTAGGGCAATGAAAGCTTCGCAAATAAACCAACCATCCAGCTGCTTAAAGAACACAAAACTACATCAAAATCATTCACCTGGGCTACAAATCTTCTCCATCATATCTAAGTATGGCACAGTATGATATTGGTAATGAAGTTAGTAATAGAAATAGGAATAAAAATGGTAATATTTACGGTTATCTGGTGACACAGGGAGAGATAACTATTCTAAGTGGGGCATGAAGGCCATAGGATGGAGAGGGATTGAAAGAACTTCTCCTGGACACATAGATTCGCCTGAAAATCTTTTATGGTAGCTGTTTCAACAATGCTCAGTAATCGAAGGAGTACCCACTTAGAATAAAATTGTAAAAATTGAATGCTTTTTATCTATTCTGTGCTCCATATTCACAAGGTTTGTTAATATGCAACCTCCACATTGACTTTTCGACTGCTTTACCTAACCAGGTTAAGCAGTGCTCACGAGGGTCACAGTGGGTTTTGTGATTTGTTCTACCTACGTAACTGTCTCCATAAGTATAGTTAGATTTACAAATGCTCGTTGAGGTGGCAAGGGTCGGTAGCTTATCCTTCACCTACATTAGAATTATACAACGAACGAGCGGTGAATTTTACACATAGTGTTGCAGTAAACAGTGTTTTAGCTACTAGTTTTTGGAGTCTTGATGCCAGGAATTCGGTGGCTGTGTCTCCTTCGACCTGTAAAGTCATCTATATGTATACGTTTCTTCTGTAAAGTTCGCAATCGTTTCTTTCTATCTATCTGTTTTCATCATAGGGAGACTGACAAATTCTTCTGGATATTCGTTCTCATAGGATACGTTTTCTATTTTCATTATTTCATTGTCAAGAGTGTCGGCTGTGTAAATTTTTTTAGCATGAAACATCAAGGTACTGATAAGATTTCGTTTGTATGCAAGAGGAATAAATAACCTGAAATGGATGTATTAGCCAATCCATGATTAGTTTTCCTGAAAATAACCCACTTATACCGTCATCTTGCCTTCTTGTTATTATTATCATTATTATTCCCTTGGGTTCCGTGTAGAATATAGGGCTTCAGCAACATATCTCCACTTCCTTCTACTTTCTGCTGTTCTCTTCATCTGACTAGCTCCACAATCGCCCACAATCTCTCATCTCCTTATCTCACGATCTCTTCCATACCACCCTAGCATCAAAAACGCATTTGTCGCTCTTTCCATTTGGATTCCACTCGAGCGATGGCCTGAATTGCACGCTATGTCATTCAACGGTCTAATCAATGTATACTCGATCCACCCATCTCCATTTTCTCCTACATATCTGTTAAGCGATCGGCTCTAGCCTGTTGGTTTGTTCCCAGCCAGAGTTTCCTGTTGCTTATTCTTTCTGACTATTTGATCTTCAGTATGGAGCCAGACAGCGAAGGCAGCTGTTAATGAAAGTCTGGCCCGTATAGAAGAAATGACCAACCTCACATTGGTGTTGAAAATCCGAATCTTGTTCTTTATGCTAGCTGAGTGCAGATCTCCAAATTGATTTCAGGTTGGTGAAGGTGTATCTTGCCTTACCGATTCTGGCTGACTTTGATATCTTCATCCGTTCCGTCTGTAGTTGAAAATGTGCTTCCTATCTGGATAAGTGAAGGAGGTAACCTTTGTTAAATCTCTCCTGTTGATGGTGATAGGTGCTGGTCGTTGTTGTTGTTGCGGTTTGTCGGTTATCTTCATCACCTCCGTCCGTCTTCTCTATGTTCACCTGGAGTCCTGTGTTCGCTGCCAGCCTCTTCAACCAGTTTGTTTGTTTTCGCCTACCTGTAAGTTTTTGAGCTTTTGTGACATTAGACATCATCCACACGTGACATCCAGATCTTCTAGAGTCTTCTAATCGGTGGTCCAGCGTATTCCTTACTACTCACCTCCAACAGTCTGGCGCATAATCCAATCCACCACAATTAGGAATACACTTATTCAACTTCTCTTATGGGGTTAACTAAATATAAACTACTATAATTATGACAACTTATCACTTTTTCTTTATTATTCTCAGTAAGAGAACAACTGAAAAGTCTGGGAGAACTGGACATCGGTTTCGTCTCAATCGGGAACTCTTCAGCAATGCACGCCCACTGGGGTTCAAACCCGGGAGCTCGTAGTCCATTAATCCACTGGGACCCGATCGAATGAACGATCCATGAATCCCAGCTTCTGCCAATTCCCTCTGTATATATAACACAACCAGTGTCGTAGGAGAGTAACTGATCTCTTATCTGACTCGGTAGATCCCACAAGTTATGAAATTTGTATATTAATGCGATTGTATTCGAGAATCGGGAAGGCGAGAAACACATTCATCAACCTGAAACCAATCTGGAAATCTTCCGCTGTCACTCAGCATCAACAACAAAATTCGGATTTTCAATACAAACTTCAAGTAAGTTCTATAGGATCGGAGACTTGGCGGGTCACAAAGAATATTTCCAACAGCCTGTTGCAGACTTTTATCAACAGCTGTCTTCGTTCTATACTGAAGATCATATGGACGGAAAGAATCACCAACAAGAAACTATAGGAAGAAACAAAACAAGAACCAGTCACCCAACAAATATGCAGGAGAAAGTGGAGATGGATTGGACACTCGCTGAGGAGGCCGTTGGGTGACATCGCGCGTCAGGCCAACGCTCGAGTGGAGCCCAAACGGGAAGCGGCGATTGGGACGTCGAAGGGTGACATGGAGGAGATCGTGTGAAGGGGAATTGAAGCAGTATGAACTAACATGGATGCAGGTGAAAAGTACAGCAGAAGACAGAAGCAAGTGGAAATGTGTAGTTGAAGCCCTATGTCCCACTAGGACCCCAAGGGAGCGATAATAATAATGCGATTGTATAGGTAGTGAGGAAAATGAATTCACCACGAAAAGAATCTCTTCGCCGAAGTACTACTTGTTTCCTTCTTTTCATATCAATCAGTGATCAGTATTAACACTGTGTAATGCATTCTATAATAGTTGGTTTTATTTCAAGAATATTTAGAATTCTACTTAACATGGGTACTAGCAGTGGAATCCAGAATCTGCGTTTCATCCTATTTTAGGATTCATCAGCTGAGTTTGTCCTCGTCTCCCGTCAGTGAACGTTGGTTCTCTCCATTGAGAACTTGAAACCAACACCATTATGGATAAGATTTTATTTCGATAAATCACACAGTGTTGTTATACAGTAATATTAAGTGATAACCCCGTTTTGAGCACAAATTATTGCTAGTCATAGTCATATCAAGGCACTCACTCACAACTATTTACTTTATTTATATACATGAGTCGAATTGATGATTAGAAATATGAATGAGAATCAATACGTAATAATGCATATTCAGATATAATATTATTATTAGTGTCATCAATCAAATACAGTCCGATGGGAAATAAGATGTTTTTCACGGTAAAAATATGTAACTTGTTAGAATGTTTAAATGTACGTGAATTGAAATAGAATTTTGAGAGTATTTATTATCCTCTTCTGATTTGACTGACTGGTGGTAATAATACCTTCCATATCTCTGGTATTTGCGTTGAGTTATTTCTGTTGTATGTGTTGGGTGTGTTGATTCAATGAACCAGGCAGGATTCAGTAATCAACCTCTCTCTCCATCTACCTATATTACTTCTTAGCATTTTAATCCTCTCCCACCCTATTGTGTGATTGTGTGTTAATGCATGCAGTGCAATACAGAGCTGCGTTGCTTTCTAAATTACTCTTTTGTCTTCATGGGATCAATCATTCTAACCTTAGCCTCTAGATTCTTATGTTCTGGCAGTCTGACTATCACTTACCTACTAGTTTGACCTATGTAGTTGAACTCATTCACAATCATTTCAAGGTATTTTGTAAATTATATTATTTTGTTTAACTGGATCCACCGGGTCCTTCGACCTACAGAACTTGTCTCTGATTGAGTCTGTACGTTTGAATGCCGCCACCCTAATTCCTGCTTTATTGAAAATCCTACGTAAGGTCTCAAATGTCCCCTCCCCATATGGTAAAGCTATAGATGCCTTATAAGGTCTCAGGGTAAATACCAGAGATATGTATGGAAGATATTATTACCACCAGTCAGTCAAATCAGAGGAGGATAATAAATAATCTTTAAGTTGTATTTCAATTCAAGCACATCATAACATTCTAACAAGTTACTTATTTTGACTATAAAAACACTCGTCTTATTTCCCATCTGACTATATTTGATTGATAACACTAATATTATTATTTCTGAATGTACACTATCCTATGTTAACTTTATTCAAATGTCTAATCAGCAATTTCACTCATGTATATAAATGAAGCAAGAAAGTTGTGTGAGTAGTGCCTTGATATGATTATGAGCAGTAATAGTTTGTGCTCAAAACATCACCAGTTTATATTACTGTACGGCAATACTATGTGATTTATCAAAGTAAAATCTTATCCACAATGGAGTTATACTCTAACACAATGCCCAAGTTTTAAACTTATATCAATAATTGAAACCAACACCTTCTACTTACCATGTGGATGTTAAAAGGCCTATTTTAATCTAAACTCAGTTCAGATTAAAGTGGGCCCTTACAGAGTAAATCTATATTGTAGATCAAATTTTGATATTTAGTATACCTGTTCAATGTCATCTAATCCTTCTAATATTTGATAGATTTCAATTAACCAACAAACACATAGGTGATGACACTTTCTTTTAATGAAGTAAATAACATAAGCTGGTTGACTTTAAAAAGAAATCACGTAATTCAATTGTGAAACGTCAATGACCATTTTTCTGATCTGTGGTAAGAAAATGAATATTAAAACACACTATAAGATCAAAAATACATTTTACGACCTACATTTTAGCCATCCTCACCTTATTTTCATGCATTTATTCCCCTTGATGAATTTGAATAAAGCAAGAACAACAGTGGCGGTTTGTGCAGAATAAGAAGATGGGACCATCAATGCTGATTTCGTTGGCTTCTCATCAGCTCAACTGCTTACAGAAAGAAAGAAAAAACCTCTTTTACCTACCTGGGAAGCATCGTTTCAACTACAGACAGACAGAATTGACGAGGATATCAAAGCAAGAATCGGGAAAGCAAGAAAATCTTTCACTACTCTCAAGTCTGTGTGGAGGTCAACAGCGCTCAGCATGAAAATAAGATCCGGATTTTCGAATCCACTGTGAAATCATTCAGTGCTACTATACGGATCAGAGACTTAGCGCGTCATGAAGAGCACCTCAAACAGACTACAGAGTTTCATTAACAGTTGACTTCTCTCAACACTCAAGATCAGATAGCTGTCCAGAAAAGATCAGCAACAGAGATCTCTGGGAGCGAACCAACACAGCAGGAACCGATTGTTCAACAAATAAGCAGGAAGAAATGGACTGGCCATACTCTGAGGAAACCATCAAGTGACATCACTAGACAAGCCATTGCTCTAGTGGAATCCGAAAGGGAAGCGGCGAGTTGGTCGTCAGTGCAAGGGTGACTTGGAAGAGGTCACGTGAAGAGGAGATGAAAGCATGTGGGCAGACTTGGAGCCAGGTGAAAACTCTAGCAGAGAACCAAACGCAGTGGAGACGCACGGCTGAAGCCCTATGTTCCTCTAGGAATTAAGGGAAACAATAATAATATAATACAACTGCTTACAGCCTAAATATATTATTATTAAGTTTATGTACAAAAAGTTTTAACATACTTGCAAATTTTTTTCTTCATGATGTCAGTTGACAGAAGGTCCCACAATTAGTGAAAAATTGTGCTTATATAGTTTTTACACAGGCAGTTCGAGTTTAAACAAAATAAATGTATGCATGCAATGAATGGTAAAGGAGTTGCGTAATAAAGATGAGAGATGCGTAAGATGCAGAGTGACCAATAAATTATGTAACAATGGACTGAGTTCAACTCAAATCATATAGAAGGAGGGGTGAGGTTGAAGACAAAGATTACGAAATCAAATAAGAGCAAGAATAAAGACATCCAGTTACCAGGATGGACAAGGAAAGACTAATAACCGCGGCTTCTTTCTGTACACATAAAATTGGTTTCAACCGTTTAATAAAAATTGCTTCGGCAAACTTGAGGAAAGTCGAGCTCCTTTTTCTATTGATAATTTTAAAGGATTTCGCGATTTCCACCTACCTCATGACCCGTATCAAGAAGCTGTCTAGTAATAGCGCTATTATGAGTTTGTTCCCTTGAAATGTAGGCTTTTCGCCACATGTTCAGAAAATCAGAAAAACCTTAATATATATATATACGGATTGGAAGAAGGGCTATCTTGTGAAACTACCAAAAAGAAGAACGAATCAGGCCTCTGTAAGATCTGACAGACGTGGAGTAATGCTCTTGTCCACGGCAAGTAAGCTATTAAGTCGCGTCATCCTGGAGAGAATAAAAGATGTACTGGATACAGAACTCCATCCTACCGACCAGAACAAGCTGAATTCAGGGAAGGCAAATCTTATGCTGATCAAATTGCGACTCTACGCATCATCATCATCATCGAATAAAGCATAGAATGTCAGTCACATCTCCCGCCAACCTCAACTTCATCGACTTCGAGAAGGCTTTCGACAGACAGCATTGACTGCGAAGTAATTTGGAGACTGCTCCAATACCACACAGCGTTCTCGTCTTTAATAATCTCATTCAAAAGTTGGCCATATGATTATTGCACGTATCAGGTGTTTCATAACAGAAAACTCATCGAAGCATTTGAAGTGAGGACACGAGTGCAACAGAAGGCTGCCTACTACTACCGATGGTGATTCTGACTGGCTTATATGTCAGACTGTGCATATCTGGACTTCACGGAAGATTGATGCCTGTTATCACATAAATTCTAAGAATTACAGGCGAAAACCAACAAAGAAACTGGTGGATAAGACAAAACTTCAAGTGAACATTGAGAAGGTGGGTGTATTGAAGATTACCCATCAACCAAAAACAACAACAACAAGCACCAATCACCATTAACGAAAACAAAAACACACATTTTATGACCTACATTTTTACCATTTTAGCCTTAATTTACGGATTAATATGATCAGCAGTGGTGTCTTTATATTATTCCTGTGAGTTAATTGTTTACAATGAGCGTTGGTCAAGTCAGTAACGGTGGTAGTGAGGTGTAGAAATTAAATCGGGTGGGGGTAGAGAACAAGAAATTTTAAAATGTAAAATATTACAATTGAAAAGACAAAATAATACTAATGAAGAGACAGAAAAGAAAAGGATTAGGTAGAATTTACCTGTCGGGTAATAAGATAGATTACGTCCATTGCAAGTGTAGTGATTGAACGAACCTCTTCTGTATGCAGAGTTCAGGACTTAGCAAGTGAATCGCCATTGCTTCTGCAGTTTGAAGAAGTCTGATTCGTACACCTTTAGGAAGACTACTTCTTACTCTGTAGACGACTTTGAAGTTTGTTTGGGGTGTAGCTTGGTGTCCGGATTCTATCAGATGTTCTAAGATGGAGCTGCGGGGGCATCGTTTTTCTCCTTTGAAAAACCATATTGATAAGTGTTTGGTGATACGTTTGGAAAGTGAACTCTGGGTACGGCCGATATACTTGGCTCCACACGAGCAGGTGAATTGGTAGATACCCATTGATGAGGCCAGCAGTGGTAGCTTGTCCTTCACGTTCACACGAATCATAGGTTTCGTGGAGAAGGTTAGTCGTAGTTCAGCTGCGAAGATGGTTTTCTTAAGTGAACGCTTCAGTCGATTTTTCATTGTTTCCACAGATAAGGGTGAAATGAAAATTAGAACAAACAGTTCAGCGAATAATCTCTTTTCCGTGAATTCAGTCACTTGGTTGTACAGTTGCAGATATATATAAGCTTGGTATTCTCTTAAAAGTCGATTGGTGGATGGTGACTAGCAGTGGAATCCATGATGCGCATTTCCTCCCATTTGGAACTCGTCAGCTGGATGTACCTGCATTCTCCAGTGGGTTATGACTGTGTTCCCACCGAGGATCGAACCCATGGCCCATAGTTTCAAATGCCGAAGCCTTATCCACTAGACCACTTGGACCACAAGAATCACCTCTTGTGCAATGGGTCATATTAATTGTTTAATTCAATTTTAGATTGTCCCGTCGATAGATTGGACCGAAGTGGTCGGTCTCAGGTTGACATGTCGGCTTCTGGGTTCGGCACTGGCTTCGAGCCCCGACGGGAAAATCATCACTCACTGCGGAATGCCGGTACATCCAACTGATGAGTCCTGAATAGGACGAAATGCGCATTCTGGACTCCACGGCTAGTCACCATCCACCAGTTAACTTCCAATTTCATGCCCAGACATCGTCAAAGCAACTGAACAAGAAGCCGACATGTCAACCTGGTATGCTCTTGCCTAAGAAATAAGGAAAGGCGCCTGCAGATTAGAAGAAAGGTTACCTTATAGAAAGAACTACGAAAAAGAATGATAACTTAATAATAATAACTTTATTCCAAACAGTACTTTTGGTAAAAACATGGAATTTTCAGCATGTGCCACAGTACAGTATTGCATCTAACTTTCTCGATACAAGGGTGATTATTAAAACAGGGTGTTAGCATTTGATAATATTGTTCAATAAGAATGTGAATATAAAATTAAATTAAGTTAAAATATTAACAACAATGTGACGATGGAAAAAAATGGAGCCGTTTACTTAGAGTTCCTCAGTAAGTTGGTAATTTTCTGTCTTACACACTTTTCTCATCATATAAGTTGTGTGCCTGCTAAATAAGGTATCGTAGAGTTTTTGTACTTATTCGTCCGAGCATACAGTATTCTGTAGTTGTTTCTAGTTTTATCCCACCTGATGAGATGCATGGAGAGAGTTGTATGTGGAGACGATGTTCAGAGTCTGCCAAGATAAAATTTACTAATTTCTTACAGAAATTCAGTTGTCTATCTACAATAGTATTAATCAGTTGGCTCAGCAGCACCCAGCTTACCTTACTGACATCTTTTAGTGCCCTACACTGTATAACAAAGTCTTTCTTAAGTAACCTGGGAAGGATTAATGTGTGGGGAAGCAGTAAAGAAGTATATAGACAGAATACGAGAATTAACAAACTTAGAAAGTAGAGACTGAGTGATACCAGATCGTCTTAACTTCCTTAGGTAGGCCCCTGCAAGAACTAGTACGGAATCACTTTCTTCTTCACGCCAACCAAATTACTAAGTCGCATCATTCTGGAGAGAATAAAAAATGCACTGGTTGCAGAACTCCGCAAGCACGCAACAAGCTGGATTCAGGGAAGTCAGATCATGTGCTGGACAAATTGCAACTCTACGCATAGACATCGCACAAAAAGGCAGAGAATGGCAGTCAAACCTATCTCTACCTCAATTTCATTGACCTTTAAAAGGCCTTCGACAAATCAGCGTTGACTGTGAAGCAATTTGGAAACTGCTTCATCACTACAGCGTGGAGTTCCCAAATCTTTATCAACCTTATTCAACAGGTATATGACAATTTCACGTGTCAAGTGATCCTCAATGGAAACTCAGCGAAGTCTTCGAAGTGAACACAGGATGGAGTAAGACACGACTGGCTGTATATTATCACCGATGATATTCTTAATTGTGATCGACTGGATTACGCGTCAGACAGTTCGTTGGAAGCGAGAAGACTGGAACACTTTAGACTGACAAGAAGACTCTAGAAGTTCTGGACTTCTTGGTTGGTTCATGTCTAATGTCACATAAATTCGAAGACTTACAGGCAGGCGAAAACCAACAAACTGACAGAAGAGGGAGGAGAGACAGGACTTTAAGTGAACATAAGGAAGATGGATGTGATGAAGATTACTGACCAGCAATAACGAACAAAATGCACCAATCACTGTCACTAGGGGAAATTTGGAAGAGGCTGAAAAGAAGAAAAGAACAAGAAGGCTGAGAGGAATGTTTATTTGGTGAAACGTGTATGGTACATAGCTAAGTTTGGTATACCATATTCTCAACCGGCAATTTGCACATCTTTACCACATCCTTGACGAATTGGTCGAATATCGTCTCATTTGATAGCTTCTTGGATTCTGCATCATATGGAAACATTCTTCTCATGGTTCTCTTCTTTGATTGCTCTTTCCAGTGTGCCAAACATATTGTTACTTCGTTTCTGATATACTACTTATATCGGATTATAAGTAGCACTCACCACACTCCCCCCCCCTCATTATAAAGTCTCTCCTGTAACCGCCTTGGTCACCGCACAGACGTTTCATCCTGCTGCGCTTCTGGTACCTCGTCTTGACATTCTTCTCTCCATCTTTGTAGCAGACTGGCGTTTACTCTTTTCTCTTTATCTCCTCTCTTTATTGTGTACACTGGACCGCGTCTCGTTGTGACCACATATGGTCCCTCCCACTTCGGCAGAAGCTTTCCTGATCCTAGTCCACTTCCGGTAGTATACTTTCGTTCTCATCATTTCACCTGGTCACCTACTTCAAACAGCTTCCAAGCTTTGATTTGTTTCTTGCCATAATTTTCGATGTCTTTCTTGCGCTTCTCTTGTATATTCTGAATAGCTTGTTTCCGCTCACTTGTCCATCTCTTACTGTTCCATTTTTGTTGTTGTGGCCGAGTCTTATGGTGCACCGGTAAGCGTGGTTTCCTCCCATACATCAGCTGGAAAGGCGACTTTTTTGTTGTCCCTTGTACTGTGGCACGATGTGCTAGTAATACCAACGGTAAGTCAGTTTCCCAGTTGCTTCTTTTCGCAGCTAGCCATTCCTTGAGTGTACGATTGTTCCTTTCGGTTAAGCCGTTTGTCTGCGGATGATACGGAGTCGCTCTAATCCTCTTAATACCCAGTGCCTCCAGACGAGTCTTGAACTCCCCACTTTCAAAACAGAGGCCTTGATCTGTCAATATCATTTTTGGTACACCATGATCCGCCGCAATATGTCGAATAACCGCCTCGGCTACGGTCTTGGCGCGCTGATCTGGAATCGCTACAGCATTTACCCACCGCGTGGCGTGTTCCGTCATCATTAAAATGTATTGATTTCCACTTGCTGTTTGAGGGAAAGGACTCATTATGTCCACGGACCATAAGTCACCAACCGCCGTTACGGGTATCGTTTGTAGCTGTGGTCGAATGCACCGATCACCCTTCATCAATTGACACTGTGGGCAAGCGAGTACGTAGTTTGCAATATCGCCTCTCATGTTTGGCCAGTATGCACTTTGGCTCACTAGGTCGTATGTTTGTGTAACTCCTGTATGGGCTAGTTGGTGGCATTCTTGAATGACCCCACGACGAAGGCTTTTTGGTATCACTGTAACCCAGCTACCATCACTGTCTTTCCAAGTTAGGACGCCGGCAGCGTTTAGTTTGAGTCTATGTTTTTGCTGCAGTAGCATCTTTAACTCTTTATTCTCTGCTGCCATTTCAATTTCTTTCCCTTCACGTATCATCTGAATGACTGTCTTAAGAGTAGGATCCGACTTCTGGTGGCGAACAAGTTGTAAGGGATCTTGCTCCAAAGCGTTTACTGCATAAGCTACCTCTGGTAGTTCAGTCTCATTATCTGATCTCGACAAATAGTCACCTATTACATTTTCTTTTCCTGGAATATGTCCAATCGTGAAGTCATACTCTTGTAGGCGTAACATCCATCGTGATAACTTCCCTCGTGGATCCCGTGCTGTTTTCAACCACTGAAGAGGTTTGTGGTCGGTCTCAATGTGGAATCGGCGGCCGATCAGATATGATCTCCATTTTTCTAGTGCCCATACAATGGCTAAACACGCCTTTTCCACCGTAGAATACTTCTGTTCTGCAAGTGTCAACACGCGGCTAGCGTATTCAACAACCCCATCCGTTTGTCTTAAAACAGCACCTATACCATAATCACTGGCGTCTGTCGAAACTGTGAACTGCTTCCCCGGCGCTGGCAGTTTCAACGTCATCTGTTGACCATCTAACAACTCTTTAATTCGCCCGAACGTTTGCTGCGCCTCTTCCGTCCACATGAATTTTGCGTTACTCAGCAACGTATATAGCGGTTTTGCTATCTCATTGAAATTTTTGACAAATCGGCTGTAGAATGCCGCTCTTCCCAAAAACTGTCTCAGCTTTCGCCTTGAATTTGGCACTTCGCTGGCTTTGACCGTCAGGATTTTCTCTGGCAATGGCCGTATTTCCCCATTTCCCACTTTGTAACCCAGGAGGACAACCCAGGAGCACTCACCACAAGGCTACTTCCTTCATTGATCTAGGGAGCATTGTTTCAACTCGAGGCAGGTGGAATGGATGAGTATGTTAAAACCAGTCAGAATTGGAAAGACAGGGCAGACCTTCATCACCCTGAAATCAGTTAGGAAGTCTTCTGCATGCAGCCAGCATAAAGAAAAAGATTCGGATTCTGTTCAACACAAATGTGAAATCAGTCAGTCAGTCAGTCGGTTCTTGTATATGGGTCAGATACTTGGCACATCACGAAAATCTGATACTCTACGGGTGAAACGAAAGTTAGAGTGAATAGTTCAGCGAGGAGTGTCTTTTTGGTGAATTTATCGACTTAACTGTAGAACTGCAGTTGTAGATAATCTATATATTCTCTTCTCTGAACGTTTTGTTTTTATTTCTATAGCTGGACTGGTATTTTTTTGGCGAAATGAATATCGGCGCTGCAGAAAGATACAAGCTAGCAGCCTCAGTATTAATAGGCTGGATTTCTATTAACTGAACTACAAGGTGTGAAATGGACTCACTGACATTAAAAATGTTGAAGATAGACACATATAGTCTGCCATAATGGTTCCCATTTAAACTGTATGTTACATGAATTTAATAATTGGAATCCTTCAGTTAAATTCACAACGGAATCAGAAAAGGAATCAGGGATTCCATTTCTGGATGTAAAATTGACAAGAAGGGATGATAGGACTCTGAAAAGATCTATTTGGACAAAATTATCACAGAATGATCAACTGACAAACTTTTAAGATTGGGTACCTGTGAGTGAAAAACAAGTTCTCAACATTTCATTGGCCCACCGTATCAAAAGAATTTGCAGCACTGATTTCTTAGAAGAAGAGCTATTAAAACTCAAAGATATCCTGAGCCAAAATTTTTTTATTCCTTCACGTTCCCAGTGGAACATAGGGCTTCAAGCTACAGGCTTGAAGTTTCTGTAGCAGTGTTGCTAGCCTCATGCCCAGCCATTCCCCTTCATCAGCTTTATTACTGGCTTAGCGAGGTAAAGGAGTGCGCCGGCCGGGGATCGAACCCCGGACCATGTGTATGCTCGGCAAGCGTCCTAACCGCTATGCAACCTACGCCACCAAAGCCACCAAAATGGATAATCAGAATGTTTCTTAGAGAAGAACATAAAAAGACAGTTGCAGTGAAGAAGATTTTCTTTTCGACGAAGTCACCGTCAACTAGGCTCTACATTGGTGTATTTGCAGTAAATCGGTGAGAAAGTTCTAGAATAATTTCTGCTAAAGGGTCAGATTAATAAAATTACAATTAGGAATTAAAATGACATAATAAACAGGAGGAGGGCGGATAAAACTCAAACAAAGTAGCATCATAATTACTGAGAAGAATGACATGTTGTGTAATTAGGGGGGTTAGAAATGTACAAATAACAAAAATAGACAGGAGGTTTGGATAAAAAATCTAGTGGGATCATAACTAATGTGACCAATAACTGTATATGCAATCAGGGATTAAATATACAGAAGCAATAAAATGACGAAATAGAGAGGGAGTTCGGATATGAAAATATGGTAGTGCAAATAGTGCAGGGATTAAGAAGGTCTTAAAAATAACATGAATAAACAGGAAGTTTGCATATACAGTTATTGGTCACATTAGTTATGATCCCACTAGATTTTTTATCCAAACCTCCTCTCTATTGTTGTTATTTCTACATTCCTAACCCCTAAATGCACAATATGTTAATCTTCTCAGCAATTGTGATGCTACTTTGTTTGAGTTTTATCCGTCCCCCTCCCTTTGTTCATTATGGCATTTTAATTCCTAATTGTAATTTTGTTAATTTGACCCTTGACCGGAAATTATTCTGGAACCTTCCTACCCATTTATTATAAATACACCAATATACAGCCTAGTTGACGATGATTTCGTCGAGAAGAACATAAAATGAAAGCTAAAAAGAGGAGAATGCGCTTCAATGCCGAAGATGTAAATACTGTATTTGAATCCGAACTTAAGCGAAGAATTAGCTTCAGATATCCTTTAGAAAAGAATCTCCACTTCCCTAAATAAGGCCTTTCCTTCACCAACTCGAAGAGTGATATTCTCTAGCCGCCTACTGCTTCTAAGCAATATGGTGGACAAAATTCCTGGTAAGACCACTCTTATATGTTATAACAGTTCACCTGCCTCTGAAGATGTAGGTACATTGGTCCTTTTATGCGCGTCCTTTCAAAACGTGTTAGAAAACACTACACAGCATGGCTGCGAAAAGGTGGATGGAACTGGTTCAATCAAAAGCTCCATAACTGAACACTTCGTCAACACCTTTCACAGTATCTCAACTGATTCATCATTCAGAGTCATTTTCAAAGAAAACAAAAATTAACCAAAGGTACTGTGTTTCCAACTTCTCTGTACTGCGGGAGCCCTTGTCATCTACATCGAAAAGTTGGAGCTGTTTATTGAAGAGGAACTGGTCCGACCTCTACATTTATCAGGGATCTTCTTCTGTTTGCCTCCTTAGTTGTTTTCTGTTTGTTTTCTTTCGTTCCCTTCGTTTGATTTCATCTTCAGTTAGGAAAAACTGTTATTTCAATTTGTTTTTCAAGCATTGGTTTTTTTAGGGATTTTGTTTGATTGCATGGAGGATTTCATCATGAGCTGACGTCAATTAGAGAACCACTGGAAAACCTGGTAGTACTGGACAGCTGTTTCGTCAGAAGTTAGAATTCAACAACCATTGGATCCGATCCCAATGGCTTAATGGTCTACGATCTCGCCTTGTTACCAGAAGGTCCTGGGTTCGGACCCTGTGGTGTGGGTGCGTACTGCTGAAGTGTCCCAGGGTAGAACGTAGGAAACAGCTGTCCAGTACTCCCAGGCTTTCCAGTGGTTCTCTAACTGATGTCAGCTCATGATGAAATCCTCCATACAAATTCAATTTGTTTCTATTCCTGTATCGTTCACCCTTGACTTAGTTAAAAACTGCCATACATACTGCAAAACTATTTTATAATCCTATGTGTAATTCTGCTTTTGAACACCTTGTAATTTATGTTCACATCTTCAAATTTTCATATCATGTTGAAAATTATTATCTTCTTCGTTATTATATGGAATTAAATGATAATTGTATCTAATGTAAACATAAGCAATGTAAATACGTTTGTACAGCTGCTCTTGAGGATGAAATCACCAACGGCGCATCTTTGCTGAGCTTCTTGTCGTTTTCTGTCTAAAATAGACAAAATTGGTAACAGAACCAGCGGAAAGTACTGACCATCGAACATTTGGTTTATTTGAGTTCAGGACCCATAAACAGCATGCATTCCGCACACAAACAGAGGTCAGGCGAATGATAGTCAGGTTAATACGTAAGCAAGTTACCATTTTAAGTGAGTAACCTACTACACATCAGTGAATAAAGAAATGGTGGATACCCCTTACAGTTTTATTGAGAAGTCATAATTGTTAAGATATCCATCGATTACATTCGACCTTGATGGAGCTCTTTGCTACGAATCAACAGAAGCTAAAAATGCATGGGTTATTGGATTTGAATTTGCTTCGGAATCTGAAGGTGGTGAAGTCACAGGTGTGTTCCCACAACTGAAGAATCACAAACTAAGACGGTGAATCTGTCCGGAGCTAACAGACAGCTCTAAAGGATTTCTCTAAGTGATGGCAGTCATCCTTAAAAATCAGTCACATATGCAAAAATCAACAAGTGAAAGCAATGTTCATTAACTTTGTCCGTAATTCAGAAGATGAATTTTAATTTCTCAAATAATCGATGACTAAGGTATACATACATAAGTATGCTTGTTTTAACTTATCAATGTACAAGTGTTCAATGGTTTGTAAAATTTTGAAACAAAATACAAAATTCTTCATAGATTTTCTCCACGCTTGTTTATGTGTGTTGTTTAGGCGTGCCGACTAATCATTTTGATGTTTACTAGTCTCATGTTAATGAAATACAAGTGATAAGAGTGTACTACCCTACAATGAAGTGTTTCTGAGAATAAATATAATTAAGAATGATGAAAGGTCCTTCGTTTTAACCGCAGTGGGTGCGTGTCACTGAAGAGTCTCAAATTTAGTCGAAACGACTCACCACTATACCCTGGTTTTCCAATAGTTCTCTAAATGATATCAGCTCCTGACCGAACTTGAAACCAATCTTAATTTTCAATTAATGCTACTCCTGTAAGGCGTCAGTAAAAGAACTAAAGGAATCTACTGAGTACAGGATTCAGTCAAGATCGAAAGAACTATCGTCATATAATGAGTACAATACCTTACCACTTTTAAATTAAACTGATACTCACTAGTGAATGACTGTGTGTTGAATTTCTTGGGGCTTTTAAATGAGAAATCATGACTGATGAGGACCACCAATTCTGATATGAGGGGAAATATCAGCCAAATAAATTCCACTGTGGTGATCGCGTATGGCGAATTGATCGTAGTTAGAACTCATTCACTGGATTCCAACGTTTGAAATGAATGCTCAATGGTCTCTCTTAATCACCTCAAGTCATGTAAGCCTAACTCTGAGGAATCTCAAGCTAAGACGCGAAAGCTGTCCAGAGCAGACTGTTTTCCATCCAGTGGTTCCCTAACTAATGATGGTTTCCGACAAATCAACAAGTGAAGAAATATTCATTTATTTTGTAAGTAATTATCAATATAACTTTGTATTACTCAAAAAATCGATGACAAAGGCATACATGTATATACACATAATCTCGTTTATTTGTTTGTTTCACCGTAGCACCTTACAAGTATTCATTGGTTTCTTACTTGAAAAAAACCCGCGTGATAAAAATCTATGAAGAATTTTATATTCCATTTAGGCGTGGTTAGGAATCTTTTTTTTCTTAAAAACATTTCGGACATTTTTCTAGTATGATATTACGGAAATACAAGTGATAAGATTATACTACCCTACAATGAAATGTTTCTGTGAATAAATATAATTCTGAATGATGAAGACTATTCGACAGGGATATCTGAATGTAGGCGTCATCCTTATTAGTAGTCATCAGTATGGCGTACTGATGACCTCATCGTGATGGGTATCATCTTAAAAATCCGAACAACCATAGCACATTACACTCAAGTGACGGAATTTACAGATATTTGCAGATACATCTCAGTGGTGAGTGCCTAAATGCATGTAATCAAGCTCCTCAACTTCTTCATGAATGATTTCACCTATCCAAAATCAAGTTGAATGGCTTAATGACGATATTTGGAATCAACCTGAATCATTCGATGCAGAATTCATCCTTATTTCCACTCATCAAGAAGACGTATCTAGGGCTTCTAGGGAAGTCATATCTCCTGATAATTTCATGTGTTAAGAAGACATGAGAGCGAGCTAATGGGCAGTCATGAAGTCAACGAATGATATCCTCAGAAAACAGGATGTAATAGAGATGTGTTTTTGAATTTTTATGTTCCACTCGGAATCTAAGCCGGATAATAATAATAATAATAATCCTGAGGTGTATGTGGAGTCAAGGATCAGTGGTATAGGCGCTTGAATCCCTCTCCATCTACCGAGGAATAGGTAGTTAAGTGTTACAACTGACTCTCACACAGAGTCTGTGGCTCATTACAAACTGCAGGGAAATGTAACCGGCTGTGGAGATATACTACTCATGAGTACTATATGAGTAAAAATGTGATTAGCATAAATAGATAGTGATCTTAATTACTGGCAGTAATTTATTGTGATATTTAACATAAAAGAAAATACCTATTGAATATTGAATTGAAGTTCATTTGTCCTTTAGCTTATGGAATATTGAATAGTATTTTGTTTTAATGAACTAAGTAATGATTATAATTAAATGAAATCAATGCTGCCTTTGTCCTTGAAAATTTAATACCAAAGTGTACTCACTTTAATCATAAGAATAATTGTATTTTACTGTTTATTTTATGAATGCATATATAAATATTTACATCAATCATGTAACATTATCTAATAGTTAACTAGTTAGATCAGACCAAAGTGGGTAGTTGTCTTAAGCAGCCACATCCTCCTCCACCCCAACGCGAGCCGTTGACTTGAAGTCTTATCGTGACACAAAGCAGTGGGGGAGATTTACGAGCTACTTTCTCATGTGGTTTCCGGTGACTGGAACATATTCATACGCTCCACTTGATTCACTCGGATTCTGGTTTGAAGTCAGGGTTTTGCAGCTCCCCTAAGTAAATATACCTCGATATTCCACAGTGTGGCTGTAAGAGCTAGACGTTCGCATTTATCCTTTCGCCTTAAAGGAAACATCCCCAAAGCTGCATAAAAACAGTGGTGAATATGACTTATTTGAGAGAGAGAGAGACTGCACTAGATCAGGTCGAGAGGAAGACCAAAGTCTACCCACCCTATGTCGGTCCTACCAGGTCGTATAAACAGGCATAATTCTGAAGAAAGCATAAAATCAGAATCTTCATCCCTAAAACAAATGGATGGTGATTTCTCTTGTAAAACAAGTCAGTCTGACAGTATTTTCAGAGTTTGGGTAGAGGAGATTTCTTGATATCGAAGATGGACAGCACGATGACATGCAGCTTAGGAGTTCTGATTAGTTACATTACTCGATCGAATTGAATTTCTCAGAAATTCAAACTTCTGCTTTCATCATTCAAACCACGAAAACAATCAAAGTCTGTCCAGACTTGATTCGGATTCAAGAGCTAGATAATTCAAATGAGAGGGAAGAGTGATTTGAAATTATTTTCGGTTTTGGAAGTAAGTCAAATCAGAGCATACTACTTATGAATCTAGCTCAAGTGTTTACAATAATTCTGTTGAACTGATATCCATTAACGGCTTACTTAAGTGGTTTTTCATTATAATAAAAGTTTGTTTTGTATTTCCCACAAACATAACAACTTAATCATCATTATTCCTCAGCATGGGGTCATTTGTGCATTGTCAAATCGGCCAATTGGTGTAAAGATAACAAAACCAACATGTGTAGATTGTTAGATTTGATAAGCGTGTAAAATTATAAAAGCAGTGTTTGTTTACATAATGAAATTGCTTATCACATTCATGTTGATTTTGTCATTTCATGAGGGAGGGAGGTGTTGTAACCAGGTCACATGCTGTTTTAGTTCATCATCGGTCCTATTCAGACAATTTGGATTCCATTTGATGATATGAAGTGCTTTTGGTGATTTGAGACGTTCTTTGTGGTTTCTGAAATGCTTTTTCTGGATTATTTCAGTATTGTCAAAATCAGTTTTGTGGCCTGATTGTATAGTATGTAGAAGATTTGTGGCTGATGATTTTTCAAGCTTTTCTAGTTCAACTGGATTTCTCGGTGGTCGAGCAGATGCTCTGCGGTGTTCATTTCTTCTGATTATGACTTCTCGAGATGTTTGTCCGATGCATACTGCATCACATTTCAAGCATTTTATTTTGCAGACACAATTAGATTGAGAATCTTTAGGGTTTGGTCTTTTATATGGACAAGGTTGCTTCGCAGTGTGTCTGATGTTTTGAAGAAAACTCTGATGTCGAGGTTGTTGAGTACTCTTCTGACATCGTCTGATGTCGCCGTTCTATATGGAATGGCAGCTATTGAGGTCCATGTTTTTGGAATACGTTTTCCACCGTACTTAATGTCGATGTTGATTTTGTTGATGAAGTCCTTTGGGTAGTCATTTTGCTTGAGAGTCTCAGAAATGTTTGATATTTCTTCTTCTTTCTCATCGTTAACATTAGAGAGTGTGCTCGTCTAAGAAGACTTGAAACAACTGAAAATTCTGCACTGATGGGGTGTGATGATCCGAAGTCGAAATATTTGTTGGAGGGTGTTTCCTTCCTGCATATAGATACACTGAAATATCCGTTTTCCCTCCTCTTAACTAGCCAGACAGTCTGGAAATGTTAGTTCACCGACTTCTGATTCAGTTTCCGAAGTTAACTGGATTCTGGGAAATAGATTGTTTATTTCCTCCAAGAATGAACTGTGCAGATCTCGATTTTTTTAGCACTAAAAAAGTATCATCTACATATCTTAACCATATTTGAGGAGTGAGTATGCTTGAATAGATGCTATCTTCGAATCCATTCATGAGAAGATCAACGACTATTGGGGAAACCGGTGAACCCTGTAGCAACACTATTTGTCTGTCTATATAAACTCCCTTTAAATGTAAAATAATTACTCTCCAGACTGAATTTTAATCTCTTAATTATTTCACTGATGTCTAGTGGACATCTTTGTGATAGCGTTGTATCTGATTCCAGTAAACTGGAAATGATATCAGTACTTTCGGTAATAGGAATACTAGTACATCATGAGTTAATATTAAGTGGATAAGTGGTTTTTAACTACTTTAAATCAAACAGTAGTATGTTCCATCCAGTTTCTGATCAGTTAACATAAATCATTTCTGCCTGGACAACACGATGGTAACCAAGTCAGACACTTCACCCTAGAATTATTGATATGTTTTATGTATTTTAAGAGAGGATCAGCCTTCCTCAGTTCATAGATACTTCTTTCTAATGAACACTAATAAGTAAGGCAGGACATCATGCTGACCTACTTCAGACTTGTGATGACCTTGTCAGTCATAAATTATTAACTAATAATTAAACCGAAACGATCAATAAATGGTGCATCCTTAGACTAGACAGTATATAGTAACTAGTGTCATTCATTAAAACCTTTGTTCGGTGTATACTGAATTCCACTGACCGGCTTTTCATTGTGGCCACCATGCTAGATGGCTCACCATCGTGCTGGCACCCTCAATTATTGTTATTAATTATAAGAATAGAACTTGGGCATTGTGGTAGAGTATAATTCCATTATGAGTAAACTTTATTTTGATAAAGTCCCACAGTGCTATACAGTACTATTTACTGATGGCTACATTTCCAGTACAATTTATTGCTACTCATAAACGTTATGTAAGGCATAATGATGATCGCCAGTAAACAACGACGTCTACATCTGTATTTAAAATTACATCCATTCTTGACTGTTTGAATGTATGAAGGTATAGTCTTCTCGCTTATATGAAGGTATTTATAAACCCTCCTAAATATCTGTACAACTTTGAAGTGAAGTAACGAAGAGAGGCGATTTCTTCTCTGAGGACCCTGAACATTGAACAAACAACTGAAGGGTATAGTGTGTTCATTATAAGATCTGATGTTTTATTCTTCATATGATCGTTTGTGTGCATCATTGAGTGGTCATAGACTGAAGTTGATAAAAGCTACATTTTGAAGTGAGATCTTCTGACACCCAAAATTTGGGAACGAGGCTAGCAACCCCATCCTGTAAAATAAAACGCTGCTACAGAAACTTTAATCCTCTAGCTTGAAGCCCTATGTTCCACTGGGAACGTGAAGGAATAGAAATAAAAAATAAAAAAAATCTTCTCACACCCAAACTTCTGACATTAATATTTGTGACTGTTATTTTGAAATGGTTTAGTTCTCACATTATAATTATTATTGTTATTTTTATTATTGTTCTGTTGGGTTTCGAGTGGAACATTGGGTTTCAATAAAAATCTCCACTTTGTTATATTTTCTGTCGTCCTTTTCAGCTGGCTGGGTTCCCCGTTGCTCATAATCTCTCATCTCCTCCTCTCCACGCGATCGCCTCCACATCAACGTTGAAATGACACCCCACTCGCTGTCTCACATTCGAATTTCACTGGAGTGATGGCCTGCACTGCACGCATTGTAATTCAATGGTCTCCTAGGCATGCATTAGATTCATCTCCATTTATCTTAAGAATTTTTTTGAGCACTGGGTTCTTGATTGCTTCCTTCCAAGTGTTTCTTGTTGATAATTCTTCCTAACCGGACATCTGGTCTTTAATATGGAGCCAGCGAGGTGGGTGGCATCTGACAGAAGTATGCAGTAGTCTGTCGGAAGTGCTTTCAGTGACTCAATCGCCAAGTGTCTGATGCATTTGGAAGTACTGATTACTATTTATTTCTTTTATTTCTTTTTTATTGTTATTCCTTTGGGTTCAAAGTGGAACTTAACAGTGGTGATGACAATCCATAGTTTGTGTTTGATGTGGAGCGCAGCAGATTTCCAAACTGATTTCAGAGTGATGAAGGGTTATCTTGTCTTTCCATTCCTGATTGGTTTTGACATACTCATCCGTGCTTATGCTTGCATTTGAAACGATGCTTCTTTGATAAGTGAAAGAAACAACCTCTGTCAAATTTCTCCCATTAACAGTGAATGGTGTTTGTTATTGTTTTCGTTGGTTGGATGTCTTCATTATCTCCGCCTTAAATATTTTCAGTTGGAGTCTTGTCTTCGCTGCCTGCTCCTTCTGTCATTTTGTTGGTTTTCGCTTGTAAGTCCTGCAGTGTGTGTGTGGCATCAGACATAAATCATCGGCGAAATCCAGATCTTTTAGAGTCTTTTCATCGGTGGTCCAGCGTACTCCTCTCTTATCGCTTCCGACGAACCATCATCGGTTATAATAGGCAGTCTTGTTGGAGTTCTCATATTAACACGTTTTTTATAGATCTTGATCACCAGTGAACAAGAGATGTAACATTATTCTATCCTTAATAGGGATTGAATTCCATTAGTGGATGTGCTTTCAAAATATGTCGAGTGGTTGGCAGCTAATAGTGGGATTCCCTAGAATGAGGTTTCGTGCTTATGCAACTTGTCGAACAGTGCGTATCTGAGAGTCCTACAGAAATGTCTTCGCCTCAAATATTCGAGCATGCATGAGGCGTCGATGCAGTCACGGAAGTTAAAGTCGATTTCGAAATCAGTGGCGAAGTCTCTGATTTGAAAATTTTGTGATTTAACTTTCAATTTTTCAGGAGACCACTCCTCTAAAAGCCCTAGATACGTCTTCTTGATCAGTGAAAACAAGGATGAATTCTGCATCGAATGACTCCCGTTGATTCCTAATATCATCAGTAAGCCATTCAACTTGATTTTGGATAAGTGAAATTATTCATGAGGAAGCTATAGAGATTGATTACGTGCCTTTAGGCACTCATCAGTGAGGTATATCTGCAAACATCTGTAAATTCTGCCACTTGAGTGGAGTGTGCTATAAGTCTGTTTGGAACTTTGAGTGGATACCACTCACGAAGAGATCATTGGTACGCTATAGTGACGATTGCTAATAAGAATGACGCCTGCATTCAGAGATCCCTGTTGATTCGCCTTCATCATTTAGAATTATATTCATTCTCAGAAACACTCAGTTGAAGGGTGGTATAATCTTCTCACTTGTATTTTATTAACATCAAACTAGTAAACATCAAAATGATTAATAGGTACGCCTAAACAACACACATAAACAAGCGTGGTAAAATTCTATGAAGAATTCCGTATTTTTTCAAAATTTTACAAACCATTGAACACTTGTACAGTGTTAAGTTAAAACAAGTGCATGTATATATACCTTAATCATCGATTATTTGAAAAAAAAATTAAAATTCATCTTCTGAATTACGGACAAAGTTAATGAACATTGCTTTCACTTGCTCATTTGTAGATATGTGACTGATTTCAAGGAGAACTGCCATCACCTAGAGATATCCTGTAGAGCTGTCTGTTAGCTCCGGACAGATTCCCCGTCTTAGTTTGTGATTCCTTAGTTGTAGGAACACACGTGTGACTTCACCACCTTCAGATTTCGAAGCAAATTCGAATCCATTAACCCACAAATTTTAACTTCTGTTGATTCGTAGCATAGAGCTCCATCAAGATCGAATGTAATCGGTGAATATCTTAACAATTATGACTTCTCAATAAAACTGTAAGCGGTATCCATCATTTCATGATTCACTGGTGTGTAGTGTGTTATTCGCTTACGTAGTAACCTGACTCATTCGTCTTACCCCTGTTTTAGTACGGAATTCATTCTGCTTATGAGTCCTGAACTCACATCAACCAAATGTTCGATGGTGAGTACTTTCCGCTAGGTTTTTTTTTACCAATTTTGTCTATTTTAGACAGAAAACGATAAGAACCTTAGCAAAGATGCGCTGTTGGCGATTTTATCCTTAAAAAGTAGCTGTACAATCGTATTTACATTGCTTATGCTTACACTAGATACAATTATCATTTAATTCCCTATAATAACGAAGAAGAAAATACTTTTGAACTTGATATGAAAATTTGAAGATGTGAATATAAATTACAAGGCGTTTCGAAGCAGAATTACACACAGGATTAGAAAATAGTTTAGCAGTATTTATGGCAGTTTTGAACGAAGTCAAGGATGAACAATATGGAAATAGAAATAAATTGAAATTGCATGGAGGATTTCATCATGAGCTGACATCTGACACCTGAATAGGGCAAGTCACTAGTGAGCATCTCATTGATATTCAAGTGTTGGTTTGTAGGGATTTGATTGGTTTCAGGATTTTCTTCATTAGCTGACATTAGTTAGAGAACCATTGGAAAACCTGGGAGTACTGGACAGCTGTTTCGTCCTGGTTTGGGACTCTTCATCAGTACGCACCCACCGGGATTAGAAACAGCTGTCCAGTACTCCCAGGTTTTCCAATGGTTCTCTAACTAATGTCAGCTAATGAAGAAAATCCTGAAACCAATCAAATCCCTACAAACCAACACTTGAATATCAATGAGATGCTCACTAGTGACTTGCCCTACTCAGGTAGGTAGTTGCCTGGGGTTCTAGTGGGAAGTCGTGACCAGTAGGGTGCAGCAGGTTGGGCGTGAGGACAAATACTCGCCGAAGACATTGGCTAGGGGTCGCACTATGTCGTGAATTGGCAGAAGTTAGAATTCAAGGACCACTGGATCGGGTCCCAGTGGTTTAATGATCTACGAGCTCGCCTTGTAACCAGAGGGTCCTGGGTTCGAATCCCGGTGGGTGCGTACTGATGAAGAGTCCCAAACTAGGACGAAATGGCTGTCCAGTACTCGCAGGTTTTCCAGTGGTTCTCTAACTAATGTCAGCTCATGATGAAAATCCTGAAATGAAATGTTTCTCAGAATAAATATAATTCTGAATGGAGAAGACGAATGAACAGGGATATCTGAATCTAGGCATGATCCGTATTAGCAGTCATCAGTATGGCGTAGTGATAACCTCATCTTGATGAGTATCCTCTTAAAGATCCTGAAAACCATAGCACATTCCACTCAAGTGACAGAATTTACAGATATTTACAGATATACTACACTGATGAGTGCCTAAATGCATGTAATCAAGCTCCTAAGCTTCCTCATGAATAATTCCAGTCATGCAACATCAAGTTGAATGACTTACTGACAACGCTGAGAATCAATGGCAATCATTCGATGCAGAATTCATCCTTATTTTCACTCATCAATAAGACGTGACTGGGACTTCCAGAAAAGTCATGTATCCTGATAAATTCAAACTCAAGTCACGAAATTCTAAAGTCGGAGATTTCGCCACTGCTTTCAAAATCGACTTTGACTTCCCTGACTACATCGACGCCTCATGCATATTCAAATATTTGAGGTGAAAACATTCCTGCAGGATTCGTACACACGTTTTGTTGACGGGTTGCAATATGCACGAAACCTCGATCTAGGGAATCCCACAATTTACTGTCAGTCATTCCACATCTACTGAAGGCTCATTCACTGATAGAATTTGATCACCAATGAGGATGGGATAATGCAAATTCTCTTGTACTCTGATGACCAAGATCTATGAAAAGGTAAAAGTATGAAATCTCCGACAAGACTGTCTATTATCACCGATGGTCTTCTTAGATGTGGTCGACTGGATTATGCGTCAGACAGTTCGATGGAAGCAAGAAGACAGGAATACGCTGCACTTACCGGTAAGAAGACTCTGGAAGTCCTGGAATTCGCTCGTGGATGATTTATGTCTGATGCCACACGAACTTGAAGTCTTACAGGTAGGCGAAAACAAACAAACTGGTAGAAGAGGCAGGTAGCGAAGACAGGACTCTAGGTGGACATACAGAAGACGGAGGTAATGAAGACAACAAACTAGCAGCAGCAACAACAACAACCAGCACCAATGACCATCAGCGGGAGAGATTTAACAGAGGTTACTTCCTGCATTTATCTAAGAAGCATAGATTCAATTACAGGCCTTGGCCATCGTTACATGAATGTATAAACCGGACTAGGTCGCCCCCTTCCCCCTAAACCTTTAAAAACTATAAAAATTATGATTGTTCTAATTATTTTATTTTTATTTATTTTGACCACTTCATTTTTAATAACGTGTTATCCATTTCTACCTTTTAAATGTGTATTGATTTTCTTCCTTAATTATCTACCCATTGACATTTTGACACTGTTTAATTATTATTAACAAACATATCGCCACTTGTTTGGTAAATTGTTGTGTATTGTAATAAAAATGCTATACTTAATATATTATAGTAGAGCCAAAGTGAGATGAGGATCTAATTGAAAAGTAAATATTTCTTCACTCAATCTTTTTGTTTTCGAAAGCTTGCGTTATCAATCCCTCCCCCAACCCTGTTACATTATATATTTTAAAACTGTCATCTTGTCCCACGCTATCTTATGGATGTGTATAACTGTGTATGTAGTGCTATAGTTGGTCTCTTCTCGAGGTTTCTCCTCTTATTCGAGTCAACTGATCCAGATTTTGCTGCTTGGTTTCCGTGCTCCGCTAGTTTGACTGACTGATCCCGTTCTACTACTTTGACCCATTTATGTATTTGACCTGACAATCATTGCAGGTAGGCTATTAGATAAACTAAATTGTTTTGTTTAACGGTTCCACATGATCCTTTAACCGACAAAGCTTGTCTCTGATTAAATTTGTGGGTGATTCTGCTTCTAAACACCTTGTAATTTATATTCACATCTTCAAATTTTCATATCAAGTTGAAGAGTATTTTCTTCTTTGTTATTATAAGAAATTAAGTGATAATTGTATCTAGTGTAGACAACGTAAATACGATTGTACAGCTGCCCTTGAGTATGAAATCGCTGACAGCGCATCTTTGCTGAGCTTCTTTTCGTTTTCTGTTTAAAATAAACAAACAAAAGGCACACGATTACGCCTCCTAGTCATAGCTGAGGCTTTAGAGATTAATAGAGAAAGACCAGAAGAAACTTATTCACTCTCTTTGTCTACCCTGGCCCACTATAAGGTCACCAGGATCATAATTTTCCGTATTACTATTACCATTATTATCATTCTGTGATATCATGTCTTTATTATCCATTTCTTCACCCAGTTTATTTCACCTCATTGTTACCCTTAATTTTGTCAACCTTTGTGATTTTACACTAAGCCTACCAACTCTGTAACATCTTATTACAATTTACTATTCAGCCTCTTTATTTTATCATTAGACATTATCGGTCAGCCCTCACATTCAGTGTCCCCATTGTTAATGTGTGTTTGTGTGCATTTTGTGTCTATCGCATTTCTCTCACCCCAATGACACTTGTATTCTGATGACTATAAAACAACACTATATCACCCAATTGTTCATTCACACTTCATCACATTTTTCTAACTATACACCCTATACACATTTGATTGACTATGTTAACTAATGGACTATCATCTCAACTTACACATGCACCCCAATACAGTTTCTGATATTATTTTCATTTGCCTTTATTGGCTATATGTACCCTATTATTCATGGATTTATAACTGAAGAAGAAGAAGAAGTTATCGAAAACAATTGTTCGCTCAAAATCTTGTTTTGATAAACAAAATCGTTAACAG
Organism: Trichobilharzia szidati; assembly: GCA_944472155.2. Taxonomy (NCBI): domain Eukaryota; kingdom Metazoa; phylum Platyhelminthes; class Trematoda; order Strigeidida; family Schistosomatidae; genus Trichobilharzia; species Trichobilharzia szidati. The sequence goes on along the minus strand of OX235275.1, from coordinate 63,560,498 downwards.
AACCAGCGGAAAGTACTCACCGTTGAACATTTGGTTTATGTGAATTCAGTACTCATAAGCAGAATGAATTCCGTACTAAAACAGGGGTCAGGCGAATCACAGTCAGGTTACTACGTAAGCAAGTTACCACTTTAAGTGAATGACCCACTACACATCACTGAATCATGAAATGATGGATACCGCTTACAGTTTTATTGAGAAGTCATAATTGTTAAGATATTCACCGATTACATTCGATCTTGATGGAGCTCTATGCTACGAATCAACAGAAGTTAAAATTTGTGGGTTAATGGATTCGAATTTGCTTCGAAATCTGAAGGTGGTGAAGTCACACGTGTGTTCCTACAACTAAGGAATCACAAACTAAGACGGGGAATCTGTCCGGAGCTAACAGACAGCTCTACAGGATATCTCTAGGTGATGGCAGTTCTCCTTGAAATCAGTCACATATCTACAAATGAGCAAGTGAAAGCAATGTTCATTAACTTTGTCCGTAATTCAGAAGATGAATTTTAATTTTTTTTTCAAATAATCGATGATTAAGGTATATATACATGCACTTGTTTTAACTTAACACTGTACAAGTGTTCAATGGTTTGTAAAATTTTGAAAAAATACGGAATTCTTCATAGAATTTTACCACGCTTGTTTATGTGTGTTGTTTAGGCGTACCTATTAATCATTTTGATGTTTACTAGTTTGATGTTAATAAAATACAAGTGAGAAGATTATACCACCCTTCAACTGAGTGTTTCTGAGAATGAATATAATTCTAAATGATGAAGGCGAATCAACAGGGATCTCTGAATGCAGGCGTCATTCTTATTAGCAATCGTCACTATAGCGTACCAATGATCTCTTCGTGAGTGGTATCCACTCAAAGATCCAAACAACCATTGCACATTACACTCAAGTGACAAAAATTAGAGATATTTGCAGATGTGTATCGGTGATGAGTACCTAAATGCATGTAATCGAGCCACTAAGCTTCCACATGAATCATTTCAGTCACCCAAAATGAAGTTGACCGGCTTACTGACAACTCTGGGAATCAACAGGAATCACTTGGTGTGGACTTCATCCTTATTTGTCCGTCGGTGGCACAGCGTTTAGGACTCTCGCCGATTATGCACATGGTCCGGGTTCGATCCCCTGCCGACACACACCCAATATCTAGGGTCGGCCTGCGAAATTTGGGCTACCAATATCACATGCTGAAAATTCCATACTTGTACCAAACAATACAGTGTGGAATCAAGCTGCAATCAAAAAAATAAATAAAAAAATCATCAATGAGACGTATCTGGGACTTCTAGAGAAGTCATGTTTCCTGAAAAATTCAAACTCAAATCACGAAATTCTAAAATCAGTGACTTCGCCAGTGATTTCGAGACGAACTTTGACTTCCATGACTATAATAAAAGGGCGGTTGTAGCGAAGAAAATTTTCTTTTCGATGAAGTCATCAACTCGCTCGCTCATTCGGATCTGAGTACATCGGCCGTACCATGCGCCACCTAGAAAAACGCGCTCGTGAACACTATCCAACCTGGCTAGTAAAAGGAGTACGAAAATGCGTATATGGTTCAGTGATAGAACATCTGGTCAACTCAGGACATTCAGCGCCATTCGAAAAATCTTTCAAAATCATATACAAGATTCGACCAAGCCTATCAAAGGGAGTAAAATCATGACATCTAGGCATAGCCAAGGCACTAGTCATCCAAAAGCACAAACCCACACTATGTATCCAAAAGAGATACGCCTCACCCTTTGCCCTGTCATGGCCATCATAAACAGGTACTTCTTCTGATAGTGACTATCCCATTACCTTTCTTATTTTAACTTCCTGTTTATTCATGTTATTTTTAACTTCTTCTTTATCCCTATTTAAACTATCATATTTTCATATCCTCATTTCCTTACTGTCTATTTTGTCATTTCATTATTTCTAAATATTTAATCCCTAATTGCATGAACAATTATTCGTCACATCAGCTATGATCCCACTAGATTTTTTCTTATCCAAACTTCCTGTCTATTGTTGTTATTTCTACATTTCTAACCCCTAATTGCACAATATGTCAATCTTCTTAGTAATTGGAATGCTACTTTGTTTGAGCTCTATCCGTTCCCCTGTTTATTATGTCATTTTAATTCCTAATTGTAATTTTATTAATTTGACCCCTGACCGGAAATTATTCTGGAACTTTCTTACCCATTTACTGTAAATACACGGATGTACAGCCTATTTGACGGTGACTTCGTCGAAAAGAAAATTTTCTTCTCTGCAACTGCGTTTTTATTATTCCCAATGATCAAATGTGTATATTCCGTGATTTGAAAACAAACAATGAGTTCGTATTATCCTGGTGCACATTTATCATTCTTACCTTATTCAAATTTATAATTAGGTAGAATTCTTTGAAATTTTCAATTGCATCTGTTTGACTGTTGAACCTCAACTTTGTGGTGTGTGTGTGACAAGGATGTTTGGCAAGAAAATACCAACTGAGTACCTAATTCCCAAAGAATATGCAAACGAAAGTACAGATGGATTGGATATATGCTAAGTAGACCTTTTGACTGACATCACGCTTTTGATCGTAGAGTGGGACTTGGATGAAAAACCATGAATTGGGCGTGGGTTCGGGTGTGATGTGGAGGAGATCATGTGTTAAGAAGACATGTGAGTGAGCCCATGGGCAGTCATGGAGCCAACGAATGTTATCCTCAGAGAACAGGATGTAATAGAGATGTGTTTTTAAGTGTATTTGTTCCACTTGGAATCTAAGCCAGACAATGATAATCCTGAGGTGTATATGGACTCATCTATCAGTGGTATAGGCGCTTGAATCCCTCCCCACCTCCCGAGAAATAGTTAATTAAGTGTTACACCTGACTCTCACAAATAGAGTCTGTGGCTCATTACAAACTGCATGGAAACGCAACGGGCTGTGGAGATCTACTACTCATGAGTACTATATGAGTAAAAATGTGATAAGCACAAATAGATAGTAATCTTAATCACTAACCATTATGTATAAAATTATCTAGTATTATAAAGGCAGTAATTTATTGTGATTTTTAACATAAAAGAAAATACCTATTGAATTTTGAATTGAACTTCATTTGTCCTTTAGCTTATGGAATATTGAATAGTATTTTGTTTTAATGAACTAAGTAATGATTATAATTAAATGAAATCAATGCTGCCTTTGTCCTTGAAAATTTAATACCAAAGTGTACTCACTTTAATCATAAGAATAATTGTATTTTACTGTTTATTTTATGAATTCACATAAGTTTGCATCAATCATATAACATTTTCTATTAGTTAACTAGTTAGCTTAGACCAAAGTGGTTGATTGTCTTAAGGAGCCACATTCTCCCTCACCCCCCCCCCCCCAAGTCCTTAACTTGAAGTCTTATCGTGACAAAAAGTAGTGGAGTAGTGTTAGAAGCCACTTTTTTATGTGGTGTCCGGTGACTGAAATATGTTCATACGCTCCATTTGATTCACTGGGATTCTGGAGCCCCAGTCATACTTTAGGTTTGGAGTCAGCGTTTTTCAGCTCCCCTAAGTAAATATACCTCGATATTCAACAGTGTGGTTCTAAGTGCGAGATGTTCGTATTCACCCTATTGCCTTTATGGGAAGTATCTCCAAAGCCGCATTAAGGCAGTGGTGAATAGGACTTATATGAGCGAGAGAGAGACCGTGCTAGATCATTTCGAGAGGAAGACGTTCTATATGATTTCTGAAGTTTTTCTGGATTATTTCAATATTGTCAAAGTCAATTTTGTGGCCTGATTCTATAGCATGTAGACGACCTATGGCTGATGATTTTTCAAGTTTTTGTAGTTTAACGGGATTTCTCGGTGGTCGAAGAAATGCTCTACGGTGTTCATTTCTTCTGATTTTGATTTCTCGAGATGTTTTTCCGATGTGTATCGCATCACATTCCAAGCATTTTATTTTATAGACACAACGAGGTAGAGCATCTTTAGGGATTTGGTCTTTTATATGGACAAGGTTGCTTTGTGTTGTGTGTGTCTGATGTTTTGAAGAAAACTCTTAAGTCGAGCTTATTGAGTACTCTTCTGATGTCGCCTGACGTCTGTGCTCTATATGGAATCACAACTGTTGAGGTCCACGTTTTCGGAGTACGTTTTTGACCATATTTAATGTCATTGTCGATCTTGTTGATAAAGTTCTTTGGGCAGTTATTTTGCTTCAGAGTCTCAGTACTGTTTGATATTTCTTCTTCTTTTTCTTTCTCATCCGTTAACATCAGAGAATGTGTTCGTCTTAGAAGACTTGAAACAACTGATAGTTTTGTGCTGATGGGGTGTGATTATCCGAAGTCTAAATATTTGTTGCTGAATTGGGTTTTCTTCCTGAATACAGATATGCTAAAATGTCCGTTTTCCCTCCTCTAAACTGGCTAGACAGTCTAGAAATAGTAGTTCGCCGATGTCTGATTTTCTTCTGAAGTAAACTAGATTCCGGGAGATAGATTGTTTATTCTCTCCAGGAATGAACTGTGTAGATCTCGTTTCAGCACTACAAGAGTATCGCTAAATCATCAACGTAGCCATATTTTAAGCGTAAATATGCTTGAAAAGATGTTATCTTTGAATCTATTCTTGAAATGATCAGCGACTATTGAGGAAAGTGGTGAACCCTGTAGCAACACCATTTGTCTGTCTATATAAATTCCCTTTAAATATAACATAATTACCTTCTAGACAGAATTTCAAGCTCTTAATTATTTCACTAGTGTCCAGTGTACATATCTGCGATAGTGTTGTGTCTGATTCTAGTAAACTGGAAATGATATCAAGACTTTCGGTAATAGGAATACTAGTACATCATAAGTTATTATTAAGTGGTTAAGTGGTGCTTACTACTTTAAATCAATCAGTAGTATGTTCCATCCAGTTTCTGATCAGTTAACATAAATCATCTCGGCCTAGATAATACATTCGTTACCAAGTCAGACGCTAGAATTAATGATATGGTTTAGGTATTTTGAGAGATCAGCCTTCTAAAAATAAGTAAGGTAGCACAACTTGCTGACCTGCTTCAGACTTTTGATGACCTTGTCAATCATAAATTCTTAACTGATAATTAAACCGAAACGATCAATAAATAGTGCATTCCTAGACTGGACTCTACGCAGTAATTAATATCATTCATTACAACCTTTGTTCGATGCAGACTGAATTCTGTTAACCGGCTTTTCATTGTGGCCATCATGCTAGATGGCTCACCATCGTGGTGGCACTCTCAATTATTGTTTTTAGATATAAGAATAGAACTTGTGCGCTGTGGTAGAGCATAATTCCATTATGGATAAAAATTTATTTTGATTAGGTCTCACAGGGTTTGCTATACGGTAATATTTACTGATAATCACATTTCGAGTACAATTTATTACTGCTCATAATCATATCAATGCACTACTCACACAACTATGTTATGTAAGGCACAGTGATGATCACCGATAAACACGACGTCTACATCTGTATTCAAAATTATATCCATTCTTAAAAGGTTGAGTGTATCTAGGTATATATAACCCCCCCCCTAAATATCTGTACAGCATTGAAGTGAATTTACGAAAAGAGGACATTTCTTCGTTGAAAATGCCGAACACTGAACCAATAACTAAAGGGTACATAGTTTTCAATATAAGATCTGATGTTTGATTCTTCATATGATTGTTTGTGTGCATGACTGAGTGGTTATAGACTAAAGTTGATAAAGGCTACATTTTAAGGTGAGATCTTCTCATATTAAACCTTCTGACAATAATATTTGTGACTGTTATTTTGAAATGGTTCTGGAGTTCCTCTGAAATGACGCCTCACTTGTCATTTCATATTCGGGTTCCACTGGAGAGATAGCATATCTGGCGTGCGATGTCATTCAAAAATCTCCTCGTTTTGTGTTGGATTCATCTCCATTTTTCCCCAGAATATTTTGTGAGCATTGAGTTCTTAGTTGTCTCCTTCCAAGAGTTTCGTGTTTATCATTTCTTCTTACCGGCCGTCTAATCTTCAATATGGAGCCAATGAACAGGGCAGGATCTGAAAAAAGTTTGCAGTAGTCTATTGGAAATGCTTTCAGTGATGCGTTCGCCAAGTGTATGACCCATATGGAAGCACCGATTATTTTTTCATTCTTTCATGGGTTCCGTTTGGAACTTGACATTGGTGATGACAATCCGAAATTTGTGATTGATGTGGAGTGCAGCAGATTTCCAAACTGATTTCAGAGTGATGAAGGCGCATCTTGCCTTTCTTATCCTGACTGGTTTTGACTGCCTGTATTTGAAACTATGCTTCTCAGATAAGTGAAAGAAATAACATCTTTCAAATTTCCCTACTGACGATGATTGGTGCCGGTTATTGTTTGTTTGTTTTCTTTTTTTGGTTGGTTGGTTATCTTCATTACCTCCATCTTCTCTATGTTCACCTACAGAACTTTCTTCGCTGCTTGATACTTCAGCCAGTTTATTGGTTTTCAACTGCAAGTCTTCGAGTTTGTGTGACATTAGACATATATCATCCACACATGGAATTCAGATCTTCTGGAGTCTTCCTATCGGCGTTCCAGCGTATTCGTGTCTTCTCACTCCTTACCTACTGTCTCAGGCATAATCCAGTCGACCACAACAGCGATATCATCGGTGACAATAGGCAACCTTGTCGGAGTTCTCATACCTTTGCGTTTTTCATAGATCTTGGTCACCAGTGTACAAGGGATGTTACATTGTCCAATTCTTATCTCTGATTAAATTCTATGAGTGAATGTGCAGTCAATAGATGTTGCATGATTGGTCACAACCAATAGGATCCCTTAAATCAAGGTTTAATGCTAAGTGAAATTTTGTCGCCTCAAATATTTCAATATGTATGAGGCGTCGATACAGTCAAAGTAGACTTTGAAAGCAGTGACGAAGTCTGTGATTTTGGAATTACGTGATTTCAGTTTGAATTTTTCTAGAGAAATCACTTCTCTGGAAGCCTTAGATACGTCTCCTTGATGAGTGAAAATAAAATGAAGTTTAGTTCGATTGATTCCTGTTGATTCCCAGTGTGGTCGGTAAGCCATTCAACTTGATTTTGAATGACTGTAATCATTCTAGAAGAAGGTTAGGGGCTTGATGACATGCATTTAGGCACTCATCAGAGATGCATATCTACAAATATTTGTAAATTCACTCACTTCAGTAACATACTATGGTTTTCCGGATCTTTGAGTGGATACAACTCACGATGGGGTCTTAGGCACTCTGTACTGATGACTGCTAATAGGGATGATGCATACATTCAGAGATCCTTTTGATTAGCCTTTATCATTCAGAATTATATTCATTGTCAAAAAATCTTCATTAAAGGGTAGTATAATATCATACTAGGAAAATGTCAGAATTGTGTTTACGAAAAAAAAAGATTCCTAAACACGCCTAGGTGGAATATGAAATTCTTCATAGGTTTTTATCACGCGGGTTTATGTTTCAAGTAAGAAACCACTAAATAGTTGTAAAGTGATACGTTAAAACAAACGAATCAACAAAAGTATGCGTGTACTTATGTATGTATGCCTTTGTCATCGAATTTTTGAGTAATAAAAAGTCATGATGAGAATATTATAGAAAATAAATGAAACTTTTTACTTGTTGATTTGTCAAAGACCCTCATAAATTAGAGAACTTATAGAAAACAGTCTCCTCTGGACAGTTTTCCCATTTTATCTTGGAATTCTTCAGAGGTAGGCATATATGACCTAATTATTGATAGGACCTAGAACCTTCAGGTGATCAAGCGAGACTACTGAGCATTCATCTCAAACGTTGGAATCCAGTAACTAATGATTTGCAACTACAATCAATTCGCCGTACGCAATCACCATAGTGGAATTTATTCGGCTGGTTTCACTCCTCATATCCTACTCGACGGTGCTCATCAGTCGTGATTTCTCATTTAAAAGCTTCAAGAAATTTATCACACAGTTATTCACTAGTGAGTATCAGTTTAATTTAAAAGCTGTAAGGTGTTATACTTATTATATGACGATAGTTCTTTCGATCCTGATTGAATCCTGTACTCAGTAGATTCCCATAGTTCTTTTACTGACGCCTTACAGGAGTAGTATTAATTGAAAAGTATGATTGGTTTCAAGTTTGTTCACGAGCTGATATCAGTTAGAGAACTGTTGGAAAACCAGGGAATACTGGCTAGTCGTTTCCGCTGGTCCGAGACTCAACAGCAGTACGAACCCACTGCCGTTGAAACCCAAGACATTTCTACACGTTCACTGATTGATGTTATTTCATAATTAAAATTGAAACAGATTGAATCCCTGAAGGATAACTCTTGAGAACTTATCATCACTAGATTATTTAATTCAACTTGGCTTTCCCGTTGACTGGTTGAACTGAAGTGTTCCGGCTTAGGTTGGCATTTCGCCGACTTCTATAGATGCTTAGACGTTGTGGGATTGTTTAACTTGAAGTAAATTGATGGATAGTTACTAGCAAGTGGTCTAGTGGATAGCACTTTGGTGCTTGAAATAATGGGTATCGGGTTCGAGCCTCAGTGGTGACATTATCGCTCAATGAGGAGTGCGGATATATCCACTAGCTGAAGAGTCCCAAATAGGATGAAATGCGCATGTGGGATTGTGCTGCTAGTCATCATCCATCGGTCCACTTCAAGTGAAATTATCACCACTAGATTGGCGAATTCTGTATATTGTATTAAAATTGCTATTAGAATAGAGTCATGGATGATGGATCTAACTGAAAAGTGAATATTTCTTTGCTCAGTCTCTTTGTCTTCCAAATGTCTTCCCTTGTCTACCCTTGTCCCTGGCATGGCCATCAAAAACAGGTAATTCTTTTAATATTGACTATCCTATTAACTTTCTTATCCAAACTTCCTGTTTATTCATGTTATTTTTAAGTTCTTCTTGATCCCCGCACTATTTACACTACCATATTTTCAAATCTGAACTTCCTGTCTATTTTGTCATTTTATTATTTCTACATATTTAATCCCTAATTGCATACACAATTATTCGTCACATCAGTTATGATCCCACTAGATATTTTTATCTCAACATCCTGTCTACTGTTGTTATTTCTACATTTCTAACCCACAATTGCACAATATGTCAATCTCCTCAGTTTCAGAGCTTCTCTTATATGTCTTACTTCTTGTCTTAGATTTTCCTTGGTACTACTTAGTTTTTGTGCTCTATTATTTAAACATTTCACCAATCCTATTTTCACTGACGTAGGATGAAATGATCGTAAGTTCAAATATCTGTTTGAATGTGTGGGTTTTCTGTAAACACTCTAATGTGTTTAACTTCCCATCTTCTTTCCTTTTTACACTACAGTCTAACATTGGAAGCTTCCCTTCCTGATTTTCCAATTCATAAGTGAATTGAATTGCCCTCACCTTTGAGTTGATGTGTTTGTTTATCGAATCAACTACAAATACATATAATAGGAATGATTCAACACCTATTGACACCTGGAAAATTCTACTACGCCTACGAGAAATAGGAAAACCATAAAACGAAAGTTTTCAAGTTGTGTAGTTATAACTGTTGAAATGATTATGAGCAATAATAAATTGAAAAAGAGAAGACATTCAGCGAAGAGACTCTTTTCGGCGAATTCATTCACATAGCTGTACAATCGCATTTATATATAAATATTTTTGTGTGTGTGTGTACATGAGGTTTGTCAAGTTTAGATAATTGATTAGTTAATACAAGAATGACAAAGTTAATCAGACAGCAACTAAAGTAAGACTGAGTTAAAAAACTAGATGACGTAATATAATTGGCTAAAATGTTACAACTTAGGTCAGGATAGCAACAGAGGTAATTACAGGTAGAGATTAAGTAGAAGTGAAATTGAGTGAATAAGTTGGATGAAGTAACATGAATGACTAGAAACTGAGCGTTGTTCAAGTCAGTAACAGTGGTAGTGGGGTGTAGAGATTGAATCGGGTGGGGGTAGAGAGCAAGAAAGTTGAGAATGTAAAATATTACAATTGAGAAGACAAAGTAATACTAATGAAGAGACAGAAAAAAAAAGATTAGGTAGAATTTACATGTCGGCTAATAAGATAGATTACGTCCATTGCAAGTGTAACGATTGAACGAACTTCTTCTGTATGCAGAGTTCAGGACTTAGCAAGTGAATCGCCATTGCTTCTGCAGTTTGAAGAAGTCTGATTCGTACACCTTTAGGGAGACCACCTCTTACTCTGTAGACGACTTTGAAGTTTGTTTGGGGTGTAGCTTGGTGTCCGGATTCTATCAGATGTTCTAAGATGGAACTGCGGGGGCATCGATTTTCTCCTTTGTAAAACCATGCTGGTAAGTGCTCGGTGATACGTTTGGAAAGCGAGCGCTGGGTACGGCCGACATACCTGGCTCCACACGAGCAGGTGAATTGATAAATGCACATTGATGAGGCCAGCAGCGGTAGCTTATCCTTCACGTTCACATGAATCATAGGTTTTGTGGAGAAGGTTAGTCGTAGTTCAGCTGCGAAGAAGGTCTTCTTAAGTGAGCGCGACAGTCGATTTTTTAGTGTTTCCGCAGATAGATCTCCATTGAATTGGAGGTTCATGTAGAGTAGTTTTTTCTTGACGCTGAGTATGGGCGGCTTTTCTGGTCTAGGATTCATAGATTTTGCAATAAATCTTTCTGGATAGCAATTCTCGACGAGGATTCTCTTGAGGTTGTCCAGTTCGTCTTCTACGGTGTCCGGGGTGCAGATTCTGCGAACTCTGTAGCTGAGTGAACGGATCAGGTTTCGTTTGGTGTATAATGGTACCCAACTGTGAAAGTTAGTCAGCTGTCCGTTCCACGTCGATTTTCTGTGGATAGATCTTCTCAGTGTTCCATCCTGTTCTCTTCTGGTTAGTTGGACGTCAAGAAAAGATATTGTGGAGTTGGACTCTTTCTCCATCGTGAACTGAATTGCAGGGTGGCAGTTGTTAAACAACTTTAAGATGTCGTCTAGATTTTCTTCGTTGTTGACGAAAATGAATGAAATAATAAATTGTGTTCGAATACTGTTTCACTCACTGCGTGATACATCTAATTAACAAATTAATATGAAATTACTTACTACCACAGTGCCCAAGTTTTACACATATATATTAACATCTCCCACTTTGTATTTATCACGTTCACGACTTTTATTCCTCATCGATTCCTTATGATTAGCTACCCTAAGTCAGTGGGTTGGTTGTTCGGGACGGCATAGATATGTTAACTTCTCAGTCAATATTGCACATATGATGATAAGAATAAAGATAATTAAAATGATGCACCAAGGGGGCGGTAGAGTTGAAGTGGATGAATTACATAAGTTTTAAAGATTATTAAATAAATGAACTTGTATAAAGATTTTAAAATTGTTGTTCAAGTATTGTATATAAAAAATTAACAGTGTGATGATGATATCAGTAAAGACAGCGAAGGTGAAGTGAAATGTGCAATGAATTCAAGTGGTAAAATAAAAATAAAATAAAAGAAGATAACTATAACTTTGCCCAGTTAAAGGATATCATGGGAAATGCTGATAAAGGTCAAAGGTTAGAGATAAGTTTATCTCAGTTAAAGCTAATACATCATGAACATGAGTAGATATCATATAACACGATCGATGTCGAATTGTGAAATTAATCCGAGAATGATCAACTACCTGAATGAAGGTGGGAGTGTACCGAAAGACGAATTGAAATATGAGACAATGAGGGAAGAAAATGTTGTCAGGATGAGGTTATCTAAGTGAAGGAGATTAAATAAACTGCTAGCATATGTATATATGATATTGATGAATTAATCTGTGCATCGTTTCAGATGTACAGATAGGATGTATACGAAGATTATTTGCGATATTTTATTGTATTTCATACATATGCTTACTAATAGAAATTCTTATTCGTTGTGTGTGTGTATGTGTCTCAGGAAATATGGTGTTAAAAAAGGAAATTTCGGAAATGGTTCGTACAATACAGTTGCGAATCACATTAGTTGGTAGAGATTCGGGCCTAGTCATCTGGAAGATAGTGGCTGGAATCCATGTCAGTCTGACAATCCAAAGCTGTTATACGAAACTTAATCCAGCACTTGATCACCGATTGATAACAGTTAAAGAATCATTGAAAAGTAGTGAGAGAGTACTGGATAACTGTTTCGTCCTCGTTTGTGACTCATCGGCAGTACGCACCCACAGTGTCCAGTGAGGACAAATACTCACCACATATGACACTGACTGCTGGTCACACTACAATCACCGATTGGTAGAAGCTTGAATTCATGAATCAGTCGTCGAATTGGGACTGGATGGTTTTCGAGTTTGCTTTCTAGCTGAAAAGTCCTCTGTTCAAAACCCAGCGGGTACGTTTTTTCGTTTGTTTTTTATTGCTTTACGTTCCCAGTGGAACACTGAGCTTCAGCCTAGAGGCTAGGCTTGGGGCTTCGGTAGTAGTGGGGCTTATTTTTATGGAATCGGGTTGCTAGCCACATGCTCAACCTTCCCTCTTTACCAGTCTTATTACTTACTGCATTCTCGAGGTAAAGGAGTGTGTCGGCGGCCGGGGATCGAACCCCGAGCCAAATGAGTGGTCGGAGAGCATTCTACTGATGTGCCACCGATGCACACCGATGGGTACCGTTGATGAATCCCGAACTAGGATGAAACAGCCATCCAGTACTCCTTGATCTTCAGTGGTTCGCTAACTCATATAGATCCGTGTTTTTTTAACTTGAAACAAATCAAATATGTACAAACAAACTTTTGAAAATTAATCGATTGTATTGATTTTAACCTATGAATATATATGAGTCAAGTAAATGTATTTCCCAGACACGTTTATATATATCACAGCAAATCTCTAGACATATTCCCTTATCACTGTGATTTCACCATCTGTCTCTACTTGTATGTTTTACGGATTAGACAAAATGTCAGACACTAACACACACACACACACTACAGACCAGTAGACAATCGTTCCCATTACTGTATTATTAATTTTATGACTGTAATCATAATTAAATATTTCTGTTGCCTTGTCAATATGCTGATATATACGTATATGTCCACCGGAAAGAGACGAGTTTAATCCCTATTTATGTTCAATGCTGTCTTCATTATTGAATATGTTAGGTCATAAATTAACACCGTTAGAGAATCACTCATAATCAGAGTGTACTGGGAAGCTGCTTAATTGCAATTTGACACTGTTTAGTGATTGGTCGAACACAGAGAAGACGGAAGTAGGTGATGAAGATAACCAACCAACAGCAACAACAACAACCAGCACCAATCACCACCGACGGGAGAGATTTAACGGAGGTTACTTCCCAGCATTGGTTTTTGTAGGGATTTTTTGTTTGTTTGATTATTTGGAGGATTTTATCATGAGCTGACATCAGTAAGAGAACTATTGGAAAAACCAGTCAGGGAGTACTGGACAGCTGTTTAGTCAGTCTAGTTTGGGACTTCGCTTCAGCAGTACGCACCCATACCACGGGGTTCAAACCTACGACCTTCTAGTTACAAGGCTAGAGAGATAGCTCGTAGACCATTAAGCCATTCACTGGAACCCGATCCAATGACAAGCCTGTAAATTTTAACTCCTGCTAATTTACAACATAACGTGACTACTTCGTAATGTCTCCTTCTTTGATGAGTAACTGTCCTCACCTTCAACCTGCTGCACCTAACTGGTCACGGCTTCCCACTGGAACCCCAGGTTAACTGCCTGGATGGGGCCAGTCGCTAGTGAGGATCAGTATTGGTTTTTGTACTTCCTGGTTACTTCCTTCCCTTATCTAGGAAATATCAGAAGGGATAAAGATGTCAAAGTCAGAATCGGACAGGCAAGATACGCCTTCATCAATCTGAAACCAGTTTTGAAATCTTCTGCACTGCACTCAGCCAGCATGAAGAACAAGATTCGGATTTTCAACACCAACATGAAGTCGGTTCTTCTATACGGATTAGAATCTTCGTCAGGGTGTCAGGGAAAGGATTTCTAACAGGTTGTAGACTTTTACCAACAGTTGCCTTTGCTGGCTGGCTCAATACTGAAGATCAAATGGCCGGCCAGGAAGAATAAGCAACAAGAAACTATGGGAATAAACCAACAGGCTAGAGCCGATCGCTCAACAAATATGTAGGAGAAAGTGGAGATGGATGGATTGAGCATACATTGAGGAGGCCACCAAGTGAAATCGCGCGCAATGTAGGCCATCGCTCGAGTGGAATCCCGATGGTAAGCGAGGGGTGGGTCGTCGGTGCAAGGGTGACATGGAGGAGATCGTGTGAGGAAGAGATGAGAGAGTTTGGCCGACTGGGGACCCAGTTGAAGAGGACGACAGAAAAGAGAACAGAGTGGAGATGTGTTATTGAAGCCCTATGTTCCACTCGAAACGCAAGGGAATAATAATAATTTGTAACTGGTATCTATAACCACACCAGGGACCGAACCCACGAATTTACGGGTACGATGCGAGACCATTAACTAGTCAACCACTGAGACGCCTTCTAGTGACTAGCTGACCAATTCTAACTTATGCTGACTCCGGATATATGGTGCCACTGTAAGCCAGCGTTATCACTGTAGATTTATTTTAACTGCCGATATGCTGAATCTTACAGGGCACTGCTTCTCACTAGAATTCCTGATTGATTTTAAAGTGTTCACTAATAAGAATTTGATCAGTTTTAAGTTACACCATAAAGTGACATCAGCTAGAGGTGGAAAACAGACTGCTTCTATAATATAGAACTGATGATTTCATCGATTAATTTCATTGTTGAACACGCGAACATGACTGCCGTTTTTTGAAAAGAACGTTGTATAATTAAACAAAGTATAGATTAAATGAACAGCACTATTTTTGTCACTATTATATTATCTTCGGCTAAGTTAACATATAGAAGCCATTTCAATAAATGACCGCCAACCAACAGCTAGAGCTACAGGTTGTATAAACTGATGAAGTTGTGTATTGTGTTGTGGATCTGCCTAAGGAGTTCCAGGAAAACCGAGTGTTTGATTTCTGCATGAATAATGGGATAAATAATTCGAGTAAAAAAATCATGCGTTCACCAAGGAAACTTAACAGAACAACTCATATTTCGGGAAGATCACAATTTTAGAATAGATTAAGGATTAGGATCGCAAATATAAAGGGATCTCAAAACGCCATGATTTATAGTCATTCTTTCGTGAAAAACGGTTTCACGAGTTCTCTTCCCCCTTAACTCTCTCTCTCTCTCGAAGATTATCTGTTCGAAGTCAGTGGGAGGTTTGACAGCAGTGTTTGGTATAACTGTAGGGAACTTTCTAGCCAACCCAGTAACAGAACAAATATTAGAACAAAAAAATACAATTTAATGAACTGATAGTGTAACAGTATATTATAAAAAAAACAGTAATGAGCTATATAAATTAATTGGTTACTTGATTATACAGTTAAAGTCCACTCCTACAATAGTCTTCACTGATGGAGCTGTGTCTACTGGTAGAAGCTGTGTACCGGTTGTAGAATAGTCTTTGGGTGAGGATAAGTGGTTCCTGCAAAAATCCAAAGTATACAACACAGTTAGTAATGAAACTAGTAGACAGTATAGACGAGTGACAAGATGAAGCGTCTAGCAGCACACTGCACTTCAGACTGTACTCCGCAGCTCTGTATATTTCAGCATGACTCGTTTTAAACAAAAGTTGTGTACAATGTTTCTATTTTGAACATCTAACAAAAAGCTGTACAGTCGTATTGTTACAGATTCCACATAGCTTAATAATAATATTAATAATGATCTACTTTATTCCAGAAACAGTACTTGTGATACAGAATGGAATTTTCAGCATTAATCACAATATTACATCTAATTTCCTGAAATTATAAATAAAATTAATCACACAGAATATTTTTCTACATTTACAATAGGGTTAATATTAAAAAAATAAAAAATAAACAACATGCAGCATATAAAATGGAAATAATAATGATAGCAGCTAAGATAATGATAATAACACAAGTGGAAATTGCTGTGGGCTTGTTTCACACAGCATTGTAGATGCGGTATACAAATCCTTGCATGATTAAAAATATTGAATATAATGTTCTCTTTACGTGATATGGTGAGGGGAAAAACAAAGATTACAGCAGTCATAGGGATAAGTTGGTGTTTGCAGTTATGAAGGTGAAAACAAAGAATCAACAGGACCATAAATATAATAGAAATAATAAAAGTAAAACTTAAAGGTATATAAAGATGGATGGATGGAGGAGACTGTTTATTTACTAGATGAAAAAAGGTTAGTTAATTCTTGCCTGACGCTATTTTCATCACACCTAATCTCAAAATATCGTTGAAAAAGCCGATAAAGATCAAGGGTTAGGGATAAGTTTATGTCAGGAAAGCTAATGTATCATGAACATGAGTAGATATCATATTACACGATTAATGCTAAATTTTGAAATTAATCCGAAAATGAGCGATTGAATGAAGACGGGAGTGTAGCGGAAAAATCGATTAAAACATGATAATAACAATAATAATTTACTTTATTCCAAAAACAGCACTACTTATAATACAGAATGGAATTCTCAGCATTTGTCACAATATCTTGCATCTGATTTACTCAAAATATAAATAAAATTTAAAACAAAAGTAACCAGAGGAATTTGTTCAGGTGTACGATATAAGGTCAAAAATATTCGAAGCACAAATTGAGACTATTAAATATAATAATAATAACAGTGAGTTTGTTTCAAACAGTATTGTCGATTCAGTTTCGAAATTTTAGCACGTTATAGATTATTGAATCTAATGTTCTGTTGATATAGTATAGTGAGGGGAAAGACAAAATTTACAGTTATAACACAACTTAAATGATGTTCACACTTATGAGAAAATTAACAAAAATGAAAACAAAAAATTGAAAGGATTATAAATATAAGATGAACAATAACAATGAAGCTTGATTGATGGATTAAGGATGGAGAAATCGGTTTATTTAGTAGTACAAAGAAGGTTGGTTAGTTCATGCCTGATACTATTTTCATCACATAAAATACATGCTAAATATGGTAAAGTGGAATTTTCATACTTAGATGTACCTGCATAAAGTCTTTTGAAAAGACTTGTTGTTTGACCTGAGGAGGAGACACAAGGATGGAGCTGTGGGTGCCGCGCTGGATGCTCACATTCTGAAAAGATTCGTTTAGCAAATTTGTTGCATGAAATCAAGTGCCTGTCATCAATGATGATGTCAACGATATGGACCATTTGGATAGGATACCACTCGCCCTTCTGACAGTCTTCAGAGTTCCACATAGTTTGACATAGTCTTTTTTAAGCAATCCAGGAAAGAATAAGAGTGAATAGTAAAGAACAATAGGTAAGATGCATGATGAATCAAGGAAATGTTTTCAGGATGGAGTTGTCTAAGTGAGGGGGATTAAATAAAAGTTGTTTAATCTGTGGACAGTAAACGTCTTATATGTTCAGAAAAGATGTGTACGAAGATTACTTGTCCAATTTTATTGTATTTTATGTATCGTCCTACTAGAGCATTTTGTTCATTGTGTTTGAGTGTAATCGGAAATGTTGTATTGCAGAAAGTGGAAAGTAAAGATTATTGCGTGTGGCATTATTCATATTGGCTTCACTATTGATTGATTGTACAGTCAGTCTTTGAAGGCAACTAAATCGATAAAGAAAGGTATCTTTATTATTATTATCTCCTTTAGTTCCTAGAGGAACATAGGGCTTCAGCCACACGTCTCACTTGCGTTCGGCTCTCTGCCAGCGTTTTCACTTGACTCCACGTATGCCCACATGCTTTTATCTCCTCTTCGCATCACCTCCTCCTCCATGTCACCATCACACTGTCCCTATTCAAGCAGTTAACCTGGGGTTCTAGTGGGAAGGTGTGACCACTAGGGTGCATCAAGTTGATGGTGAGGCAGTAACTCAACAATTATAATAAGAATTAAATCAACATAGGATATGGTAACATCGGCGCAGTCATTTATACACAACCTGGAAGAGGAAAGGGATAACAATGAGAAAGTTAAATGAAGCATCCAAATGAGCATCGATATTGTAATTAGATCTTTCTCGAGGGGGTTTCCAAACAATTATTCCAATACACAGACAACCTAAAAATATAATTAGTGTTAACATACATATATAATTTTTATTTTATTCAACAGAAATTCCGTAGGAAGGCCCCAGCTTAAGGATACAACAATGCTGAAATGTGATGACGTAATGATTACAACTGACAAACTAAAAGAAACTAATTTTGGCAAATGGTTTTACAACAGAAAAATTCAAATTAACTACCAACATTCACCAGGAAAAATGATTACATAATAATAATGACAAAAAGGCATTTAGGGTTAATTTAAAATCAGCTGAGTGTGATAAGGTCAATAGGTCAAGATGTAGATTCGTGATATTATTCATAATAGTAATACTTATGCGGAAAACAGAATACATAATTGTGTGTGTAAGAGGTGGAATAATAATTGTTAACAGGGTGGACTGTCTGTGGGTTGATGGTTAATTACTGCTTTGTTGTAAAACCATTTGTCAAAAAATTCCTTCAATATTCTGCCTAACGTATAATTAATAACTAGTCTCAACACCATGCCAGATGTAACGTTATGTGATCACAGTCCGCTCACCCAATGTTTCTTCATGCCAAAATTAGTAATATGATTAATAATATCTTTTTCCGAGACAACCAGTTTCTAGACAGCATAGAATTTTCAGCTTGACTTTATCTCTGAATTGTTAATATTTGATGGTTCGAGACAATCCAAAGGAAGACCAACTGACTGACCTAGGTTTCGCGCCAGTTGGTTCTCGTCAGGAAGGTATATCTGAAACCTTGAAATAACTCACATCCCCCCTAAAAATTCGAGCCCGCGTCACACAGTGCTGTCAGCAGTCACAGACGTCACACCACTGCGCTACTTGGGCTCGCGACTGACCTCCTGTAGCACTGTATGGGTTACCAGTGTAACGTGTCTAGTTGCTTCTTTGGTGTAAACTGAATTCTACCAATGAAGTTTGCAATGTGGCCACCATGCTAGCCGCCTCGCAATAATAACACCAATTCAGAGTTCACCGTAATGGCAAGCAACACGTGGTATGGTGATCACACTGCAGACTTGACTGGTAGAATTCAGTGTGTATTAAAGGAGGGATTAGACGCATAACATTCGCTACTACCTATTATCCAATCATACTAAATATCACTGTATGCAGAGTATGTAGAGCTAATGAGTTCTACCGAAAATTCGATGAATTCATTGAATCTTGCTTTTAAGAACATTATTTGTTGTTGTTTTTTTTTCACTACAATATTAGCACACTTTGGAGCTCAAGTAATGCTTTTCAGGAATTTGATTGATATCAAAATTGGTAACGGACTGATTTCAGTCAAGGAATCACTGAAAACTGGTAGGCAGTACTGAACTGCCATTCCATACTTGTCTCGTACTTTTCGATAATACATACTCGTGATCCCAACCATTAGGGATTGAACCGAAGACCGTCAGGTTAAGATACCAGCTCATTGACAATTGAGCTACAGGCACGGTATCCAGTAGTGGAGGACAGAATTTAAAACAAGCAATAAAGGTTAATAAAGCAGGATTTCATGATGGTTTCATCAAATTTCGGTAGAACTCGTCAGCTGAATACTCTACATACATGGATATATATGCACTTTGGAAATTACATTGGGAGATATAGGACTGATAAGTAAATAAACTACATTGAATTAGTCATGCAGAAAGACAGATGCGAATGTTTTTCCAGGTCATGTTCAATTAGATAAGAGGAGAGAGAGAGTATGGGAGATCAAAATTAAGATAAATTGCATTACGCTTCAATTACATCACTTAGATAAACAATTAGACATTAGAGAATATAACAAGAATTGCAACCAGAGGGATGTCAATAGTAATAGTTATAATAATAATAATAATAATAACAGTGTTGAAGTGAGTTAAGATAATGCTACTGATAAATGATAGTTTTAAATGAATGAAGAATAATAATAATAATGAGAATAATAATAGTAATAATAAAAATAATAATAATAGGTAGAATTATAAGTAAAACGTATTACCATGGTAGATTCAGAGTCACGACCATCTCCTTTTGTACACAGAGACCTGGTTTGTAAACTCGAATTGCACAAGCCTCTGTAATTGCAAGCATCTTCTTGTTTCTTTGTCTGCTGACAATGGTGAATGACTTGACCGCGTCGATATCATGTACGTAATCCACAAGATGCTTTCTTATTGAGGATTTTGGCACTTTGAACTCAGCTGTTTTCAACCATTTTGGCAAATGCTCCATCATGCGAGTAGACTATCTCCTTTCCGTACGACCTATGTATTTGCTTCCAGAAACACACTCAAATTGATGTACGCATCAGTTTAAAGTGTCGAGGATTGGCGAGTACTGGTCTTTCCCAGTTTGTTGAAGCACTCGCTTACTGGTGGTGTTAAGGATAACAAGTTTTGCAGCATAATAAGTTCTCTTGATGGCTTTGTCGAGTCTTCGTTTGACTACTTCCTGTACATCATCTCCTTTGAACGGCAAGTTGATATAGACAGGTTTCTTCGGAACTGTTTGGATTTTTTTGCAGCGGGTGTTTTCTTTAGAGTATTTATTAATGAACTTCAGGACAGAATTCATGTTCTGTTTGATCGCATCCCGGTGGCTGAATTGTCGTGGTTAGGTGCTGAGAAAGAGGCCTAAACTAGGACAAAGCAACTGTCCACTACATTGATTTAATCATTTTCTGATTAATTCCACATTTTAGTCAACTGGGGATATTTTATTCAATTAATGTTATATGATGTCGACTAATTTTGACAAATTATTATTTACTTAAATACTTGTATCTCGAATCTTTGACGTTTATGAGCATTTTCTCTGATATCTTCAGATTGTTTAAATTTGAAATGAATGGTTCTCTAAGGATGAGTGATACATTCTTAAATTTTGAGCCACAGGTCTACATATCACTTCACTGTATTCACAGGTATTGTTCGTATTTTCTCGAAGAGGTTCAAGGGCTCTACAACATTAGGATTAACTGATTGGGTCATCATTTGGGTAGAAGACGTCTACTTTTCAACCCCAACTGATGTCGGTTCATGATCCAACTTGGAACCGTTCGAATCCGTACAGCCGAACACTTGAAAATGAATCTAATAGTAACTAGTGAATGACTCTTACAGAATAGAGTATCTGGAGTTGTTTCATGAACAAACATGTCCAGTGGTGTCCACCATCTTAGGTGTGAGGACAGATACTTACGAATGACATTGGCTTGCATTGAGTGGAGCTATATATTGGTAGTTAAAAGAAGAGAAGATTCGTCGGCCGGTCATTGGATTGCATCCCAGTGGTTGAATAATTAACGAGCTGGTCTCATGACCTGATCATTTTAGCTTCAGAATCCAATGAGATCATGGCTGAGTACCTCACTAAACAGTGTTGAAGGAATTTCAAAGGAACAGTTGTCCAATGCTCCCTAATTATCTGTGGTTCTTTGACGTGTTCGTCAGGGGCACAGAGGTAAGGACGCTCGCCGATCATGCCCATGGTCCGGAGTTCGATCCCCTGCCGATGCACACCTGATATCACTGGTCGGCCTGCTAAATTTGGGCTACCGATATCACATGTTGATAATTTCATACCTGTGCCGAAATCGTGTGTGGAACCAAGCCACTGGATGGAGAATTTCATCATACAATGAAACAAAATCCCTATAAAACCAATACTTTAGAACCAAGCTAGAAAAAATTTTAAAATTATCGAATTAATGAAATTAAAAAATTAATTAATTAGTCAATCAACAATTATTTTCAAGTGTTGGTTTGTAGGGATTTGATTGGTTACAGGATTTCATCATGAGCTGACATCAGTTAGAGAACTATTGGAAAACCTGGGAGTACTGGACAACTGTTACGTCCTAGTTTGGAACTCTTCAGCAGTACGCACCCACCGCGATTCGAACCCAGGACCTTCTGGTTACATCTTCATTATAATAAAGGTGTTTTTTGTATTTCCCAGTGAATGAAAAACAAAATGGTATTGTTTTAACAATATTGAAATCATCATCTGGAAAAAGCATTTCAAAAATCACAAAGAACGTCTAATATCATCAGAAGCACTTCATATCATCACATGGAATCCAAACTGTCTGAACAGGAATGATGAACTAAAACAGAATCTGACCTGGTTACAACACACACACACACCGCTCCTCCATGAAATGACAAAATAAACACGAATGTGATATACAATTTTACTATGTAAACAGACGCTGTTTTTATAATTTTACACGCTTATCAAATCCAACAATCTACACCTTGTTTTGTTATCTTAACCAATTGGCCAATTCGACAATGTGAAAATGACCCTATTCTGAGGAACGATGATGATTAATTTATTATATATAAGCTGAGTTGATTTTGTAAATTTTTCTGGTTTAATATTTCTACTTTGATAAAGGTATTAGCAGCAGCATTAAATATAGAAATGTCAGTAAAACCAGCAATATCGTTTTGTTTTTCATTCATTCATTGGGAAATACAAAAACTTCTATAATAATGAATACCATATATCCAATGACCAAATGTTTTCAAACTATAATTATTATTATTGTATCCTTTAATTCCTACAGGAACATAGGGCTTCAGCCGTGCGTCTCCATTGAGTTCGGTTCCCTGCTAGAGTCTTCACCTGGCTCCGAGTCTGCCCACACGCTTTCATCTCCTCTTCACATGACCTCCTCCAAGTCACCCTTGCACCGACTACCAACTCGCCTCTTCCCTTTCGGGTTCCACTCGAGCGACGGCTTGTTTAGTCATGTCACTTGATGGTTTCCTCAGAGTATGGCCAATATGTTTCACAATTGGTTCCTGGTTGGTTCGCTCATTGCCAGAGATCTCTGTTGCCGATCTTTTCTGGCTGGCCATCTGATCTTGAGTGTTGAGCAAAGACAGCTGTTAATGAAGGTCTGTAGTTTGTTTGAGTTGCTCTTCATGACGCGCTGGCCAAGTCTCTGATCCGTATAGTAGCACTGACTGACTTCACATTGGAGTTGAAAATTCGGATCTTATTTTTGATGCTGAGTGTTTTTGGCCTCCACACAGACTTGAGAGTAGTGAAAGATTGTCTTGCTTTCCCCATCCTTGCTTTGATATCCTCGTCAGTTCTGTCTGCCTTTAGTTGAAACGATGCTTCCCAGGTAGGTAAAGGAGGTTGTTTCTTTCAGGTTCCTTCCATTTATGCTGATTGTTGTCTGTTGTTGTCCCTAATTGGGTTGATGAAACAGCTGTACACTACTGATATAAGTATAAAACTTGGGCACTATGGTGGTAGAGTATAACTCCATTATGGATAAAATTTTATATTGATAAAATCACACTGTGTTGTACAGTAATGTTACTGATGACCACGTTTCAAGCACAAACTATTGCTGCTCATAATCATATCAAGTTACTCACACAACTTTCTTGCTTCATTTATATACATGAGTAAAACTGATAAGACATTTGAATAAAAATCAACATAGTATAGAGTACAATCACAAATGAGAATATGAGTATTATTGATCAAATACAATCAGATGGGAAATAAGACGAGTGTTTTTATAGTCAAAATAAGTGACTTGTTAGAATGTGAATTGAATACATTTTAAAATTATTTATTATCCTCCTCTGATTTGACTGGTGGTAATAATATCTTCCATATCTCAGTTATTAGCGATGATGAGTCGCTTCTATTGTATATGTTGGGTGTAGACTCAATGAACCAGGCAGGATTCAGTAATCAATCTCTCTCCATCTCCACCTACCTATATAACTTCTTAGAAATTATACCCTGTCCCACACACCCTATTGTGTGGTTGTGTGTTAATGCATGCAGTGCAATGTAGTGTTGAGTTTTCTTCTAAATTACTTATCTTCGCGAGTGGGATCAATTATTCTAACTTTAGCTAGATTCTTATGTTCCCATAATCTCATTACTCCTGATCTACTAGTTTGATCTATGTTGTTGAATAAACTCACAGTCATTGCAAGGTATTTTATAAATTATATTATTTTGTTTAATTGGGTCAACCGACGGTGTCCTTTAGTCTACAGAGCTTGTCTCTGTGTGAGTTTTTAGGTTTAAATGCCACCATCCTAATTCCTGCTTTATTGAGAATCCTACGTAGGGCCTCAGATGTCCCCTCCTTATATGTTAAAACTACTGTAGATGCCTTATATTCTCTCTGATTTACGTTATTGTTACTAGTTTCACAATTATTTTTATTTTGCTTTTGGCCTTTTTCGATCTTTCTAATGAATTTTATAGGATATTTATTTAACACCAACACTTCTTCTAGCTGTTTCATTTCTTCATTCAAGCCTTTCGATGTACTCCTTAATGCTACTGATCAGTTTTTTAGACACTTCACTAAACCTGCCTTCACAGATAGAAAGTGGATAAGAAGAATTAAAGTCTAAATATCTATTAGAATGCGTTGACTTTTTATAAACTCTTGTGTGCAGTTTACCTTCTTCTGTTCGTTTTATTTTACAGTCTAACAAAACTAATTCTGCTTGTTTATTTTCTGATTAAAATGTGAATTTTATTCCCTTCACTAGTGTTTATATATGTCAAGAAACTAGAGATAAATTCTGTTTTTAACACTGTGTGTGAAAGTGTCATCCACATATCTGCACCATATTATCTTTGAAGTAGGATTAAATGTATTTAGAGCAATATTTTCCCAGCTGGTCGTCTCATATCTTAGCAATTTCTAAGAAAATATTCCGTCTTATCTTCTACATTAAGAAGTTAAAACATTCTGGTATTACCCAACCCTTACTCCTACAATTCGTTAATTCTCGCATCCTGCCTATTATTCTCTATTGTTCCCCCTTAGTTTTTCCCGGGCTTCTGAAGAAAGACTATAACATATTACGCAGGATGTTAAATGTTGTCAGCATGGTAAGCAACGTGCCACTTAACCAGCTTGTTAATATTCTGGTTGACAGGCACATGGACTCATGTGAAAAATGGACCAAATCCATTTTATCTAACTCACACCACCCTCTTCATTCACACACTCTCCCCTTGCATCTCATCAGGCAGGACCAGAAACCTATATAGAAAACTATATGCTCGCACCATAGAGTACAAAAACTCAACCATACCCTAATTAGCTCGTGTTCTGTGTGATAAAGAAAGAATTGGGCGTGACATCTATAATTCATTAAATAGTCCGTAGTACAACTGGATCTCGTCTTTCCAACCCACATCATCAATAGGTACAACATTTTCTTTCTTTCTGTTCCTTTTCTCTCTCTTCTTTTTCCGTTATGTGCTGCTTTGTCTCTTTCTCTCGCTTACGCCAGTTAATAAGACAGCCCCCACTTTTCCAACACCTTCAAACACTGTTTCAGCTTTACCTTTGCTACTGACATGCCAAGTATTGTTGTAATAATGAACTGTGGTTTCCTCAATCTATGTAGAATTCTATTTATTGATAATGTACTAACTGGATGCAATACTGTAGTAAAAATGCTGAGAATTCCATTCTGTATCACAAATACTGTTTTGGAATAAAGCAAATTATTATTATATCTGCTAAGATAAGGGATATTGGTGATTCATCCCTTTGCGACACCGTCTGTTTGTTTATGTATTTTGCCATGAAATTTAAAGATAGTAGATGTGAGGAATAATTGAATTCCCAAAATAATTTCCTCAAAGGGCAGCATGTTCCTATGAATGAGTTCAGGATCAGCAGTTAGCTCTATTTTCACTTCCTCTAAGGCCATAGTGATTGGTATGTTAGTATAAAGACTAGTTATATCAAAACTAACCATTGTTTCATCATTCACTAGTTGAATGTCATTTACTTTATTTTTCATCTTATATGAATTAGTTAGTCTAGAGTTTGAACGATTTCTAGTGGGGCATATTATTATTATTGTTCCCTTTAATTCCTAAAGGAACATAGGGCTTCAGCCGTGCGTTTCCATTGCGTTCGGTTCCCTGCTAGAGTCTTCACCTGGCTGCAAGTCTGCCCACACGCTTTCATCTCCTCTTCACATTTCCTCCTCCAAGTCACCCTTACACTGACGACCAACTCGCCTCTTCCCTTTCGGCCGGGTTCCACTCGAGCGATGGCTTGTCTAGTGATGTCACTTGATGGTTTCCTCAGAGTATGGCAAGCCAATCCATCTCCATTTCTCCCTACCTATTTGTTTCACAATCGGTTCCTGGTTGGTTAGCTCATTGCCAGAGATCTCTGTTGCTGATCATTTCTGACTGGCCATCTGATCTTGAGTATTGAGCGAAGACAACTGTTAATGAAGGTCTGTAGTTTGTTTGAGATGCTCTTTATGACGCGCCAAGTGTCTGATGCGTATAGTAGCACTGACTGACTTCACATTGGAGTTGAAAATTCGGATCTTATTTTTGATGCTGAGTGTTGTTGACCTCCACACAGACGTGAGATAAGTGAAAGCGTATTTCTGAAATCTACCATTGGTCTTATGGCGTAACCTGTTTTATGATATGATTATGCACAGTAATAAATTGTGCTTGAAGTGTGGTCGTCAATAAATATTACAGTATAACACTGTGTGATTTTATCGAAATAAAATTTTATCTATAATGGAGCTGTCCACTACTCCATGATGGGTTTTCAATAGTTCTGTAATCGGTGTCAGCTCATGATGAAATCTCGTAATCAATCGGTCGAAATCTCTGCAAACAAACACTTGAATAGAATTATAGGCAACCCTAGAATAATACAGTAATGGGAAATAGTGTTTGTTTATTCGTTTATGTGTTGGTGTGCCTGTGTGTGTGAGACATCTGTTTAACCCATTAAACGTACATGGAGAAACAGATGGTGGAACTGTTATTATTATTATGTTAAGTGAATACATGTTAAGAAATGTGCTACGATGCATCATTTTGTCTGTTAAACTGTGAAAAATAATTAGTAGATCAATGAGCTCCCAGCAGCCATCTAATATCAACAAATCAATGTGCACTGTGATGGCAAGCTACCTAGAATGGTGGCCCACACTGCAAACCTGACTGATAGAATTCGGTATGTTGAAACATTGTCCAGCTTAACTACCCGGCCAGAGGAGAAAAGAGGAACAGCAGCAGCTCCACGCTCGAACACCTTGTCATCTCCGAACATCGAGCACCCCTGCATGAACGGTTCACAGTGCTATACAGGGTCTCTGAATGCCGTACAAAGGGACTTCACATACGCCATGTGTTCATAGCTGAAACACTAGCTATTCGGGATCTGAAACCGGACCTCGGCATTCATAAGCGATACATACATTCTATCGCCCTACCATGGCCAGAGTAAAGTTCTTACTATCATTTCGCTTCTTCTATTTATTATGTAATTTCACTATTATTATTGTTATTACTACTATTATTTAATTTTCATTATTATTCCCATCATCCATATTTTATTACCATTCCCGACGCTGTTCCTAGTGTGGCCAAACTTGCATTGATGATTTTTCTTCTCACCAAGAGTGCTTCTTCCCCTTAACCCTCTTGGTTTTTTCTTTCTTTGCTTATTATTATTCGTCATAATTTATACCCTTCATGTAAACATTCCCTCAATACTATCGAATTTTCCATTCATACTATCCGGACTAATTGTTACTGATATTATCTGTTCTCCCAATATATGCCTCCACCTGTTTCATTTCACACATTCGTTATTTCATTATGAACCCCTCTCATTGCAGTCTTACTATCTCCTGTTTAATACAGACCACTTTGTACTAGCCCGACACGTTTTATAACCTTGAACTGAGTTGTCAATTCTTCTACCCCACCCCACATTCTACGAATCTATTATGACGGTTAATCACCACCATTGTCTCCCATTTTACAACATTTTGTGGCCGATTTCAGGCTAGCACGTTTGTCACAAAAATACGGCTATTTATTTCGACACCCCAAAACTAATCTGTAATTCTACGTGAAAAATATATATTCGCCGCATAACTGGCCATCATTGCAACGACAAGGAATATGATATTTTATAATTGTAAGAGCCTGAAGAGGAGAAATGATTGAAAAAAGAATATTCTTCGTTCAGAATGACTTTTAATTCATTCTACTACTGTTTATTAATAACATAACATGCGTTTTCATACAGATTTTATATAAAAACACTATCGCCTTTCCACTAGTTCCTGTCCATTCTACACGAGCTTATTGATTATTTGGTCACTATCTCACACTTATTACGTCATGCCAACTTCTACCTCTTTTAAAACTTGTACTTAATCATCCCATCTAGGTTACACCTTACATTGCGTAATACATTTTTCGAGGACAAAGTTTACCAGTATCTGATTTGTCTAATGATTTCTTTGTTAAATATAATCACGATTATTGTACAGCAGCTCATGAAAATGAATCGTCGAAAAGGAAATTTTCTTTTATGCTGTTTACGTCTTTTTCTTATTACCAAAGAAAGAACCAGACACATCACCTTAGTTCCTAGGGTCCAATCAAAGATCAAAGCATTATTAGTAATAGTATCTTTATTCTGGACAGTATTTATATAATGTACAGAATTTTCAGAGGAGCTTTTATAGCACGATATTTTCCCTTAGTATAATATCTTCAAGTAAAATGTTGATTAACTGACAATAGTATGTCCTGTGACACGCAGTGGTCTCTGAAATGAAGCACAAACCATTCCATTATGAGGTACATCTGCTTTGTCTCCTTCCTTCAAGAAATCCATCCACGATGTCTAGTTGAAAGCTAATTGTAAGATGTTCAGAAGTAAATTTTGAGATCCAAGGACATAAGGGAAGAACAGTTATCTCATGTATTGGGATACGTTGCCATTCACAGTCAAGCCATTCTTCAAGTTTAGTAGGGACTGGCAAATCAGAAGCTGGTAAACATTTTAAATACACACCCTAGTAGACAATACCATTAGAGGTGGTGATACTTTAATCACTTAAGACAAACCAAACCGTGGGAAATGTATGCAATAAAGAGACTGAAGTTTTTGGTCGCATAAGTCTTAGGCAGGCCGCCGTTAATCAATGAATTAGCTTAGTCGTTTTTTTTAATTTTATGGTGAGGATTAGCGATGTCGTCTTTGATTGACAAATGGATATTATTCGATAACAGTTCACCAACGACGAGTTCTACCATCTGCCCCATAGGGTCAGTAGTTGATAACCACCAGGTCACTACAGTCACTACAACATTGATTGTGTAATAACAAACAAGAAGGCATTTAGAGTTAATTTGAGGATGATGAGGTCAGGAGGTCAAAAACTGGATTAACAATAGCAACAATAACAATAATAACAGTAATAGGGGAAAACAGAATACATAATTGTGCAAAAAGTGTGAAATAAATGTCAACAGGGTAGACTGTCTGTGGGTTGCCGTTTAATTACGGCTTTGTTGTAAAACCATTTGTTAAAAATTCCTTCAATATTCTGCCTAACATATAATTAATAAATAGTTTATATATCGTGTCATCTGATTATGTGATTATGTGATCACAGTCCGCTCACCCAATGTTTCTTCATACCAAACTTATTAATAATATTAATAATAGCTTTATTGTGAACAACCAGTTTCTAGACAGCACAAAATTTTCAGCTTGGCTTTATCTCTGAAATGTTGATATTGGAAGGTTCGAGGTAATCCGAAGCAAGCCTCCATTGAACGACCGAGGTTTCGTACAAGTTGGCACCCACAGGTTAGTCAACAAGGCGCATATAGTGTCTTGAAGTAAGTCATTTCCCCAGTCTGAGATCCGAACCCGCGTCACACAGCGCTGTCAGCAGTCAGAGACGTTACACCACTGTGATATGTAAACTCGCGATTGACCTCCTGTAGGATCGTATTGCATACTTAGATTGGAAACTTGTCAGCAATTAGTGTAATGTGTTCAGTACTTTGTTTGGTGCACACTGGTTTCTATCAGTCAAGTTTGCAGTGAGGCCATCATGCTAGCTGGTTCGTAATAATAAGAACAACTGAGGGTTCAGCATGATGGCCAGTCACCCTTGGTATGGTGGACACACTGCAGATGTGACTGATGGAATTCGGTCTGTACCAAACGAATAATTAGACGTATGGCTTTCGTTACTACCCAGTGTCCAATGGAAATGTTTTCATCTCTATGCTTTTTACAGAATCTTCAGATAAAATAATAATCTCTAGTTCGATCTGAAACTATATCCAAATCATGACGTATTCGCCTTTTCAGAATAGACAAAGTCACTTGTTGGATACCTCCTCAAAAATGTTCGTTATTAGAGATTCTTCTCGAGAAATGTAAATAGGCAATCGAGTAAATTTAATGCCATTACGCCCTGTGAAACGTTAAGTGTCCCCAATGATTTCAGCAGACTACCTGATGGATTTTTTAGTTTTCAAGCGTTGAGTTGTAAGAATATGCTTGACATCAAGACTAATCACGGAATGACGTCAGTAACAGAGCAACTAAGAAGGAGTAGGAAATACTGGATAGCTTTTTCATCCTTGTTTGGTACTCTTCGTACTCTTCGACAGTACGAACCCATGACTCTGCCAGTAGTTGTGAAACTTGGCTTTCTGGTAAGAAGGCCGGTATGCAGCACATTTGGCCGTAGGGACAACATTGGATGAATGATCAACGAGCTTACCTTGTAACTTGAAAGTCACGGCTTCAACTACTCGTAGTTTCGTGGGTGTGTACTGTAGAAGGGTAACAGACAAGATCACAACCATTGGTCTTCAATTTTTATCTAACTGCAATCAGTTTTTTATCATTCTTGGAGGACTCTAGTTGGCTGGAGAAACAACTGTTGAACAATAATTAAAAATGATCATGGTATATAAACTACTTGAAATGGTAATTTGGTAAAATATAGTGAATTGCTGTCATTATGTAGGCATATGGTGTTGCCAAAGTTCCTAGGAAATAAAAGGTAAGGATAGTATCAAAATACTGAGACTTCAAAATCTATGATTATGTAATTCATTAGTAAATAGTTAATAAGCAAAATGGAATGCACAAAAATACAGTGAGTTAAGCACATTTGTTTAGAAATCAGACGCAGGAAGTATTGGGTACAGCTAAGTGATGATACAATTGAGTAGGAGTAAAGAAAGATAAACATTTAAATTTATTACATAATCACTTAAATGTTCACAACCAAGTAATAAAGGCATATACAGGCTTACGAAAATTTCGTCCTGAATACATGAATCTGACTTGGGAAGTTTGATGATGATAACAATAATAATAGTAATATTTTTATTCCTGTCTATGCAGAACGTGCGTTGGTGGCACAGCGGTTAGGACGCTCGCCGACCATGCACATGGTCCGGGGTTCGATCCCCGGCCCACAAGGAACTTCTTTACCTCGCTAAGCCAGAAATAATGCTGGTAAAGAGGAAAGGTTGGGCATGAGGCTAGCGACCCCATCCTCCAAAGTAAACACTGCTATAGAAACATCAAGCCACTATCTTGAAGCCCTATGTTCCACTGGGAACGTGAGGGAAATAAAATGCAGGAACACCAATTGTACAGGCATGAATAAGTGTTATTTATATTGCACAAAATTGGTTTACGGTGAATTTAAATGGTTGCTGTTATTTTCGATTCCAGTTAGTGGGAACAGGAAGGGGAGTTTCCAATGTTAGATTGCATGATAAATTAATCTGGATATATGTAGGGAAGTTTAAAAATATAACTAATAATATATATTAAGGACGACAGGCATGTTAAACATGCATAGAAAGATGACAACACAAACAATAAGGAATCTAAATCATCATCCACAGTACTTCTATACAAAGAAGGAACCTTGGAAAGCATCTTACGGAGAATTCTTTAAGAAAGAGGAGGAATCAAAGTGGCTGATATTCAACCACCCACAAACACAACTAGAAACAGGCTTTGTCCGTTAAAGGATTGCGCCAGTGGAGCCAATTAAACAAAACAATTTAGTTTATCTAATACCCTGCCTGCAATGATTGTCAGGTCAAATACATAGATCAAACTAGTTGTAGAACAGGGTCAGTCACTAAGACTAGCAGAGCATAAAAACCTAGCAAAATCTAGATTAGGTGACCCTGATAAGATTAGAAATCTGAAGAATAGTTCAGCTATACCATTCACTACATGTAATTACACATAATCATACCATACACTAGGAGAGAATTACAGTGGGAGCATTACTTATTGAATTAACTAAAATTACGTGAAATAAGAATGATTCAGCACCTGTCTACTCGGATATCTGGGACGTTTTACTACCCCTACGATGTATAGGAATGAATAAAGAAAACTATAAAACTCAAGTTTCGAAGTTGTGTGGTTATAACTGGTGATGTGATTATGAACAATAATAAACTGTGTCCAAAATTTTGTAATCCAGTAAATAATACTGCTTCACTCACTGTGTGATATATCTAATAAGCAAATTAATATGGAACCCTATTTCAGGATGGATATCTAACCTCGTGAATATGTGCAAATAAACATGATGCACTGAGCAATCAACAGTGTTAAACATATGCCTAATTATAAGACAAGAATCTCTTGGCAATGGAGATCTCCAATGTGTTATATTAAAGCATATTCAAAGAATATTCTTCGACACATTCCTGAAATAACCCTTTTTTTTAATTTGTCAAGCGATATTGTTTCTCAGATGAACTTTGCAAACAAGATCCTTATTTTGACAGCATGAACGTGAGTATCAGTGCATTTAATTCTGTGAAACCTAATTAAGTAGACTGTATTATAAGAACACTGTCTAGACATTTTTTATGAAAACCAATTAGTACGGTTATCAAAAGGAAGAATGTAAATTAACTGACATTTCAGTTTTCTAATATAATATTTCCAGTCACACACAATGAACAGTAAGTTCTGTTTTTGACATTAGATAGTCAGGTGTAGTCGAAAGGAAGCCCTGTCCTGACCTAGGTTTCATGCTAGTTGGCATTCACAAGTCAGTCAGTAAGGTGTCTGTGTAAACTTGAAGGAAGTTTCGTCTTCTTCCTGAGATTCGAACCCACGTCACACAGTGCTGTCAGCAGTCACAGACCTTACACCACTGAGCTATTTAGGTTGACGATTGACCTATTATAGGACTGCATTGGACACTTAGTAAAAGGTGTGATGTGTCTAGTCCTTTGTTTGGTCATGTTTGCAGTGTGGCTACCTTGTTACGTGTCTCGGTATCACGGTACACTCAGAAATGTTGTTAATAGGCACTCGGCAGAGGAAACCTGTTTGACCTAGGTTTCGTGCTAACTGGCACTCGTCAGTCAGCAAGGCTTACATGCAAACTTGAAGGAGCAAATGTCCTTCGCAGGGTTCGAACCCGCGTCACCCAGTCCCAGTCTCCGTGCCGATTACCTCCACCCATCTAATAACAGCAATTCAGAGTGCACCATGGTAGCAAACCACCTAGAATACTGGCCACATTGCAAGCTTGACTGATTGATAGAATTCAGTCTGCACCAAAACAAAGGACTAGACAGACTACACTAGTTACTGAATAGTCTACAATCAAAGTATGTTCTATTATTTTGATGCATAAATTACGATAAAATAGTGGGTATAGCCTTTACATGTATCTATTCTGAACATTTAAAGCTTTCCCTAACCACAGATTAAACCATGATTAGCAAACCACGTCTCTGACATACACATGATATCCGGCTGGCTGTCGACCAAAAGGCGTGTAAACTGCTCAGCGCTTCGATCCGTCCTCTCTTATGGCTGTGAGACCTGGTCATTGAGAGTGGAAGATATGAAAACGCTAGTTAGCTGTCTTTGTTGATAGGTGTGATCTTAGGGTGAGCAATATTGAGGTTAGGCGTCGAGTGCTAGGTAAAGATGGGAAATCAATCCACGAGGCTGTGAAGTTACATCGATTGAGATGGTTGGTTAGGACATATGTTACGGATGCATCCCTAGCCATCGTCTTCCTCGACAACAGGCAATGTTAGCTGACATAGGTTTAGGTTGGAAAAGAGCCAGTGGTGGTCAAACCAAAACATGGATTCGTCAGTCAATGAAATCCACAACAGTTAGTTTAAACCGCGTAGGGAGGGGCATACTTGGGACGGTAAACACCAATGAAGGCTGGAGACAATTGGTGATATGACTCAAAATCGTAGTTATCAATGGCTGGTGTACATGCATCCACTTCTTGTGACTTATAATATCCAATAAAACTATATTGTTCTTCGATATTACTATTCTTTTCGCCTAACATTTCTGTTTACTGTCTATATTTTGCGTTTCTGTTTACTTTCTTCTCTTGCTTTGTGTGTTAAATGGGGTGTGGCCACTTGAACTGCTGCACATCAGTGCAAAGTTCTATGTTGAAACCAGACAGACAAAATAGATGAGTAATCACATTTTATTTAATCTCTGTAACCTAGACAACCTCATTCTAACAAACCTTCCTCGACTCATTTAGTCCCAAATCAATCGGTCTTTTATCACAATCCCATCTTCAATCACTTGATCATTTTCGGATTAATTTTACAATCTGAAGTTGTAGATATTTTCTCTTAGATCATGTAATGTGATATTTACTCATTTTTATGATACATGATCTGTACTCACTTAAACAATATCCCTAATCCTCGTCCTTTATCAATATTTTCCATGATGTCTTCGGATTGAGTAAAGTTAAAATACGATTTAAGCAAATTCGTATGCATTTTCGGTAAATTCTCGCCAGGTTTACTACATTTTCCATAAGTAAATATTAGTCATATAGGCATTTGAATTAATGTGGTTAATAAAACGTGTAGGATCAGAGTTCAGGGATGTGAATTAATTGTGGATAACAATCGAGGTGATCATCATCATGATAACAAGGACGGACGATAATTTTATCTTGCATAATAATAAAATCGATGTCAAGTTCCTTCTGCAAAAGTTCAGTATGCTATCATTATTATTGTTCCCTTCGGTTCCTAGTGGAACATAGGGCTTCAACTGCACGCCTCCACTTGTTTCTGTCTTCTGCTATACCTTTCACTTGCATCTGTGTTAGTCCATACTGTTTCAATTCCTCTTCACACGATCTCCTCCATGTCACCCTTGGACCGACGAACCACTCGCCGCTTCCCTTTCGGGTTCCACTCGAGCAATGGCCTGACGCGCGATGTCACCCAGCGGCCTCCTCAGCGAGTGTCCAATCCATCTCCACTTTCTCCTGTATTTTTGTTGAGCGATTGGTTCTTGTTTTGTTTGTTCCCATAGTTTCTTGTTGGTGATTCTTTCCGGCCATCTGATCTTCAGTAGTATAAAGCGAAGACAGTTGTTGATAAAGGTCTGCAACAGGCTGTTGGAAATATTCTTCGTGACCCGCCAAGTTTCTGATCCGTATAGAAGAACTGACTGACTTGACGTTTGTATTGAAAATCCGAATCATTTTGTTGTTGATGCTGGGTTGAGTGACGAAGATTTCCAGATTGGTTTCAGGTTGATGAACGTGTTTCTCGCCTTCCTGATTCTCGATTTGACATCCTCGTCCGTTCCTCCTGTAGTTGAGACAAAGGCCCTCTAGATAAGTGAATGAAGTAACCTCTTTCAAATCCCTCCCGTTGATGGTGATTGGCGCTGGATGTTGCTGCTGCTGTTGTTGGTGTTTGGTTATTTTCATAACCTCCGTCTTGTCTATGTTCACCTACAGTCCTGTCTTTGCTACCAGCCTCTTCGACCAGTTTGTCGGTTTTCTCTTGTAAGTCTTCTAAATTTCAGTATGGCTCATCTGCAAATTGAGTTCCCATATGAAAAGGAGAAAGACAACACCTTATAATTTCTTGATATCCTGCTAACAAGAAGGAAAGATGGAAGTATTCAGCGGGGTATTTTCTGGAAGAAGTTATGGGTTGGCCCACACACTCATTTCAAGTTGTTTGTTCCTCTTGCATACAAACGAAATCTCATCAGTATCCTGATGTATCGTGCTGTAAATATCTGCACAACCGACACTCTAGACGATGAAATCAGGAAAACAGAAAACTTTTTATACGAGAACGGATACCCCAAAAAATTTGTTAAAGTCTCCATGAGGAGGACAATAAAAGGAAATGTCTGCAAACTATGTAGAAGAAATGCATGAACTTATTTATTTTATTTTTTTGATTACAGCTTGATGCCATGCCGTATTTTCAGTACAAGTATGTAATTTTCAGCATGGATATCGGTAGCCCAAATTTCGCAGGCCGACCATAGATATCGGGTGTGCGTCGGCAGGGGATCGAACCCCGGACCATGTGCATGGTCGGCGACAGTCCTAATCACTGTGCCACCGACGCACACATGAATTTACCGTTTGAAGGAGACACAGGTACTGAATTCCTGACAACGAAACTTCGAAAAATAAGTAGCTAAAACATTCTTTACTGCAACACCGTGTTGTATAATTCCAACACAGATGAAGGTTAGGCTATGGAGTTTGACCACTTCAATGTGCATTTATAAATTTAACTATACATGTGGAGACAGTTATATAATTACAAAGGCTCGGAAAGCCCATTGTCACCTTCTGGAGCATTGTCCAGCGTGGTTAGTTAGAGGAGTTTTAAAGTCAGTCAGAAGTTCCATACAGGCACACACCTTGTGGTCAATCTTGACGAAAATTCAGCTTATACTATTCTATGGAATGTGCTACTCCTACTCCCTAGGCCGGTTCATCTTCGGTTGCTAAGCATAGCTGAGGCAGTTGCCATAACGATTTGTAAACCTAAACTCTGTGTTAAGAAAAGGTTTTTTCAGTCTTTCTTCCTCTGTTGGCCTTAACCTCACCAACTTAGAATAGTTATCTGTCCTGGTGACACCGGACAGCTGCAAATATTATCTAATTTTTATTTGTAATTTCAACTGTATTATCAATATCACGCTGTGCTGTAGTTGTACATTTTAATCTCGTTTTCGCAATCCATTTTTATTATTATATTATGTAATCGCTACGTGGTGATAGTTATTTTCCCCTCTACCCTTTACTAGTATACGCATTCTACCTACACACTCACCATTGCCTAGATTATATAAACATTTGAATGAACTTATCCTCGTTATTATTATTATTATGATCACCTCGGTTGTTATCTCCAATAATTCACAACCCTGAACCCTAATCCTACATATTTTATAAACCACATAAATTCAAATGGTGTTGCTATGGGTTCACCAGTTTCCTCAATATTCACTGATCATTTCATGAATAGATTCGAAGATAACATCTTTTCAAGCATACTCAATCCTAAAATATGGTTAAGATATGTGGATGATACTTTTATAGTGCTAAAACGAGATCTACACAGTTCATTCTTGAAGAAAATAAACAATCTATCTCCCAGAATCCAGTTTACTTCAGAAGCAGAATCAGACGTCGGTGAACTACCATTTCTAGACTGTCTGGCTAGTTAAGAGGAGGAAAAACGGACATTTTAGTGTATCTATATGCAGGAAGAAAACCCACTCCAGCAACAAATATTTTTCAGACTTCAGATCATCACACTCCATCAGCACGAAGGTATCAGTTGTTTCAAGTCTTCTTAGACGAGCACACTCTTTGATGTTAACGGATGAGAAGGAAAAAGAAGAAGAAATATCAAACATTACTGAAACTCTCAAGCAAAACAACTACCCAAGGGACTTCATCAACAAAATCAACAGTGACATTAAGTATGGTCGAAAACTTATTCCGAAAACATGGACCTCAACAGTTGTCATTCCATATAGAGCAGAGACGTCAGATGATATCAGAAGAGAACACAATAATCTCAACATCAAAGTTTTCTTCAAAACATCAGACACGCACACTACAGAGAAACCTTGTCCATGTAAAAGACTAAATCCCTAATGATTCTCCATCTGATTGTGTCAACAAAATAAAATGTTTGGGATGTGATGCGATACAAATCAGACAAACCTCTTCACAAAGAAATCAATATAAGGAAAAATGAACAGTGTGGAAACTCTATTCGACCAGTGAGATATCTCGTTGAACTAGAAAAGCTTGGAAAATCATCAACCACAAATCTTCTACATGCCATAGAATCAGGTCACATAATTGATTTTGACAATTTTGAAATAATCCAGAAAAAGCATTTCAGAAATCACAAAGAACGTCTAATTTCATCAGAAGCACTTCATATCATCAAATGGAATCCAAATTGTCTGAATAGGATTGATGGACTAAAACAGAATTTGACTTGGTTACAACATCCCGTCCCTCATAAAGTGGCGAAATCAACACGAATGTGATAAGTAATTTCACTATGTAAACAAACGCTGTTTTTATAATTTTACACGCTTATCAAATCTAACAATCTACACCTTGTTTTGTTATTCTTTACCAACTGGACAATTTGATAACGAAAAATGACCTCATGCTGAGGTGCGATGATTAAGTTTTTATATATAGGCTGAGTATTCACTATAATGAATATCATATACCCAATGCCCAAATTTTTCAAACTGTTGAAAGTGAACTTGGTTTGGACACATACAGCTTATGACCAATATTTGATTATGTAGACGCAGTAAGCCTGATGTGAATTTACCGAAAATACATTCGTGTTTGCTTAAATCGTGTTCAGTAATTATCATTGTAGGAATTTCTGAATTAAAGTAAAACTATACTAACCACCTCGATCGATCTTCTCACTGACTTCGAGCAACTAACCAGAGAGACAGATAGAGTGTTACGGAGGAATAAAAGCCGCGAAATTGTTAAAAAAGAAGAGAGGGAGATGATCATTGATTATCATGATGTTCTGATTCCGCTCTATAATTTAGCCTAAAATCGAAATCCTTTCAAAATACGAGTTGTCCTGTTAAACTTTCCCAACTTATCTGCATGATTTATTAATTCACGTTAATCCATTTTTCACTCAGGAATCAAACACTCGACTTTCTTGGAACCTGTTAGAGCAATCCGGAGAGAAGGTGTCACTTCGTTTGGTTATGCAAACAGGAACTATAGTTATTGTGTGACGTCATGTGCCAGGTTGGTTTTTTTTCTTCCTTCACGTTCCCCAGTGGAACACAGGGCTTCAGGCTAGTGGCTTGAACTTTCTGTAGCAGTGTTTATTTTACAGGATAGGGGTGCTAGCCTCATGCCCAACCTTTCCTCTTCACCCGCATTATTTCTGACTTAGCGAGGTAAAGGAGTGCGTCGGCCGGGGATCGAACCCCGGACCATGTGCATGGTCGGCGAGCGTCCTAACCGCTATGCCACCGACTCCGGGCTAGCTCAGTCGGTAGAGCATGAGACTCTTAATCTCAGGGTCGTGGTTTCGTGCCCCACATCGGGCGCCAGGTTGGTTGGTATATTAATAATTCATCGCTGATTATATAGCATTGAAGAGAACAGAAAGTCCTGTTTATCTGATCTATGTTTTCCTAAATTACGCGTCACATGTGCATATGGGTCACTCGGGAGAAGCGTGTATAGAAAAATCGCATTTAGAGGGCAATACACACACTTCCTTCCTAAGCTACGCACCCATTAAATATAAAAGAAATGTTTTTTTAATTTCTTACGAGCAGAGCAAGAAAGATATGTACGGATGCCCTCTTACAAAAGGAATTTGAATATATTCATGATTCCTTGACGAAGATGAGCAGTCCGGGTAGTTTCATATGAAAGCATTGCAGAGGAAACCTGAGACTATGACTGCATGGAAAAAACCTGTATTTAATAAGTTACAAATTAATGGTGACTTATCAAGTGAGATCTTATTCTAGACACTTTTCAGGAATATGCGAAGAACGTTTTACGCAGCATACCTATGTTTGTCACTCTCTGGTCGACGAATGATTGGGACTCAGACAAAGGATAAGCTAGATAGTTTTGCCACATCTATATGCCTTTGTCAGTTCAACTGCACCTGCGGTGGCAGTTATGTTGGGCGTACTACTAGACAGCTTAGCCAACATGTCACTACTGAACATCTCCCATCATGGTTTGGCATAGGACAGACAAAAACAATCCGTAGCTCAATTTTGTCACATTTAATTGATAGTGGTCATGTAGTGGAGAAAATGAGAGCATTTAAGGTAATTCACCGTATCCAACTGAATCTTTCCAATAGACTTCGTATTTGTCTAGCGCACACAGCTCAAGCGATGTGCTTTTGGACTATTAAGCCTAAACTATACACTCAAAAGAAGTTCGTATAGCCATTATCCCTCTCTTGTTGGCCTATTAAGACATAACCAACTGATGATGTCTCCACCACCTCCCACTTATATTTTCAACCCCTCTCTTATCATCCCTTAATCTTATCACGTCTTCATTAAAAACGTGTTTCATTTCTTTCTCTTACAATCTAACACTACTTAATCGGTTCATTTGTTTTTCTAAGACTTTATCGACTGCTATGTCTACCTGAACATTTGTTTGTTTAATCATGCTGTTTTTCATTATTCGTGTTATTACAGATTGCCTCATGTTTTCATCCTTATTACTGATAGAACGATTATTATTATGATTAATTGCACAATTTATATTCAACATCTTATTATCCTATAGACAAAACACCATGATTGGTTTATATATTTGAATTTTTATTTGTACAGTTATGTGGGTATATTAGAGTTATGCCTGATGAGATCTAATTTAAAGCACCATATTGTTCTATGTACTATGGGAATCCATAACGAACAACAGTGTCATGATCTACCACACAGAACAAAGTTTCAAAACCATAGAAAACTAAAACTAAGTAATAGGGATGTTTATAAGAATGGCGAATTCAAAAATACTCCTTCGTTGTAATTTATCAGATAAATCTCTTGTTATATTTAAAAGTTTGACAGATGAACCACACTGTGTTTATCAGGTAGGACAATCGTAGTCAGAGTTTGGAAATGTGCCTTGCTTACGCATTCCTCATGCAACGCTTTCTGTCAGTCTGACATATTACATCTTTAAGTTTATTGCTTTTCGACTGCTAAGTTTCTCACCTAACAGTGTGCCTTTACTTCCAGGAGTCTGGGTAACAAGTTTAGGATACGAAAGTAGGCTATTTTAATATAATTGAGATAATAAAGTGACAGAATTTCATTACATAATATGATTTCTTATCTAGCTGCTTGGCACTCATCAGTCACCAAGCTTTACCTGCAGTCTTGAAGGAACTCAAATCCCCTCTGAGATTCAAGCCCGTGTCACTCATTGTTGCAGTCACAGTCGTTACTAATCAGCTGGACTGCAGATACTCTTTGCTGTCTGGTGAGTGCCAAAAAGCGAAGAAATTGAGATCCAAGGCTTCCTGCCAGCTGCTTCCAACCATCTAATAACAGTGATAGCTAGCCACGTAGTATGGTGTATATACTGCAAACTTGACTGCATGATAGAATTCAGTCTGCCCCAAATAAAAGACTAGATACACTACACTAGTCACTGAATAGTGTCCAATCAAAGTATGTTCTATTAGTTTGATGCATAAATTACGATAAAATAGTGGGAATAGCTTTCGCATACATCTATTGTGAATATCTAAAGCCCTCACTATCCACAGATTAAACCACGAATAACAAAGAGATGAGAGGTCACACCGTGACTGGTTTATATTTGAATATTTATTTTTAAAGTAATATGAGTATATTAGAGTTAGGCCTGATGAGATCTAATTGAAAGAACCATATTGTTTGCTTAGGCAGGTGTTGTTTTAAAAATGTGTACATATCACTTCATTCCCTTCATAGAAATTACTGACATTTTGTTGAGGTGGTTGTGGGGTTCTACAATGAAATTAACCATTTAATCATCAGTTCTATAAAAGTACTCTGCTTTCCATCTCCATCTGATGTCAGCTTGTGTTGTAACTTGAAACTGACGGAACGGCTACAACCGCTACAAAACTAGTGATTGATTACGAGATGGAGTGTTTGTGGTTTTAGTCACACTTCTTAAACAGTGGAGTCCAACTTGTTGGATTTTAGGATCAGTACTCAGTAATGCCACTGGCTTTCAGTGGAGGTATATGTCATGAATCAGCAGAAGTTGGAATCCATTGAGTGACCCGTGAACCGAGTCTCAGTGATTATTATTATTGCCTTGCGTTTCGAGTGATGGAACATAGGGCTTCAACAACACATATCCACTTTGTCCCATCTTCTTCCATCCTCTTCAGCTGGGTTCACGACTGCCCACAATCTCTCATCTCCAACTCGCCATTAAATATCCTCCATGTCACCCTAGCAACGACGACCCACTCGTTGCTTCCCATTCGGATTCCACTCCAGCACTGGCCTAGCGTGAGATGTCATTCGGCGACCTCCTCAATGTATGCTCGATCCATACATCTCCATTTTCTCCTGCATATCTGTTGAGCAGTCGGCTCTCGCCTGTTGATTTGTCCGCTTAGTTGCTTACTGCTTATTCTTTCTGGCCATTTGATCTTCGGCATGGTACCAGCGAAGTTGGCAGCTGTTGATAGAAGTCTGCAACAGGCTGTTAAAGATTCTTTTCGTGACACGCTGGCCAAGTTTCTGATCCCTACAGAAGATTTGACCGACATGACATTGGTGTTGAAAATCAGAATCTTGTTCTTTATGCTGGCTGAGTGTTGAAGATTTCCAAACTGATTTCAGAGTGATGAAGGCGTATCCCATCTTTCCGATTCTGACTTTGAAATCTTTATCCGTTCGGACTGCCTTTTCTTTTCAAAGTGATTTCGTCGTCTGTTTCTACTTGTATGTTTAATAGACTAAACAAATATCAGACACAATCGCATACGCTTACACACACAAACTAATAGACAATAGTTCCCTTTGCTGTAGTCATCATCGTCATCATCGAACAAAGCATAGAATGGCCATCAAACGCCTCTCTCTACCTCAATTTCATCGACTTC
Source organism: Trichobilharzia szidati (assembly GCA_944472155.2). NCBI lineage: Eukaryota > Metazoa > Platyhelminthes > Trematoda > Strigeidida > Schistosomatidae > Trichobilharzia > Trichobilharzia szidati. Next base: position 63,517,468 of record OX235275.1, on the reverse strand, counting down.
CAAAAGGCCTTTGACACCTCAGCGTTAAACGAGAAGTAATTTGGAAACTACTTCAACGCTACGGCCCACCTCAAATCTTTGTCAACTTCATTCAACTGCTGGCTATGTGACAATGGCACGTGTCAAGTGATCCACAGTGGAAAACTCAGAGGGGCGTTTGAAGTGCATACAAGTGCAAATTTTTATGACGGAGTATTTTCCGTGATATAAACTGATCCCCGACCTTTGACCTTAATCAACATTTTCCCCGATGTCATCAAATTCGCCATACTTAAACTATGTCAGCCATCCCAGTCTACCTCCCTTCTGACTTTGAGCAATTAATCAGAGAAAGAGTTAAGAAGTAATAAAAGTGAAAAAAATTGTGTTTAAGAAAGATGATCATAGATGATCTGTTCATAATTATTTTGTCTGACCGTATTCTTTCTTAATCTATCCAAAAAATTTCAACACTTTCAAAATACAAGTTTTTGTGCATGATTTAGTAATTTGAATTATTCCATTACTGATACAGTAACCAAACAGTCTACCTGTCTGAAGAAAAGGTATCATTTCACTTGTCGATATCACTTGTACACCTGATTTGTCATTGAATATTATGTAACATGGGCGTTTAAACTTCACATCAGACTGTGTAGTATCGACGAGAAGAGTCCTCCACATCTGATCTATGCCTTCTTAAATTATGCATCACGTGTGTATATATCACTTCAAATATTTTATAGAGGTTAATCAAAGTTTCTTCGTTTGTGACAAAAAGATATGATGAAGTGATTGATAGGTTCTGCATTGAAATAAATGGATTATATCACTAATACTATAGATACAGTGTATTTTTCATGTGTGATGTGATGTCCTGATGGAACTATAAAACACTCAAATCCCTCCCTTTAACCGAAGACTTCAAAATGAATCTAATACTGACTAGTGACTGATTTGAAAATGAAGAATCTGGAGTTTTCGTGAAAACTTGTGACAAGTGGTGTTTACCACCATGTTGGCTGTAAGAACAAATAGTTTGGGGGGTTACTTTAACTTCAAGTGGCTGTATATATCGCGAATGAGTAGAAATTGGAATTCGTGAGCTGGTCAGTGGATTGCATCCCACTGATTGAATATTTAATGACATCACATTGTAACCTGACAGTCTTAGTCTCGATCTCTTTTGGGGTTATGACTGCATGCAATTAAAGAGTGTCATTTTAGGACGAAACAGCTGGTTGTCTAACTGATGTCAGTTCTCGATGATTTCACCTGTTTTTCAACCACTTTTTATGATGTTATTCCAAAATGAAGAGAATACTGAACATAAATAAGAATGAAACTTGTCTCTTTTCGGTGCACATATATATCAACGAATTGACATAGCAATGAAAGCCATAGTTATAGTCATAGCCATAAATAATAATAATAATATACTTTATTCCAAAAACAGCACTACTTATAGTACAGAATGGAATTCTCAGCATTTGTCACAATACTGCATCTGATTTACTCAAAATATAAATAAAATTAAAACAAAATTACCCAGAGGAATTTGTCCACATGTACGGTATAAAGTCAAAAATATTCGAGGTACAAAATGAGAATAATAAATATAATAATAATAACAATAATAATAATAACAGTGAGTTTGTTTCAAACAGTATTGTCGATTCACTTTGGAAATTTCTTTTGCATGCTATAGATTATTGAATCTAATGTTCTGTTGATATAGCAGCATGGTGAGGGGAAATACAAAATTAACAGTTATAACACAGCTCAAATGACGTTCACACTTATGAGAAAATAAACAAATAAAACCAAAAAATTGAGAGGATTATAAATATAAGAAGAACAACAACAATAAAGCTTGATGTTATAAGGGTGGAGGAAATGGTTTATTTAGCATTGAAAAAAAGGTTGGTTAGTTCATGCCTGACACTATTTTCATCACATAAAGTATGTGCCAAATATGGTATAGTGGAATTTTTGTACTTAGATGTACGTGCATATAGTCTTCTGAAAAGACTTCTTGTTTCGCCTGAGGAGACACAAAGTGGAAGCTGCAGGTAAAGTAAATGCTCACACTGCCAAAATCAAGCTCCCATCGTCAATGACGATTGCAACGATATGGTCCAATGGGATAACACCACTCGCCCTACTGACAGTCAGTCTTCAGAGTTCTACGAAGTATGATATAGTCTTTTTTAAGCAATCCAGGAAAGAATAAGGGTGAACAGTAAAGAAGAATAGATAAGATGCACGAGTTGACAAACTGTAAGAGGAGGGGTTGGTTGAGTTATGCCTGAGTACCTTAACTTCTTAATGTAAAAAGTCAGACGAAATATTCTTTTAGAAATCGCTAAGACATGGGAAGACCAGGATAGGTCAGAAGGAAGAATTAATCCAAAATACTTAACTTCAGACTTGATTTCTATGCCATTATCATCACTTTTACAACGGTCATAAGAATTAACAGCTTCATTTAAACTTCTTTTACATCGGAAACTGAAATTAACAGTAATGTGAACTAATGTTTATTAGCCTATGTGTGTATATATGAAGCATCAAACATACAAGCAGAAACAAATACTGAAATTGTTATCATAAATTCAATATTGTCGCAAAATGTGCTCAGATACGCATTAACCTTTTTTGGGAAAAAATAATTTATGACTCTATACAGTTATATGTTAAGATGAAAAAATTACACCTGGTTTCTTTTTCCATAAATTCTATGAATCATCAGACTGACAGTGATATAATGCGTTACACGGAGCAGTTGATAACCATCTGGTCAATGTTTCCTTATCAACTCCAGACAGTACAGTCATATCAGTTAGCCATTAAAAGGTTAAAGTTTACAGTTTACAATTTATTTAGGATAGTAGGCTATATGCCTGTGTTAATCCTTTCGATTTGTTGCACACAGGAGGTCCAATCTCGCCTTGAATGAATCAACGGATGGTGCTAAAACGACGTGTTCCGGTAGGGAGTTCCAATGGTTCACAATTCGATGCGAAAAACGGATCTCCAGACGCAGACGATTCGACCGTGGTTTTCGAACCTTGAGGTGATGTCCTCACAATTGGTTGGTGCTAGAAGGAAGAAATAAATTAGATAAATTAGCTCCAAAATCATTTCTTAGGATACGGTATGCTAGTATTAGGTCACCCCTAAGTCGTCTGTATGACAGTGGAAATAAACCCAGTCGACTTAACCTCTCCTCATATGAGAGGGTTGAGAAACCCTTGATTAGCTTAGTTCCTACTCTTTGCACCCTTTCTAATAAGTCTATTTCGTATTTGAAACACGGGCTCGCTGCCTGGATCCCGTATTCCAAATGAGGTCTGATATAAGTCGGATATAATGTACGAAATATATCAGCGTCAAAGTTCGCAAAAGCCTTGCGTATGGCCCATAATATTCGAAAACCCTTAGTGGCTGCATTTCTACAGTTTGTTGCCGTTTTCAAGTCATGCTGCACAACCACTCCCAAGTACTTGTACTCAGTGACCACTGGGAGAGCGATGCCATTCATTGAGTAATTGTGCACGTGACTATGAGATACATGCATAACTACACTCTTGCTTAAGTTAATCTCCAAGGCCCAGTGCTTACACCAATCACTTAACAAGTTTAAATCTTCCTGCAAAGCAAGTTGATCACTGTCATCGTGTAAAGCCCTCCATATCTTGATGTCATCAGCAAACAGTAAGCAGGATGACTTAACTACCGATGGAATCTCATTAACATAAATCAGGAAAAGAAGTGGGCCTAGAATTGTACCCTGAGGAACGCTACTCTTAACCGATTCCCATGTTGATAAAACCCCGTTAACTCGTACTCTTTATCTTCTGTCCTTTAGAAAGTCTTGAATCCAGTCGGCAACCACTTTATTGATTCCCAGACTACCTGACTTTTCTAGAAGACCTGAATGAGAAACCCTGTCAAACGCCTTGTTAAGGTAGATGAACATGGCATCCACCGGTATATTAGCATCAGCTGAGCTTGCCCAACTTTCTCTGGCCAAAAGAAGGTTGGTCAAGCAAGAATGACCTGCTCTAAAACCATATAAAACCAAAAATAATGTCACCTAAATTTGCTGACTATTATCAGCGATGATATTCCTAGTTGTGGTCGACTGGATTATTCGTCAGACAGTTCATTAGCAGTAGGAAGACAGGAGTATGCTGGACCGATAAGGAGACAGTAGAAGGTGTGGACTTCACCGATGATTTATGTTTAATGTTACACAAACTCGAAGATTTGTAGACGAAAACCAACAAACTGCTTGAAGTGGCAGGCAGCGAAGACAGGACTCCAGGTGAACATGGAGAAGATGGGTAGGATGAAGATAACCAATCAACAGAGAACAACAAGGAGCACCAATTACCATCAGTGGAAGAAACTTGGAAGAGGTTACTTCATCCACTTATCTAGACACCATCGTTTAAAACTACAGGTGGAATGGGGAAGGCACGATGCGCCTTCATCAACCTGAAACCACTTTGGAAGTCTTCTGAAATTAGCCACCAGAGAGGAAAAAAATCGGATTTTCACACACACACACACAAATGTGAAGTCAGACGTTCACTACTTCTATACAGGTCAGAAACTTGGCCACCGCATCACATCACACCACATCAATTCCAACAAGCTACTGCAGACTTCTATCAACAACTGCCAACTTCTCTGGCTCCATACTCAAGATTAAATGGCCAGCCAGAAGGAATTAGCTACAAGAAACTCTGGCGACAAACCAACCAAGAACCTATTATTCAACAGATATCTAATTAAATTTTAGATTTTCCTGTCGATGGATTGGACCGAAGTGCTCGGTCTCAAGTTGACATGTCGGCTTCATGTGTAGATGCTTCGACGATGTCTGGGCATTTAATTAGTATTTAATTGGTGGATGGTGACTAGCTCTCGTGGTTCTCGTGGCCAAAGTGGTCTAGTGGATAACGCGTTTTTGTCGTTTGAAACTATGGGCACTGGGTTCGAGCCTCGGTGGGAACATCATCACTCACAGAGAAATGCTGGTACATCCAGATGACGAGTCCCAAATAAGACGAGATGCGCGCTATCCAGGATTCCACTGCTAGTCACCATCCACCAATTAAATACTCAACAGATATGTAGGAGAAGAGGGAGACGGCGTGGGCATACACCACTGATGGGATCGCCAAGCGACATCGCGCTCTAGGTGGAACCCTAGTGCGAAACGACGAGTGGGGCATCACTTCGTGGGTAGAATGGAGGAGATTATGCGGGGCGGAAATGATAGACTAAAGGAGAACCTGGAGCAAACTAAAGAGGAGAACAGGGAATAGAACAAAGTGGAGATGTGTTGTTGAAGGTCTATATTCCACTTGGAACTCAAGGGAACAATAATAATATAATATAACAAATTCAACAACCCATCTCGATCCCTTCTAACTCCTCTGTATGATTAAAATTAACAGGGAGAAAAAGAGCACTGGACAACTAGTGTAATCAAGCTACACGGCCAAATAGATACTACTCATTTAAAAAACAGCTAAGTAGTATAGCATATGATGATTGCAGTAACCTAGGGAGGAGCAGGTGTTTCTCCTACGTCAGTTGGTAGGACACCAAGGTGATAATCTTCATGGAATATCATAATTGAAATGACAGATGCATAAACAATTGATATTACCTAGTTGCAATAAATTAATCTCATGCCCTCATTTATTCTGTCTTCGTCCATATAACTGACCTGAGATCTACTCAGCATAATTTAATTAACCCTTATGTAACTTGTGTTGTCAATCTTACATCTCTAATCGGTTTCCAACTTCTATTTCTGACTGTCGAATATAATTATTCCCATATACACACTAACAATCTTAATAAGAACTCGCATCCTTTCCATTCTATTAGTTGATTACGTAATATCAGTCGCTTTCATCTCCATGTTAAGTAACTAAGGCATATGATGAATAGATATTCTACACTGATATTAAAATTGTTTCAGGTTGCATTCCGTTGACAAGAACCGACGAAATAATTCCATCCACCCGATTTTGAACAAAGAAAGAATGAACATATATTTCATACAATTGGTTCCCTTGATAAATTTTGATAAAGAAAGGAAGACGAAATTTGCAGTGAGGACTTTATATGATAGAGCGAGGAAGCTATGTTCACTAAACAAGGTCGAAGAAGAACTAGATTTCGTCGAGAAATGCCTGAGGGAAAATGGATACCCTAAGGGATTTATACAGAAGTATAGCAGAGAAAAAGATAAGAAGGAAAAGCATCCAACTGTAGAAAAGAAAAAAAGTGTTTATTTGTCTTCCATTCAAAGGAGATGCAGTATCACAAAAGATTGACAGAAGACTGAAAGGAGCAATAAATAGAAGCTTCCCGGCAGCAAAACTCATAACAGTATACAGCACCACTCTTTCTATAATCCATTCTAAACTGGATAAATACCCTGTTGATGTCACCTCCAACTGCCTTTATGAATTTACGTGCACTTCAACTTTAAAAGCGTATAAATCGATGATGAAAACTTAAACTAAAAATTGTAATGCTTTCATTTTTGGATGCGTCAAATTTATCTCTTGTCTACTACTAATCAAACATTAAAGTATGTTATTATCATTTATATATAACCATTGTAATTTCAGGTAGTCTGCAGTTAGCTGATGAGAACCTGTGAAATAGAATGATATCATTTTATACTGCAAATTTCGTCTTCCTTTCTTTATCGGAATATATATTTTCAGAAGAGAAAGAGTTCACTTTTTATGTTACAGCTTATTTTCAGCTGCTGAAAACGTAAAACAACTGCGTTGGTGGTTCAGTAGTAAGATGTTCGCCAAATATTCTTGTGGTCCCGGTTTCCAGCGCTGATCGACGCACTCCTAGACCCTGCTAAGCTGGTAGAAGTGCCATCAAAGAGGGAAGGTTGGGCGTGAGGGTAGCAACCCCACCCCGTAAAAATAAACACCATTGCTACCAAAACTTTAGAGTTTTCAACTGAAGCCGTATGTCCCACTCGGAACATAAAGCAGATCACTCAGGCCACTTCAAGTAATCCAGTGGATAACGCTTCAGCGTTTGAAAGGATCGGTACTGGGTTCAAGTCCCAGTGGGAATACCTTCACATTCACTGCGGATTGCAGATACACATCCAGACGCCGAGTTTCAAACAGAATGAAATGTGCGTTTTCTTGGATTCCACTGCTAGTCAGTACCCACCAAATTATTTCAAGTTTATCCTCAGACATCGTCGAAGTTTCCTCAAAAGGAGCGCAAATGTCAACAGAGGTCGAACGTTCCGGTGCAATCAGTCAACGAGAAAATCAAAACTGAAGTAAAAATAAATAATCATATTATCCTGTTCAATTTATTTGTCTTTTTTTCATTCATCTGCGTTTCTGGTGGAACAGAGGCCTTAAAGCATCAGTACTGAAGTTTCAGTAACCGTAGGATTCTTTTGTTTCTTTTTGCGAGTTGTGTTCGTTAGCCTCATACCCAACGTCCCTTCTTTACAGGGTATGCTACCGGCTGAACGAAGATCAGGAGTATACCAGTGGGCGTCGGAGGTTCAGTGGTAGAACTCTCGCCAACCACGGGCATGTAGTCCAAAGTTCAATCCCTGGCAGACGCATTCCTAGACCTCACTAAGCTGCTAGTGAGGCCGGTGAACAGATAAGGTTGGGTGTGAGGCTAAGAAAACCATCCCGTAAAAATGAAAAAATACTCACTGCTACGGAAACTTCAAAGCTCTAGCTTGAAGCCCTATTTTCCACTCGGAACGTTAAGAAATAAATTTTAAAAAATATTGGCATCAGTTGAACAATTCGAACAGTTTGAAGTTTAGTAGCAATAATTCCACCCCCCTACACACACACACATAAAACCTATTGAGAAACTAGTCTCAACATCTCACGTCACCATTTTGACAATGGGATGGAATCCAAACAAACTGACTTTACCAGATTCTACAGGTTATATCGATCAAACGATGGAGTCTGATTTGAAATGGATGCAAAAGCTTACCAATTTACTAGTCAAATAACAGCTGAGAGCTTACTAGTTACTCTGTTCCAAGTAGATTCCCTAAAATTATACTTACGATTAAAACTGTTCATTAGGGAAAATCATACTCCACAAGCCGCATAAAGTAAGACTTATGGAATATAGAGACAAGGGATAATTGATTCAACTTGAAAAAGCGCCCGGCTACCGATAAACCAACTGCTTTTAAAGTAAAACCTAACAAAAACATGGCAATATTGCTAATCAAGTGACAGGGTATTCAAAAAATTAATGCATTCATTGGACACTAGTCAGTAACTAGTGTATTGTGTGTTTGTTTAGTCCTATGTTTGGTGCGGTCAAGTTTGCAGTGTGGCCACCATGCTACTAGGTGGTGGCTCGCCATCACCCAGGTGCACTGTGAATTGTTGTTATTAGGTGGTTGGAGCCAGTCGAGGGGAGAAGCCTTAACTGACAGGATTCAATCTACACCAAAGATAGGACTAAGCGCAGTACACTAGTTTCTAACTAGTGTCCAATCAAAAATATCCAACACGTCTGTGAGTTTCGACAGCATTGAGTGACGCAGGTTCGAATCTCAGGAGGAGGACATGAGTTCCTTTGAGGTTGCAGATACGCCTTGCTGAATGACTGGTGGGTGCCAACTAGCACGAAACCTAGGTCAGCCGGGGTTTCTTTCTGATTGCAACCAACCATCTAATACCAACAAATTATTACATTGCTTAAACACTACAAGAAAAAATCCTGAACTACATTGAAGAGCCATTCAGCAAGTTGTCTGTAGTAAGGAAGGAATTTCATAAGAAACTAATCTTGGAAATTAGAATTTTTTCCCAAATGGTAATGAAAATGCCTCCTAGATTGATGCCAATACAAGCTAGCAGAATTTCTAGAAGTTTCATTGAAGAAGTATTGCCCATAAGGTCTATTAAATCAAGAGTGAGTACATTTACCAAACAATGACATTGAGTTATAATCACACTATATTCAGAAAGTAGGAAAACACATTCGGAGAAAAAAACAAAAACTGCTAACTTTCAACAAAACTTAACTTGCAGGTTGAACGGTTAGTCAAAACAGGCTTGCCTCGGTAAGCTGAAACACCTCGGTTTCGATCACTAGAAAGGTTATGAAGCCCACTGCTGAAGAGACTGAGATTGGGATGGAGCAGCTGTACAGTGCTGCTTGGTGTTAGATGAATCTTCAAATAATATCATTTTAAGACGAAATGCGTTCAAAACAAAAACTCCGAATACCAATTATTATTTGTCTGTTAAATATCACTACTCCTGAAAGATGACGTACATTAGTCCAACAAGAGTAGATCAAGGCACTCTACTCGAACTCATGCAGCCAGGTGAGGGCTTACAGCGAGTTGTCATCTGAAGTGGTGAAAACTAGTGGTATCCATCAGGGATACCACTATCCTCATTTCTGTTTAATTTCATCATAGATGTAATGATGGATTTAAACCTAACTGAATTCAGGGAATCAGGGCTGACTTATAACCAGGGAATAATCTCGCTGACTTAGAATATGAAGGTGATATAGTCCTCTCTCCTAGGTGAAGACGCCGACAAAATCCAGAAGCGTCTTCTGAACACATTGAAGAGCGGCGATTTTCGAATGTTTCGTACGCGATTCGCTCCGGCAGTCAAATGTAAGATGATGTAAGAGGACTGGTATGGACTATATTGACTCCTAGCTTAGAGATAGGCAGCAGTTAAGTGGTAGAGCGTGTTGACCACTTCACTTAATTGTGAATTTGCATCAGCCAACGCCAGAGGGTTGATCACTGACGAAATCCCAGCACAGATACGTAAGGCTCGTTTACCACATGACCGCCAACTTGCACTATTTCTGGCTTAGTAGGCGTGATATCCCGCTGGCTGTCGACCAAAGGGCACATGTACTGCTTGCTCAACACTTTCGCGCTGTCCTCCTTTATGCCGATGAGTGAGACATGACCACTGAAAGGCATGAAAAGCCTGGCTAGCTGTCTTTGATCATAGGTGCCTGCATTCTATCTCCGGTGTTAGGTGTTATAATAGGGTAAGTGATATGATGTTAGGCGTTGAGTGCTACTAGGTAAGGGGGGTGGGGGAGAAATCAATCGATGACGTTGTGAAGTTACATCGATTGAAACGGTAGGGACATGTGTTACGCATGCCTAGTCATCCATCGCCTTCCTCGACGACAGGCAATGCTAGCTGACTGAAATAGGATCAGGTTGGGAAAGAGCTAGCGCAGAGTGTCCAAACCAAAGCACAGCGTCAGTCAATGAAGTCCATAACAGTTAGTTTAAGCCAGCCAGTTACGTAGAGGAGTTGTAGAGAGCCTGTCTACCTCGTTAGGCTCCTCAAGATGGTAAGAACCAATGAAGCCCGGAGACAATTGGTGACACAGCTCAGAATCGTGGTTTTCAGTGGCTGACACTGATGCATTCGGTCTTTGTGGTTCATAATATCCAATAAAATTCTATTCTTCTTCCATATTACTGTTCTTTTTGCCTAACTCACACTTGTGTTCATTATCTCACTCTTTTGAATCTCTCTCTACTCTCTTCACTTGGTTTGTGTTCTACATGCAGTGAGGTAACTCGAACTGCTGTGCACATCTGTGCAAAATTCTACGTTGAAAGCAGTCAGTCAGTTAGTCAGAACTGACAAGAAGAAGACTCTAGAATACCTCAGGACTCAGCGGAAAATTTATGCTTAATGTCACACGAACTCGGAGATCCATAGACAAAACCAAAGATGGTTTAAGAGACAGACAAGGAAGACAGAACTCCAAGTGAACATAGAGAAACAACGACAACTAAAGGCAGAATTTGGAAAGCAATACAGACCTTCACAATTGATGTGAAATCAATTTGAAAGTCCGTGTAATCAGTATTATGGAATAAGATCCAAATTTGCAACACTAATGTCAAGCCAATCAGCGATTCGATATATATTCAGAGATTTGACGCGTCACAATAATCATTTTCAACAGACATCAGACTCTGATCAATAAATAGTTGCCTTCTCTGGCTCTATACTTAAAAGACCAGACAGCAGATCAGAAACGTTAAGCACAACTAGGAACTGTGTGTGTGTCAGGCAGCAAACCAACCAAGAACACATCGTCCACGGAATATGCCGTAGGAAATACAGATGTAGGAGATCGCTGAGTGGTGTGACGCGCCGGGGAAATCCTCAACTCAAACCCTAATGGAAAATGATGAGAGGAACATGAAGAAGATCGTGTGGTGGGGGAAGATGAGAGCTTATGGGTAATCTTGGATCCAGCTAGAAAGAAATGCATAGAACGTGGTGAAATGGAAATATACTGCCGAAGACCTATGTTCCATTAGGAATCCAAGCGAATAATAGCAACAATATAAAAGGGCACGTATTACTGACTGAAATGAGTAGTCAGATCGCGATCATCTAAAGAACAGTAGACGGCAGTCTCAATCGATTGGGGGACACCTGCTCATGTCACCTGTATACTCTGATTTACTCATCTCAGCCGACTGAATCACTTCAAACTATCCGTATTCTGAGTACCACCCTACTTGAGAGTAGTTAAAAACCATTCACGTCAACACTACGGTGTTTGGTTAAAAAGGAAAAAAAGCATTTCAACTTGGCGCGATATTTTTATTTATCATCTATCTACACATTTAAACAATTCTATTTGCACATTGTACATTGAATATTGAATGAATGCAGCATTGTTTCTACAATTTCATTCTTTTTTCTTAACAGGTTTATGTGTATATGACTTTAAATACGAAGGGATTGAGCTACGCAGAGCACGTTCAGTCCGTCGTGACATTTGTGCTTTGTCGGAAGATGACGATGATTTGGCTATATGTGCAGCCAATGTATTCGATGGGACATTGATCAGTCGAGGATATGGTGTCCCATAGTGTAGAGTTAATTCAATCCTCAATTCAGCTTCTTTGATATGATTCTATTTGATTGAAATATAAAAGAAACAATGATGCAAATGGTGAAAAGGTAGAAGAAACACGTTGTTAGGTAATTTATTCAACATAAGACTAATGATATAAAATTCAATAAGAAACATGAAACGTTTTTCCATATAATAATACTAATAATTTGCTTTATTCCAGAAACAGTACTAGTGGTACAGTGTGGAATTTTCAGCACATATCGACAATAATTGCATCTAATTTTACAAACATTTAAAAGGAGTATTAAACAAACAAAAAAAAAAGAATAAATCTAAAGACACCAACGGCAACAAAAAAACAGGATAAACACAAAAATAATTATAAATGCGAAAAAGTACCAAGAAGTAGAAGGAAAATAAACATCATATAATAATAAATCAGTATTGGGTGTTGTAAGATATGATATGATTATGCATGGTGACAGTAAAGCTATAGTCATACAAGAAGTTATGAAATGATATTTAAGAATGTTTATCGCCAAGAAGATCAGTTAATTTGGTTGAAACAACTCTAAACAATCATAAAATAACATTTCAGGGTTGTTGTTTTGTTTTTGTTGTCAGGTCTAATGCGGTGTTTGTAGTAGTAGTGTGAGTAATCCTGCATAATACAAAATTTTAAGATGGTGATAATGGCGTTCACAACCAAGATTGTCAGTTAATATTGCCGAACAAAAAAAAACCAGCAAGCACAAAAACTAATAATTACCTGATGGTTAATGACAGGAAAATTTTGTACTATTCATAGTGCTAATATAGTCGGAACCAGTAGATACACAAAAGAATGAATAGAGTAGAGTACAAAAAAGGAAGCCAATGTTAGTAATTTAGGTAGCTAAGTATGATTAAGAAGGAGTTCACTATAGAATACAAAATAAGAGAGAAATAGAGCCTAAAATTATGATTATGTACAACAAAGCAAGTCATAGGTTTCGCACTTAACATAGTCTCTGCCACTCAGAACACGGGTCAAGTATGTTATCGTTGAGTTCCTGTGCTTGGTTGCACGAGCATATATTATTTTGCCTCCATTATGGGTAAATTTTATTTTGATAGAGTCTCACAGTGTTATACAGTAATATTTACTGATGACGTTTCGAGCACAATTTATTGCTCATAATCATATCAAGGTAATCACACGACTTCCTAAATTCATTTATATAGTTCCATTATTTTTCACTTGATTTCCACTTGATTTGATTGGTAGTGTTATTTTCCATATTTCGGGTATTAGTGATGATTCATTCCTATTGCACGTGTTGGGTGTAGATTCGATGAACAAAGATTCAGTAATCAACCTCTCTCTCCACCTACCTAGATTACTTTTTAGAATTTTAACCCTCTCCCACCCTATTGTGTGGTTGTGTGTTAATGCATGCATTGCAATTGCCGAGCTTTTTTCTAAATTACTTATCTTTTCTGGGTCAACCATTCTTATCTTAGCTAAATTCTTATGTTCTGACAATCTGACTATTCCTGACCTACTAGTTTGACCTATGTAGTTGACCTCACAGTCATTGCAGGGTATTTTGTAAATTATATTATTTTGTCTAATTGGGTCCACTGGGTCCTTTAACCTACAGAGCTTGTCCCTGAGTGAGTTTGTAGGTTTAAATGCCACCCTAATTCCTGCTTTATTTAGAATCCTACGTAGGGTCTCAGATGTCCCCTTGAGACCCTACGTAGGATTCTAAATAAAGCAGGAATTAGGGTGGCATTTAAACCTACAAACTCACTCAGGGACAAGCTCTGTAGGTTAAAGGACCCAGTGGACCCAATTAGACAAAATAATATAATTTACAAAATACCCTGCAATGACTGTGAGGTCAACTACATAGGTCAAACTAGTAGGTCAGGAATAGTCAGATTGTCAGAACATAAGAATTTAGCTAAGATAAGAATGGTTGACCCAGAAAAGATAAGTAATTTAGAAAAAAGCTCGGCAATTGCAATGCATGCATTAACACACAACCACACAATAGGGTGGGAGAGGGTTAAAATTCTAAAAAGTAATCTAGGTAGGTGGAGAGAGAGGTTGATTACTGAATCTTTGTTCATCGAATCTACACCCAACACGTGCAATAGGAATGAATCATCACTAATACCCGAAATATGGAAAATAACACTACCAATCAAATCAAGTGGAAATCAAGTGAAAAATAATGGAACTAAATAAATGAATTTAGGAAGTCGTGTGATTACCTTGATATGATTATGAGCAATAAATTGTGCTCGAAACGTCATCAGTAAATATTACTGTATAACACTGTGAGACTCTATCAAAATAAAATTTACCCATAATGGAATTACACTCTACCACAGTGCCCAAGTTTTATTCTTATATCAATATATTATTTTGTACTGATTTCTGGTTTTACTTGATGAGATACAAGGCGAGAGTTGCGAATAGAGGGAGTGTTGAGGGTTGGAGAGTATGGTTTTAGACCATTTTTCGCATGTATTCAGATGCCTTTCAACTAATGTAGTGACGAGCTGATGAGTTTTACACCACTAGTCCTACTAACTACCTTCAACATCCTTCTCAGGATGGTATAGTCCTTTTTCAATAGCCCAGGAAAGATTAACGGGGAGCAGTAAAGTAGAATTGGTCAGATACAAGAGTTGACAAATTGTGAAAGTAGAGGCTGGGTGATTCCAGATTGTTTAAGTTTCTTAATGTAGTACCCGTTTCTAGGTGAGTCTAAATGGTTTAATTTAATGTTCAAAACTAATAACCCCAGTGAGATGTATGCTGTTGTTAAAGTTCATAAGTCAGGACACCCTATTAGACCCTATTAGTTGATTTTAGAAATTCACCTACTTATGAATTAGATAAATATTTAGCCCTGGTATTAAATCCCCTTAAAAGCCACTCAAAATCTAGACCGACAAATTCTTATGAACAAAAACATAGATTAGATAATTTAAAATTAGATAATGAAGAAAAAATGGTTAGTTTTAACATTATCAGTTTATATACACGTATACCAATAAATATGGCTATAGAGGCAGTCAGAAACGACCAAGAACTCGAACTTAGAGCGAAAGTGTCACTTGAGGACATAATGCTGGGAGTGTAGCGATATGCCTGACTTCCACAGTATTTAAATTCCAAGGGAAAATATACAAACAAACTGAGGGAGTTGCCATGGGATCACCAATATCCCCAGTGGTAGCAGATATATTCATGAATAAGTGGGAAAGCGTAGCGATTGAAACGTTCACCCCCACCCCAAAAGTATGGTGGAGGTACGTTGATGACACATTCACTGTACTTAGAACACAAGATATAGATAGATTTTTCGAACACATTAACTCGAAGGTGAAGGCAATTCAATTCACTTATGAATTGGAAAATCAGGAACAGGGGAACTTCCAATGTTAGATTGCAGCGTAAAAAGGAAAGAAGATGGGAAGTTAAACACACTAGCGTGTTTACAGGAAACCCACCTGCACATTCAAACAGATATTTGGATTTCCTATCATCCCATCCTATGTCAGTGAAAATAGGATTGATGAAATGTGTGAGTGAAAACAGGGCACAAAAACTTAGTAGTACCAAGTAAAATCGAAGACAGGAAGTGAGACATATAAGAGATACCTTGAAACTTAATAATTAACCTGATAAATTAGTCAGAAAGCATGTAGGGAAATGTAAAAGTAAAATAAATAATGGTAGCAGCAATAGTGATAATAATAATGAAAATAATAACAGTAATATTAATGACAACATGCATGTAAAACATGCGCAAGAAAACACCAACAATAAGGAATTTAAGTCATCAGTAGTAATTCCATACAAGGAAGGAACCTTGGAAACCACCTTACGCCAGAATTCTTAACAATACAGGAATAAAAGTGGCTGGCATTCACCCCCCACCACAAACTCAATTAGGAACAAGCTTTGTCGGTTAAAGGATCCCGTGGAGCTAAGAAAACAAAACAATTTAGTTTATCTCATACCCTGCAATGATTGTCAGATCAAATACACAGGCCAAACTAGCAGAACAGGGGCAGTCAGTCAAACTAGCCAAACATAAAAACCTAGCAAAATCTAGATTGGTTGGCCCGAACAAAACAAGAAATTCAGAGAATAGTTCAGCTATACCACTCACTACATGCAATTACACACAACCATACAGTACGATGGATGGGATAAGATGACAGTTTTAAAATATAATGTCACAGGGTATAGGGAGAGATTGATAACGAAAGCTTTGTTTATCGAATCAACTGCAAACCAACACGTGTAATAGGAATGATTCAACACCTGTCTATCCAGACATCTGGGAAATTGTACTACCCCAACGACGAAAAATAGGAGAGAACAAAGAAAATTATAAAACTCAAGTTTCGAAGTCGTGTGATTATAATTGATGAAATGATTATGAACAATAAATAATTGTGTTCGAAACTGTGTCATCCAGTAAATAATATTACTGTTTCACTCACTGTGTGATATATCTAATAAACAAACTAATATGGAATTGCTTACTACCACAGTGCCCAAATTTTACACATATATTAATGAGACGTTATCTCTTAACCAAAACTTTAAGTCAATATTTAAGTGTGAAGCCTATATAAATGACCCATAATCTGATATATAGCCTAGAGGATCACTGACCAGATGACGGGTCAACGAATCAGGAGTGAATAATGTACAGGAGTGCTTCAATTCAAGGTGTCACAGTTCAAAAGAATACATATATAAAAGTATCATGGTAAATGGTATAATAAGGTAAATAATATTAAGGTTAGACGTAGAGTGTTAGTGCGTGTTACGTATGTCAAGTCATCACCTTGCTCGAGGAAAAATGTTAGCCGATAATGGGTTACATTGATAAAAGGTTAGGCTTGGTTAAACCATAACATAACATCGATCTATAAAGTCTTTGACGGTTAGTTTAAGTCAGCCACATAGGGAGGTGCAAACTGTATGGTTACGATCCCCGGTATGCTAAGAATACACAGCTGGAGACAATTGGTGATATTGCTTAAAATCGTTCTCAATGGCTGGCGCAGATGCATTCACTCCTTGTAATCTCTCTTATCTTCAATAATTGGTTGGAGGATTTCACCATGAGTTGACATCAGTTAGAGAACCATTGGAAAACCAGTCAGGCAGTACTGCCAGACAGCTGTTTCGTCAGCCTAGTTTGGGACTCCACTTCATCAGTACGCACCCACACCACGAGGTTAGAACCCGCGACCTTCTGGTTACAAGGCTAGCGAGCTCGTAGACCATTTATCATCCACTGGGACCCAATCCAACGGCCAACCCATGAATTCTAATTTCTGCCAATTCATGACATAGCGTGACCACTTCTCAGTGTCCTCTTCTTCGATAAGTAACTGTCCTCACCTTCAACCTTCTGTACCCTACTGGTCACGGCTTCGCACTAGAACCCCAGGTAACTACTTAAACGAATAGGGCCAGTCGCTAGTGAGCATCAGATCAATTTTCAAGTATTGGTGGATGTAGTGACCATTAGAGTACAGTAGGTTGAAGGTGAGGACAGTTACTCATGATAAGTGGTCGCGCTATATCGTGAATTGGCAGAAGTTGTAATTCATGGACTGGCCATTAGATCGGGTCCCAGTGAGACGCCGAATGGTCTACGAGCTAGCTCGCTCGCCTTGCAACCAGAAGGTTTGGGTTTGAACCCCGTGGTGTGGGTGCGTACTGCCCGAGTGGAGTCCCAAACTAGGCTGACGAAACAACTGTCTGGCAGTACTCCCTGACTGGTTTTCAAATAGTTCTCTAACTGATGTCAGCTCATGATGAAATCCTCCAACAAATCTCTCTCCTCTATCAAATCTTTATGATTTTCCATGTTACCACCATTCTTTCTTCCTAACATTTCTGTTGATTACAGTCCATTTGAATCTATTTCTCTCTCTCTCTTTTGTCTACCTTTATGTGATTATATGGAGTATGACGAGTTGAATTGGTCAACTCATAGCCTCACTGAAGAGATCGAACCCAGGACCTTCAAGTTACGAGACAAGCTCTACACTGATATCAGTGCATAGTCGAAATTGAAACCAATCAAATACCTACATAAATCGAACACTTGAAAGCCTCGCTTGTTTCATCAGGAATTAGCGCCACTGCCTCCGTCTAATCACCCTTTTTAGTCATTTTTCAAATATAGGTACATAAATGAAACGTGTTTCAGTTGACTCACCACATGCAGATTAACAAATTCATCGACTTTATTACTTGAAAAACTAATTGAAACTTTATACCTAATCTACAATATTATGCTCACATGATAATGCTGAATTTAGCCTGATAGCAGTAGTGGATTATAGATAAACCTTCTATGAAGGATTTGACCTATATTTTATACTGTATAAACGTGTTTATGACTTTTTAAAGTTGCATTTTAAAAAATGCTTATCAATAACAAAACTAAGAAACCTTTTGATTTAGAAACTAGTTAGTAACTAGTCTTATGTGTCTCGTCCTTTTTTTCTGTGCAGACTGAATTTTATCGGTAAGTCAAGTTTGCATTATGGCCACCATGCCATTAGGTAGTGACTCACCATCACCCCGGTGCATTGTGAATTGTTTTTGATGCGATATACATCGGACAAACATCTCGAGAAATCAAAATCAGAAGAAATGAACACCGTAAAGCATCTCTTCGACCACCGAGAAATCCTGTTGAACTACAAAGACTTGAAAAATCATCAGCCATACGTCTACATGCTATGGAATCAGGCCACAAAATTGATTTTGACAATGTTGAAATAATCCAGAAAAACCTCAGAAATCACCAAGAACGTCTAATATCAGAAGCACTTTGTGACATCAAGTGGAATCCAAATTGCCTGAATAGGAATGACGGACTAAAACAGAATCTGACGTGGTTACAACACCTCCCTCCCCCCCATCGAGTGACAAAACCAACACGAATGTGATAAGCAATTTTACTATGTAAACACACGCTGCCTTTATAATCTTATACACTTATCAAATCCAACAATCTACACATGATGGTTTTGTTATCTTTTCCAATTCACCAACTTGACAACTAAAAAATTCCCCCGGAGAGACGAACGATGATCAAGTTAGTAAACTTTATTTTGATATCATAACAGACGTACTATTACCTTTGTTATTTGGTTTAGTTATCTTCATTGCTATTTTTACTTCCAATATGTCCCTTTAACTTGACCTATGTCTATTTTCTCACTCCCTAACTGTTTGTTATATATATGCTGAGATTTTGTAAATTCCGGTTTAATAATACTTTGATAAAGCTATTAGCATTAAATAGCGAAGCGTCAGTAAAAACAAGAGTATCGTTTTGTTTTTCATTCATTGGGAAATACAAAAACTTTTATTATAATGAGTATCATATAGCCAATGCCCAAATTTTTCCAGACTGTTAAAAGTGAACTTGGTTTGGACATATATAATTTTTATAAGATAGTTGGAGGCAATCGGTAGGAAGTCCAGCCTGAACTAGATTCCGCGCTAGTTGGCACTCACTAGTCAGCAAGGCGTATTTGCAACCTTGAAGGAACTCATGTCCCTTTTGAGATTTGAACCCGTATCACCCAGTGCTGCAGTCACAGACGTTACCATTCCCTTCCGATTCCTTCCAACCATCTAATATCATCAAAATCAATGTGCACTATGATGGCAAGCTACCTAGAATGATGGCCACATTTGCAAACCTGACTGATAGAATTCAGTCTGCACCAAAGAGAGGACTAGACACATCACACTAGTTCCCAGTGTCCAATCAAAAGTATGCGATACAGT
The DNA here is from genome assembly GCA_944472155.2 of Trichobilharzia szidati. NCBI lineage: Eukaryota > Metazoa > Platyhelminthes > Trematoda > Strigeidida > Schistosomatidae > Trichobilharzia > Trichobilharzia szidati. The sequence continues at coordinate 63,497,706 of OX235275.1, read as the reverse complement.
CCTACAAGAAGTCAACCGCGAGCCTGAATAGCTCAATGGTAACGTCTCTGACTGCAGCACTGGATGACGCGGCTTTGAATCTCAGGTGAGTTCCTTCAAGGCTGCAGATACGCCTTATTGATTGGTGAGTGCCAGCTAGCACGGAACCTAGGTCGGATTAGGCTTCCTTTCGATTGCCTCCAAAAATTCTAATAAAATTCCACTTTGTTCTATTTTCTGCCTTTCTCTTCAGCTGGGTCCAGGATTGCCCATAATCTTTCATCTCTTCCTCATCACACCATCGCCTACATGTCAATCTTGCACCAACGACCTACTCAACGCTTCTCAATTGGATTCAACTCGACCGATGGCCTACATTGCGCGCAATATCATTCGATAGCCTACTCAACGTATACCCGATCAATCTCGATTTTCTCCTACATATTTGTTGAGCGATCAGCTCTCACCTGCTGGTTTGTTCCCAGCCAGAGTTCCTTGTTACTTATTCTTTCTGTCCGGTTGGCCATTTGATCTTCAGTATGGAGCCAGCCAGCGAAGGTGGCAGCTGTTGATAACAGTTTACGACCTGCTGGAAATCCTTTTCGTGATGCACACGCAGTACAAGTTTCTCACCCGTATAGAAGGACCGACTTGACATTGGTGCTGAAAATGTGGATCTTGTTCGTTACGCTGAGTGTGGGAGGTTTCCAAACTGGTTTCAGATTGATGAACGCGTATCTCGCCTTTCTTACTCTGACTTTGACATCTCCCTCCGTTCCGCCTGTAGTTAAAGCGATGCTTCCTAGATAAGTGTAGGAATTAACCTTTGTTAAATCTCTCCTGTCAATCACTGAGCTACTCAGGCTCACAAATAACCTCCTGTAAGACTATATTAGATACTTTTGATTGAACACTCGTTAGTAACTAGTGTAATATATCTAGTCTTTTGTTCGATATAGGCTGAATTCTATCAGTTAACATAAAGCTTCATGTCAGTGTGAAGCACTTCAAGCTGCTATACTCCATATACCAGACAAACGTAGGGAAAAGAGAGGGAAAATGAGTTTCAAAAGCACCCTGATGGTGGGTGCGTTCTGATGAAGAATCCCAAATTAGGGCGAAACAGCTGTCCAGTACTTCCTGCAGGTTTTCCAATGGTTCTCTAACTGATGTCAGCTCATGATGAAATCCGGTAGAAATCAGTTAACAAGATACTGTTCTACGTATTGTTGTTGTTGTTGTTAATATTACCTTGTTCAAAAGCATATTAACTCATCACCTTCCTTAATATGAAATGTTGGGCAAAAATTAGGAGTAGGTTAGAAGAAAATGACACTAAGACAAAAGGTTACTCTTATTTTCAATCTAATTAATGTAGAGAGTTTACGGTGGTTTGCTCGGAGGTCTTAAATGTTAAAAATCAACACAGTAGGATATTGCTAGTGACATGAACCACAATTAACCACGATGATTATTACACGTTTCACCACGAGCGGACATCAGAAAGAGCACAAGTGGAGAATGAGGGAATACTGCACAGATGTTTTATCCTGGTTAAGGACTCTTCGCTAGTGCGCAAACCACAAGGGTCCAAGGTGGCCTCGTAGAATATTCAGCTACCAGAACTCAATCCAATGGCCTATGAGTTCCAAATTCTGCCAATCCGAGAAACGTAGTGCAACTACCAGGCAATATCATTAGCGAGCAACGACTCTTTTATATGATTTAGTGACTCCGGAAGGTCACGAGTTCCCACTAGAACTCTAAGTAACTTCTTGCATAGAACCAGTCACTAGTGTGAATCAGATTAATTTTCAAGTACTGGTTTGCGGTGATTTGATTGGCCAAAGGTTTGATTACAATAATCATTATATTATTGATTGATTGGACCGAAGTGCCCAGCCTCTGCTGACATGTCGGTTCCTTGAGAGAAAACTGCGATAATGTCTCAGGATAAACTCGAAGTAATTTGGTGGGTGATGGTGACTAGCAGTGGAATCCAGGATAACGCGCATTTCGTCCCATTTCGAACTCGTTAACTGGCCAGATGTACCTGCATTCTCCAGTGACTGATAGTGTATCCGCTGGCAGTGGAGCCCAGCATCCATAGTTTAAGATAATTACTGCTACGTGTTGCACAAGAGATGGCTAGTTGGTCTAGTGGGTAGCGCCTTGGCGTTTGAAAACGGTGGGTACTGAGTTTGAGCCTCAGTGAGAACACCATCACTCACTTACTCATTCACTGGGGAATGCAAGTACATCTAGCTACCGATGAGTCCCAAGTAGAACGAAAAGTGCATGCCGAATTCCACTGCTAGTCATCATCCACCGAACTGTCAGAAATGATTTTTTTTTATTTTTCCTTCACTACTGATCCTAATTATCTTCCTTTCCTCTTCTAGTGTCTTGTTATGTCATTCAAAAGTATATTGCAAGTTTAAATGGTGCACCTCTATGTGAAACTTTCAAAGTTGGGCACACTCTTGGATAACGGATGACAAGGAAAACGAAGAAGAAATACGAAGTATTACTGAAATTCTCAAGAAAAATAACCATCCAAAGAACTTTATTATTAAAATTAACGCCAACACTAAACATGGTCGAAAATGTACTTCCAAGATGTGGACCTCAACAGTTGTCATTCCATATAGATCAGAAACGTCACACAATATCAGAAGAGAATTCAATAAATAAAACAACAGAGTTCTCTTGAAAGCATCAGACACATTACAAGGCAACCTTGTTCATGTAAAAGACCAAATTCCAAAGGATTCCTAATGCAATTGTGTCCAAGAAATATAATTATTGGAATGTGTGATGCGATATACATCCGACAAACCTCTCCAAAAAGAAATCAAAATCAAAAGAAATAAACACTGTAGAGCCTCTATCCGACCAGTGAGATATCTAGTTAAACTAGAAAAGCTTGAAAAATCATCAGCCATAGGTGGTCTTCTACACATTATAGAAACAAACCTTGCAAAATTGATTTTGACAATATTGAAATCATTATCCAGAAAAAGCATTTCAGAAATCACAAAGAACATCTCATATCTTTTTTTTTCATGTAGTTGTGTTCTCTGAGCAGCTGGATGGTTTGTTTATTTGCGAAGCTTTCAATGCCCTACTAGGCAACATCTTCAGCGCATAATTCAAATTGAAGTATCCAGCTCAGAGAACACACAATTACATCAGAATCACCCACCTGAGCTACAAATCGCCGTTATATCTACATCTCATATCAGAAGCACTCCATGTTATCAAATAGAATCCAAATTGTCTAAATAGGAATGATGAACTAAGACAGAATTCGACCTAGTTCCAACATCCACCCGCCATGGAGTGAGAAAATCACACTTAATAAGCAATTTCATTACATCGGACAAACATCGCGAGAAATCCAAATAAAAAGAAATGAACACCATAGAGCAGCCTATGCTCGACCATCAAGAAATCCAGCTGTGAAGTAGAAAATCTTGAAAAATCATCAGCCGTAGGTCGTCTTCATGCAAAAAATCAGGTCACATATTTGTTTTTGACAATATTGAAATAATCCAAAAAAAGCATTTTAGAAATCACAAAGAACGTGCGTCGGTGGCACAGCGGTTAGGACTCTCGCCGATCATGCACATGGTCCGGAGTTCGATCCTCTGCCAACGCACAACTGATATCCATGATCGGTCTGCAAAATTTGGGCTACCAATATCACATGCTGAAAATTCCATACTTGTATCAAAAATACGGTGTAGAATCAAGTTTTAATCAGAAATTAAATTAAATTAATAAAATTTATATCAACAGAAGCACTCCATATCATCAAATGGAATCCAAATTGTCTGAATAGGAATGAATGATGGACTTGAATAGATTTTGACCTGGTTACAACACACATCCCGCTTCCCCATGAAATGACAAAATCAACACGAATGTGTGATAAGCAATTTCATAAAAATAAACAAACGCTGCTTTTGTATAATTTTATACACTTATCAAATCCAACAATCTACACCTTGTTTTGTTATCTTTACACCAATTGGCTGATTTGACAACACAAAAATGACCCCATGCTAAGGAACGATGATGATTAAGTTGGTATATATAAGCTGAGTGGATTTTGTAAATTCTTCTGGTTGAATATTACTGTTACTTTGATAAAGCTATTAACAGCAGCATTTGAAATATCGAAATGTCAGTAAAAACACAACCGTATCGTTTTGTTCTTTTTCATTCATTCATTGGGAAATACAAAAACTTCTATAATAATGAATACCAAAATATCCAATGCCCAAATGTTTTTAAACTATTATCATTATTATTATTGTTTCCTTTGATTCCTGGAAGAACATAGGGCTTCAGCCGTGCGTCTCCATTGCGTTCAGTTCTCTGCTAGAGTCTTCACCTGGCTCCACGTCTGCCCACACGTTTTCATCTCCTCTTCACATGACCTCATCCAAGTCACCCTTGCACTGACGATCAACTCGCCGCTTCCCATTCTGTCGGATTCCACTCGAGCAATGGCTTGTCTAGTGATGTCACTTGATGGTTTGTTTCCTCAGAGTATGGCCAATCCACCTCCATTTCTTCCTGCTTATTTATTACTACTTACTTTACTTCGGCTATCTCCTACGGGAGGATGAGCCGGCTTCATGAACATCTCGAATCATCGCTGCCCAGGCGCGGCGATCTGATGCAAGGTTTTGCGAGAAAGTTCACGAAGTTTCATGGGAATTTGGTACGAGTGATGTCCCCAGAATCGCTCGGCCTTTTGTTTGAGAGTGCACCTCTAGCCTTTACACAACCAAGTGTGACCTACAAGGCAGTAAGACTGGAGTAGGGAGTCCACTATCCATTGGCAGCCGGTGACCGGAGTTCGGTTCATACGCCTTTTTGAATGGGGCCAGACATCCAGGACATCCAACAAGCCCTTTGTCTATAGGTCTGCCGGTGAGCTCCAGTGATCTTCATACGCCAGTTGTTGGAAGTTTGGAATCAGGGTTTAGCCATCTCCCCTAGACTGTCATCCAATGGACAGTCAACCCGGTGAAGAGCGCCGGGCATCCGCTTTCGCCCTCTCACTTTGGTGAAAAACACCTCCGCCACGTGAAGGCAGTGAGTAGGACTTCCTCAGGAGAGGCTATGTAAGACGCCCGGTCATATGGGAGCATTTCGAGAGGTGTGCGGAGGGGTGGCCAACCCGCAGCGCAAGGCACCCACCCCCGACCATCCTGAGGCTTTGGAGGTTGCTTATTTATTGCACAATTAGTACCCGGTTGATTGGTTCACTCCCAGAGATCCCTGTTGCTGATCTTTTCTGGCTGGCCATCTGATCTTGAGTAATGAGCGAAGACAGCTAGCTGTTAATGAAGGTCTGTAGTTTGTTTGAGATGCTCTTTATGACTATAAAACGTGAATTTTTAAGAGTCAGTCTGTAAGGATTTGACTTGTTTCACTTTTGATGACGGATCGATATCAGCTGGAGAACCATTGAAAACCGGTAGGGAGTACTAGTTCCGGACACATCGGCAGTATTTATTCACCACCGGGGCTCGAACCCAGCACCTTTCAGTTGTAAGTCAAGCTCGTAGACCATTCAGCCACTGGGACCCCAGTCCTCAATGACCAGCCCATGAATTCTAACTTTTACGAATTCCCGATTTTAGATCGATTGGCAACGCCGATGTTATCTATGGCGAGTATCTGTCCTTACTTCCGGCTTGGTGGACCTCACCGGTCACCACTCCCCACTAGAAATTCAGTCAAATCCAGCGGGTGCATACTGCTTGATTAAACCCTGGTCTATTTATTTTAAAAAAAACGATTTTTACTAGCTATCTCAGAGGCATTTTATTAATGCTAATCATCTCTGCATGAGACCAACACAGATTTAAGATCCTAACATTTAACACGATTCATTATAATAATGGGTTTATTGTATTTCCCAATAAATGAATGAAAAATAAAACGATATTGTTGTGTGTTTACTGACGTTTCGCTATTTCAAATGCTGCTGCTAATAGCTTTATCAAATTAGCAATATTAAACCAGAAGAATTTACAAAATCCACTCAGCTTATATATACCAACTTAATCATCATCGTTCCTTAGCATGGGGTCATTTTTGTGTTGTCAAGTTGGCCGATTGGTAAAGATAACAAAACCATCATGTGTAGATTGTTGGATTTCATAGGTGTGTAAAATTATAAAAACAGCGTGTGTTTACATAATGAAACTGCTTATCATATTTGTGTTGATTCTGTCATTTCATGGGGAAGCGGGATGTGTGTTGTAACCAGGTCAAATTCTGGTTTAGTCCATCATTCCTATTCAGTCCAGACAGTTTGAATTCCATTTGATGATATGAAGTGCTTCCGATATTGGACGTTCTTTGTGATTTCTGCAATGCTTTTTCTGTATGATGATTTCAATATTGTCAAAATCAATTTTGTGGCCTGATTCGACAGCGTGTGTAGACCTATGGCTGATGATTTTTTAAGCTTTTCTAGTTCACTAACAGGATTTCTCAGTGGTCGAACACATGCTCTACGGTGCTCATTTCTTTTGATTTGAATTTCTCGCGATGTTTGTCCGATGTATATCGCATCACATTCCAAGCACTTTATTTTATAGATACAATTAGATAGAGAATCTTTAGGGATTTGGTCTTTTATGTGGACAGGGTTGCTTTGAAGTGTGTCTGATGTTTTGAAGAAAACTCTGATGTTGAGCTGATTGAGTACTCTTCCGACATCGTCTGACGAATCTGTTGGTCTGTATGGAATGACAACTGTTGATGTCCATGTTTTCGGAATACGTTTTCAACCATACTTAATGTCAGTGTTGATTTTGTTGATGAAGTTCTTTGGGTAGTTGTTTTGCTTGAGTCTCAGTAATGCTTGATATTTCTTCTTCTTTTTCTTCCTCATCCGTTAACATCAAAGAGTGTGCTCATCTAAGAAGACTTGAAACAGCTGACACCTTTGTGCTGATGGGATGTGATGATCCGAAGTCTAAATATTTCTTGGAGTGAGTTTTCTTCCTGAATATAGATATACAAAAATATCCGTTTTCCCTAGTCCTAACTAGCCAGACAGTCTGGAAATGTTTGTTCACAGACGTCTGATTCTGCTTCCAAAGTAAACTGGATTCTGGGAGATACATGGTTTATTTTCTCCATGAATGAACTGTGTAGATCACGTTTTAGCACTACAAAAGTATCATCTACATATCTTAACCATATGTGAAGAGTGAGTATGCTTGAAAAGAAGTTGTCTTCGAATCTATTCATGAAAATGTCAGCAACTATTGGTGAGCCTGGTGAACCCATAGCAACACCATTTGTCTGTCTACATAAATTCCTTTTAAATGTAAAATAATTACTTTCTAGACTGAATTTTAAGCTCTTAATTATTGCACTAGTGTCCAGTGGACATTTTTGTGATTGTGTTGTATCTGATTCCAGTAAACTTGAAATGATATCAAGACTTTCGGTAAAACACAATTATCAAACAATTCTACCCCCAACTGCCACCACCTAAATGTTAACACAGGATTTCCTCGCACACATAAAGTAATTGTGTTGCTATACTACATCACAGTTGATGGCACACATATATACACACACAAACATACATACGATTAAGTAAATAATCAAAAGTGATGATTAAACACTCCAGGATATCTACTACTTTTATCAATTGACATGACTTATAAAAACAACCTAAATGACCCTTTAAGTGTGTGTGGGTGGGTGCGTATGTATTTGGACCACACATTATATGACCTATTCTAATTGACTGGTTTGTAATCTTTTTGGTGTTATATCTAAATTGTCATAACAACAGATTTATGTAGATTCTATGTGTGTGAGTGCGTGTCTGTGTTATTTTAACCTCCAAATTTGATTACAGAATATTAAAAAAACAAATTCATATGATTTGTTGGAAGATTTCAACATGAACCGACATCACGTTAGATAACCATTGGAAAAACCAGTCACGGAGTACTGGACAGCTGTTTCATCAGCCTAGTTTGGGACTCCGTTTCAGGAGTACTAACCCACACCACCACACGGGGTTCGAACCAACGACCTTCTGGTTACAAGGCTAGTGACCTAGCTCGTAGACCACTGAGCCACTGGGACCCAATCCAACGGCTAGTCCATGAATTCTGACTTCTGCCAATTCACGGCATAGTGCAACCACTTCTCAGTGTCTTCTTCTTCCATGAGTAACTGTCCTCACCTTCAACCTACTGTACCCTACTGGTCACGGCTTCCCACCAGAATCCCAGGTAACCACCTACACGAATACGGCTAGTCGCTAGTGAGCATCAGATCAATTTTGAAGTATTGGCAGGTGCTCTGGTGCTCACTAGCGACTGGCCCTATTCAGACAGTTACCTGGAGTTCTAGTGAGAAGCCGTGACCAGTAGGGTACAGCACGTTGAAGGTGAGGACAGTAACTCATCGAGGAAGAAGACATTGCGATGTGGCCGCGCTATATTGTGAACTGGCAGAAGTCAGAATTCATGGATTGGCCATTTGATCGGGTCCCAGTGAGTGGCTTAATGATCTACAAGCTCGCTTTGTAACCGGAAAGTACTAGGTTCGAACCCCATGGTGTGGGTGCGTACTGCTGAAGAGTTCCAGAACTTTTAGTCGAACGTATTCACTAAAAATCTTATGAAAAAGTACACTCTGTTTAAAGAATTTAACAAAAGCAGACTAATTTTTAAAAGTTTGAGGTCAAATTTTAATCACACTTCATACAATTTTGTTGATTATACATGTTGATGCCTTTTTCACAACTTATATAATTGGAAAAAGTTTTTCAAAAAACAAGAGATGTCCCTTTTATATATAAACCTCTGTTATGTTAATTTCGATTAATTTCCTTGAAGAAGTTAGGACCAGTTTGATGAACGAAACGTTGGAATTACGCATTTCAATTTCACTGAGATTTTACGAATATAATTTTTACAAAAAAGGAAAACAAAAATAGAAGGAAGAAACAAAAAAACCAAAAAATTCAAATGAATCGTGGGATCGTATGGATGAGACATGAGACAGACAGAGACAAAGAGAGAGAGACTGTAGGTTGTGAATAGTAGATTCTACTACAATCCAGTCAATAAAAAATAGCGAAAATATTCATTCAGACATCTAGAAAACACAAAATAAGTGAGTAGAGAATATCCTTTCCTGGCTCTAAAATTATGTACTTATATGTTTATATACATGGAATATTCTAGAATAGTAGTCAATAACAATATTAGTTACAGGATTTCATAATGAGCTGACATTCGTTAGAGAACCATTGGAAAACCAGTCAGGGAGTACTGGACAGCTGTTCTACTAGGAAGTCGTGACCAGTAGGGTGCAGCAGGTAGAGTGTGAGGTCAACTACTCGCCGAAGACATTGGCTAGCGGTTGCGCTATGTCGTGAATTCGCAGAAGTTAGAATTCATGGACTGGCCCAGTGGCTCAGTGGTCAACGAGCTCGCCTTGTAACCAGAAAGTCCTGGGTTCGAACACCGGTGGGTGCGTACTGCTGAAGAATCCCAAACCAGGACGATACAGCTGTCCGATACTCCCTGACTAGTTTTCCAATGGTTCTCTAACTGATGTCAGCTCATGATGAAATCTTGTAACCAATCAATCAAATCCCTACAAATCAATACTTGTTATGTGAGATCACAATGGAATTACAGTTCATTAAAGATGCTTAAATTATAATAATAATAAGCATAAAAATAAAATAGCAAATAGAATATCAACTAAAATTAGGAAAATTCCACAAAAATTCAGGATCATACAAACCTAGATGGCCAAGGTAAGTACGATGTCTGAACTAACTTCTTTTGGATGCACAAATTAGGCTTCTTAATATGGATCCCAACAGCCTCAGCAATATTTTTTATGATTATAGCTTGATTCCACACCATATTTTTGATACAAGTATGGAATTTTCAGCATGTGATATCGGTAGTCCAAATTCAGGCCGACCATAGATATCAGGTGTGCGTCGGCGAGGGGTCGAACCCCGGACCATTTGCATGGTCGGCGAGAGTCCTGACCGCTGTGCCACCGACGCACTCTTAAGGCGAAATTAAAATTTTTTGGTATGCGGTTAATGACTTTGAAATTCGCCTCGTTGACATCAATCTTGTGTTCTGTATCCACAAGATGAGATAGAATAGCACTACGCGAATAGATTTTGTTTGTCCTTTACTTAGCCAACCACGCAGGGTAATGTTCGGAAATCCGACGAGAAACACGCCTAATTGTACGGCCTATGTAACTGGCTCCACAGGAGCAGTTAAATTGGTAGATACACATAGAAGAGGCAAAATTAGGCAGTTTATCTTTTACTCCCGAACGCAAAAGAGGAGTGGTTTTGAAGACACAGAGTAATTTGGCAGCAGGGAATGCTCTTTTTACCGCATTTCTATAGCGCTGTGTTAGTATCTCGCAGATGTTGTACCCGAGGAACTGAATTTGTAAGAATAAGGCCTTTTTAGGAATTGCTGGTACCTACGGCTGCTTTGATCTTAGATTCATATTCTTAACAATAAACTTTTCTGGATAACCGTTTTCACTCAGCAACTGTTTAAGATTATTAAATTCCTCATCAAGACACTCATCCGAGCAGATTGCTCTTACTCTGTGAACCAAGCTCTTTATCAGATTGTGCTTGTATTTCAAGGGCACGAAACTGAAAAAATGAGTATACCGACCCGTTGATGTAGGTTTTCTATATACACTTATCACAAGTCTACCTCATTAATGTGAAAATACCATTATTAAACTCGGTACATTATGAACACTGAAAGATGTGCCTTTTAGTGCGGGCGAGTCCAGAGATACTTAATGCTCACAAGCCCAAACAGAAACAGGTGGTTGTCTTAAGGAGCCCACCTCCCCCCTCGCCCTACTAGCCTCTTAGTTGAACTCTGATCTACAGAGCAGTGGAGCATTCTCATTTGCTTTTCAGGGACCGAAACAGGTTCATCGGTCATTCCATTGTTTCCGCGATTCTGGAGGCCATGTACACTATAGGTTTGGAATCAGGGGTTTCTAGCCCTCCTGGCTGGTAGACAAACAAGCATTTCTACCAGTTGGATTTGTAAGCGCCAGACATTTGCATCCCTCCTTTTGTGAATAATACCGCCTTCCTGAGGCGCATGAAGGCGGTGAATAGGGATTGCCTGATATCATTTAGCGATCTAATCTACACCTATCAAGTTAAGTTTGGGGATAAAACAAAAGGTTCTTTCAGTCTGTACGTTCTTGTTGAAGCACGCTTTGGAATTTAGCGAAATTCTTGCAAAACTCAAAATCCGAAAATCGACCTCCAAGATTATTTTAACTTTCCAATGAGCAGGCACGACTGTTGGCGTCCATCACATCACATCATATGTCAAGCGGATACTCATTGATGTTGGTTGGCAGTGGTGTTATACCGACAGAGGGTAGAATTCATTCACATGTCATTGGATTCCTACCTCACTGATTGAATCGAGGTCCTTCGTTCGATTGCTAGTGGGATCATGGTAGTGTGCACTGTTGATGACTCCTGAACTGGGATGAAACACCTGACCTGGTACGGGAAACGGTAGGTATACACTTCACTATTCCTCTCGAAATGACCTCATGTGAATACGAGTTCATTGCCTCTGCCGGGTAAACCTTATTCACTGCCTTCACGCGTTTGAATATATTGGAGAGATGATATTTAAATAAATGAGGTGTGGTTAAGAAATATAATCCTAAAGTATTCCATGCCATCCACTACCCTCTATACCCTAAGTAGTTTAATAGGAAAACACAGTTGTGTTAACCCCTATATGTACATCATAACTGCCTGAGTAACGACTGGAAGACAGCATGACTTGGCGGCTTGAGACCCCCTGAATTAGAATTGAATCGCCAGTAAGACGATCGTTTCTTTTCATAAGATTACAGAATGACAGATATTCCTTCTTATGTACTTAGTGAAAACATCTACCGGATCAATCTGTTATTCTCGAAATATAAATTTTCTCTACAATGTATTTATATTAATTTATGTGGTACATTTTTTGATATGTGTCGGTGGCACAATGGTAGAATGTTCACCAACCACGAAGGTGCTCCGGGGTTCGATCCCCGGACACCGACGAGGCACTCCTTTACCTCGCCAAACCAGTAATATGACTAGTAAGGAGGGAAGGTTGGGCATGAGGCTAGCAATCCCATCCTGTAAAAATTAATACCATTGCTACCGAAACTTCAAGCCTCTCTAGCTTGAAGCGGCCCTATGTTCCACCCCTGGGAACGTGGAGGAATAAAAAATATTAAAAAACGGCCGAAATGCTATGAGTCCATAAGCTCTGCCAGGTAAGTCCTATTCATTCAGCGGTGTTTCCACATAAAACTGAAAGCCTGAATCCCAAAATCTGGCGATTACAACTAGACCGGTGGACATCTAGGTCTACTACGTAGGGGTTTGGAAAACCCTAATTCCAAACCTATGGTGTACATAGGCTTCAGAACATGAACGGATCGAATAGCACATATGAATCTCTTTTGATCGCCAGGAACCGTAAGAACGTAGGCCCTAACGATGCTCCATTACTTTGTGGATCAAAGGCTCGTAGGGAGAGTGGTCTCTAAAGACAACCACCAACTGCTTCGGACTAGGCGTCCAAGCAGTATCCCAGACCCCGTGTACAAACCACGAGATTTTGTGTAACGCATCTTATGGTGCCCTATAATGTACCAAATTTGTGTTTTAATAATATTACCAATGTATCATAGACAAGACGGAGGTTATGAAAATAACCAACCAACAACAACAACAGCAGCAACATCCAGCGCCAATCACCATCAACGGAAGGGATTTGAAAGAGGTTACTTCATTCACTTCACTTATATAGGGAGCATTGTCTCAACTACAGGAGGAACGGACGAGGATGTCAAATCGAGAATCGGGAAGGCGAGAAACATATTCATCAACCTGAAACCAATCTGGAAATCTTCGTCACTCAACTCAGCATCAACAACAAAATTCGGATTTTCAATACAAACGTCAAGTCAGTCAGTTCTTCTATACGGATCAGAAACTTGGCAGGTCACAAAGAATATTTCCAACAGCCTGTTGCACACCTTTATCAACAACTGTCTTCGTTCTATACTCAAGATCAGGTGGCCGGAAAGAATCACCAACAAGAAACTATGGGAACAAACAAAACAAGAACCGATCGCCCAACAAATATGCAGTAGAAAGTGGAGATGGATTGGACACTCGCTGAGGAGGCCACTCGCTGGGTGACATCGCGCGTCAGGCCAGTGCTCGAGTGGAACCCGAAAGGGAAGCGGCGAGTGGGACGTCCAAGGGTGACATGGAGGAGATCGTGTGAAGAAGAGTTGAAACAGTATGGATTAACATGGATGCAGGTGAAAAGTACAGCAGAAGACAGAAGCAAGTGGAGGCGTGCAGTTGAAGCCCTATGTTCCACTAGGAACCCAAGGGAAAAAAATAATAATGCATCAATTTTCAACTATAGGAATCTTTATCCGACGAATCAAATTAGTCAACCGATCACAGAGCAATGAACAAGGAACAACTATAAAGCATAAAAAAAACAACTTACTTCAATCTCTTCTTCATCTGTAAGATGGGCATTCTGTCGAAACAGTGTTCTCGCTTCTTCTTTCATATATTCAGATTCACGTATAGAATCTTCTTTCACACCGGATTGAGCATTCCATACTCGAGCTAGACGGAATATTTGACGATAAAGTGATAAAACACGTGAACGAGTTTTCAGGGTTGACTTGACAACATTAGAAGCCTAAATGAAAAATTAAAGTGAGCAGAAGTTAGCAAACAACGGTGATCACTCAAAAAAAATCATTAAATACAAAGTTGCATTTATTATATACACTCAGGGATTAAAGACGGCGGGGAATAAGGATGATCAAGTGTGAGTGGGAGATAAATTATTGTCATTATTATTGTTCTTTCATATACTTATTCCGCTTGATATATTTGAATAAAGTAAGAAGAGCAGTTTGTGCACAATAAGATGGTATTATTATTGTTTCCTTTAATTCCTAGAGGAGTTTAGGGCTTCAACCGCACGTCTCCATTGCATTCGGTTATCCACCAGTGTTTTTACCTGGCTCCACATCTGCCCACATGCTTTCATCTCCTCTTCACATGACCTCCTCCTCCATATCACCCTCGCACTGACGACCAACTCACCGCTTCCCATTCGGTCGGGTTCCACTCGAGCAATGGCCTGGCGTGTGACTGTCACTCACTTGATGGTTTGTTTTCTCAGAGTATGGCCACATCCATCTCCATTTTTTCCTGAATGATGTTGAAGTTGGTTCACTCCCAGAGATCCCTTCTGTTGCTGATGTTTTCTGGACAGCCATTTGATCTTGAGTTGTGGGCGAAGACAGCTGTTGATGAAATTTTGAAGTCTGTTCAAAGTGTCCTTCGTGACGCGCCAAATCTCTGATCGGTATAGTAGCACTGACTGACTTCACATTGAAGTTGAAAATCCGGATCTTATTTTTCATATTAAGATGGTTTGTAAGGATTTTATCTGATTGGTTACAGGATTTCATCATGAGCGCTGGCAACGGTTATAGAACCATTGGAAAACCAGTCAGAGAGTACTGGACAGATGTTTCATCAGCCCAGTTTTGAACTCTTCCTCAGCAGAACGCACCCAAGACCTTCTGGTTACAAGGCGAGCTAGCTAGCTTGTAGACCATTAAGCCACTCACTGGGACCTGATTAAATGGTCAGCCCATGAATTCAAACGTCTACCAATTCATGATATAGCGCTACCACTTCTCTATGTCTTCTTCTTCGATGAGTTACCGACTCACCTTCAACCTGCTGTACCTTGGGGTGACCAGTAGGATACAGCAGGTTGAAGGTGAGGACAGTAACTCATTGAAGAAGAAGACATTGCGAAGTGGTAGCGCTATGTCATGAATTAGCAGAAGTTAGAATTCATGGACTGGCCATTGGATCGGGTCCCAGTGAGTGGCTTAATGGTCTACGAGCTAGCTAACTTGCCTCGTAATCACAAGGTCCTGGGTTCGAACCTCGTGGTGTGGGTGCGTACTGCCGAAGCGGAGTTCATAACTAGGCTGACGAAACAGCTGTCTGTTAGTACTCCTTGACTAGTTTTCCACTGGTTCTCTAACTGATGCCAGCGCTCATGACGAAATCCTCCATCCAATCAAACATAGAAATGAATGATTTTCATTTCGACTAGTTTAAACATGTTATTGAGAAAACATTAAGAAAACAACCTGTTCATTTTATTGATTGACTGAATTTCAACACAGAACTTTTCCCACAAGAGTGCAGCAGTTCAAGTTGACATACCCCATTTACCGCATAAAGGCAGACAAGAGAGAAAGGGAGCGAGAAGAAAGCAATTCGAAAGAACTATAATGGATTGGTAGCCTACTTAAAATTTGGGCTACCGAAAAACCTTCATCAGCATATTGCATATCATTTCTCTTATATTCAATTTGTTTAAATCTAATAAGATATGACCTCTAATAGTATTTGTTGTTTACTCTGGCGAAAATTTAAAAAATCCACAACCGGCTGGTTTGTAAGTTTCTAATAAATTTATGGAAAAGCATTTTCCTCGATGGCAGATTATCCCAATGTATGAAATGAGGCTTCCTAAGTGGTGTCCTTAGTTCACAAATTGTCCTCCTGAACTTTTCAGAATTGGCATCTATACAACACAAAGTGATTGAGCAAAGAATATTCCCCTTTCGATAATTTCCTCCTCTTCGGGCTCTACAATTATATACGTATATGTTTATATACACAGAATATTCTAGAATAGTAGTCAATAACAATATTGGTGTGTTTTTTAAATAATATCGATTTGTTGAGTAAGATCACAGTGAAATTACAGTTATCTAAAGATGCTTAATTTATAACAATAAGCATTAAAAATATAATGGCAAATGGAATATCAACTAAAATTAGGGAAATTTCTACAAAAATTGAGGATCATTCGAACCTAGATGGCCACGGTAAAGACAGTGTCTGAACCAACCGACGTCTTTTGGACACATAAATTAGGCTTCTTAATGTGGATCTCAACGGCCTCAGTAATATTTAGTAAACGAACTCTTATATACCTCGTCTTGACTTGCATCGCACGGTAATTTTGCAGGCCGACCATAGATATCAGGTGTGCGTCGGCAGTGCATAGGACCCCGGACCATGTTCATCGTCGGAGAGAGTCCTAACCACTGTGCCACCGACGCACATTTACCACATCGATATATGGATAAAAGACTGCGACATTAGGTGCTCGAGTAGTACTTTTGGTTACCGTCTGTTTTGGAACAGTGACACGAATGTAGTTGTTTAGAGACCTAATCACCGTACATATAACAATTAAACCAAAACGGACAGATAAGGTACATCATACCCACATCTATCATTCCTGCTAAGTGACCGAATCAAGAAATGATGAGAACGGAAACAATCTGTTCAACAGCAAATTCGAATAATAGCACGTGCTAACCGCTGTGCCACCGAGGCAGCATTTAATATACATACCTCTCCTCCGGTCAACGGTCTCGAAACTCTCGTATCGTATCCATTAACGACTGTCCAACTGCCAAGTTCACCTGGTCTCCACTCAATATCAAAGAGAACGTGTACATCGAAGTCCTTTTGTAGAACCTGAATACGTCTGTTTGTCCAAACCTAACCTTTCGGATGTCAGGCGCAATCATTATCATTTATTATAATCATGCCATCTGCAGTTTCACTACTTCGCTACTACGGGGTGCCACCGACAATAATACATCTCATCCAACAGCTGTACGACAATGCTGCATGCCAAGTAATCCACAATGGGAAACTTACGGAACCCTTCGAAGTGAGGACAGGAGTAAGACAGGGTTGCCTACTATCGCCAATGATTTTCTTGATTGCAGTAGACTGGATAATGCGACAAACAGTGGGCAATGAGGAAACAGGCATAAAATGGACTCACGCAAAAACTTGGAGGATCTGGACTTCGCCGATGATATTTGTCTGATTTCCCACAAACTGGAAGATATGCAAGCGAAAAGCAACAAGTTGGCACAAGAAGCATCAAAGATAGGACTTCATGTAAACGTAGAGAAAACAGAGGTGATGAAGATTCCCGGGCAACACCACCAACAGCAACAACAACAACAGACAACAATCAGCATAAGTGTATGGAACCTGAAAGAAACGACCCCCTTTACCTACCTGGGAAGCATCGTTTCAACTACAGGCCAACGGAACTGACGAGGATATCAAAGCAAGAATCGGAAAAGCAAGACAAGCTTTCACTACTTTCAAGTCTGTGTGGAGGTCAACAACACTCAGCATCAAAAATAAGGTCCAGATTTTCAACTCCAATGTGAAGTCAGTCAGTGCTACTATACGGATCAGAGACTTGCACTGTGCGTCATAAAGAGCACCTTAAACAAACTACAGACCTTCATTAACAGCTAGCTGTCTTCGCTCAATACTCAAGATCAGATGGCCAGAAAAGATCAACAACAGGGATCTCTGGGAGCGAACCAACCAGGAACCGATTGTGAAACAAATATGCAGGAAGAAATGAAAATGGATTGGCCATACTCTGAGGAAACAAGCCATCAAGTGACATCACTAGACTAGCCATGACTCGAGTGGAACCCAGACATGGAGCCAGGTGAAGACTATAGCAGAGAACCGAACTCAATTGAGACGCACGGCTGAAGCCCTATGTTCCTCTATGAATTAAAGGATGTAATAATAATAATAATAATAATATAAACAGTGTTCAGAATAAAGCTGCTCTCATTATTGTTGTTAAATATAAGGAAGATAGAATCATAAAGTGAGGAAGTATGAGGACAAAACACATCAGAACGATTTTGAGCTCTTCGACCTGAAGAATAAAAGAATCCTTTATGGTATTATTCCTTTGGTCCTTCGGAAACACACACACACACACAACGGTTGAAAGACAATTAAAAATATGCAAGAGTATGTTTGGTGACCCACAGACATAACTGAATGATTATAACAACAAGAATTCAAGAAAATAAGATGTCTTGTGCAGGATGGAAAATCACGTAGCCTAGTGATCCAAGCAACTCGCCGCCTCGTATTATGATATCAGTTAGAGAACTAATGAAAACGAAGGGGACCTGTTTCATCCTCGTTTGGGAAATATCGGCAGTACATACCCACCACACCAGGGTTCACACCAAGGGTCTTCCAATTATAAGTTAAGCTCGTAAACCATTCAGACACTGGGAACCTACCTGACGGCCAACACATGAATTCTAATTCCTAACAGTTAGCGATTTTACCGCGACCACTAGCTAATGTCCTTCACCAAGACTTTTTGTCCTCACTCCCAACCAAATGGAACCCACTGGTCACAACTTCTCGCTGGAAGAAGAATTCTATGCAACTTAGTTCTGTAACCAGTCACTGGAGAGGACCAAAGTTATTTTGTAGAGATTTTATTTGTTTGTTAACAATAATTAATCAAATATCAACATTTCAAGGGTATGTATTATGTGTGCAACACTGAATAGGGGGCAATATTAGTGGCGGTTAAAATAAGTGGTTAGTTTTTGGGATCAATGGGGTAATTAAGAAGTAAATGAGTGTTCAAACTGATCACGTAAGGGATATGAAGCAGTCAGAATAAATAACCTTGTAAGTAGCTTAAGGGGAGAGGAGGAATTTTCAGTTATTTCGCATTTATGTGGTGATTGGCCAAGTTGAGGATAAATTGCACTGATCAAGACACTCACGCTACTCGAACTCATGGAGCCAGGTGAGGGCTAATGGTGAGTTGCCATCTGAAGTGATGACGACCAGTGTAGTGGTGTCCGTCAGCGAGGGATACCCACTGTTTCCATTTCTATTTAATTTCACCATAGATGTACTAATGGAATTAACCCTAACTCACTTAGGAGATGCAGGGGGATTAAATTGCTACCAGGGATAAATTTCGTTGACTTAGAATATACAGATGATATAGTCAACTCTCCTAGGTGTAGACGCTGAGAAAATGCAGTCTTCTGAACACCTTGAGCTACAATCTGCGTGCAATTAGCTACCACTGAAAATGTAAGATGATGCTACAAGATTGGACAACAGTGACTCACTCCTAGCTTAGAAATTCAGAGTGAAGTGATGGTTGAGCGTGTTGACCGCTTCACTTGTTTGTGAAGTTGCATCAGCCAGTACCTGCGGGTTGATCACTGACGAAATCTCACCGCGGATAAAAAAGGCTCGTTTCGCATACGCTAGTTCACGCCGTCTCTGGCTTAATAGACGTGATATCTAACTGGATGTCAACCAAAACGCGTGTTTACTGCTCAGCAGTCCACTTTGTCCTGCTTTATGGCTGTGAGACCTCACCAATGAGACTGGAAGACATGAAAAGCCTGGCTAGCTGTCTTTGACCATAGGCGCCTGCGTTCTATCTCCTGTGAAGTGGTACAATACAGTGAGCAATATTGGGGTGAAGCGTCGGTCGAGTGCTAGGTAAGGAGGTGAAGTTAATAGACGAGGCTGTGAAGCTACATCGATTGAGATGGTTAGGGCATGCGTTACGTATGCCTAGTCATCTCCTTCCCCAACAACAGGCAATGTTAGCTGACATAGGATCAGGCTGGAAAAGAGATAGTGGTGGGTGGTGAAACCAAAACATGGCTTCATCAGTCAATGAAATTCACAACAGTTAGTGCAAGCCGGCCAGCCACGTAGGAAGGTATAGACTGTCTGACCAGTTGGGGTCCTTGGGACGGTGAACAGCAGTGAAGGCTGGAGATAATCGGTGATGTGGCTTAAAATCGTCGTTGTCAACGGCTGGCGCAGACGCATCCACTCCTTGTGACTTATAATACCCAATAAAACTATATTGTTCTTCGATATTACTATAGTTTTGCCTCGTGCCTCTGTTTATAGTCTCTATTTCGCATTCCTTTTTACTTTATTTTTCTTCTCTGGCTTTGTATGCTTAGTGAAGTGTGGCAACATGAACTGCTTCACATCGGTGCAAAGTTCTATTTTGAAAACAGACAGACATGACTTTTGATGTTTGCAGCAGACGGACTCGTAAAGCGAATTTAAAATTAGTCGGAATACAGTAGATAACTCTGTGATCAGTATCTACAAGGTATGCTAAAGTAGAGCCACGAATATACTTTGTTTCTCCCCTACTTAAACACATACAGAAGGATGTTTGAAAATTCGATGATGAACAAGCGCACAATTAATTTATGCCTGATATAACCAGTTCCAATGAAGTAAGTCAGACTGACACAGATACACATAGAGCATGTGAAATTAACTAGCATGTACTAGTATTTCTCCAACGTTAAGAGACAACACAACTTTGAGGCATTGAATGGACGACTACAACATCGTGTTATTATTTCACTAATTGATATCACAGTGAAATAAACTACACAGTTTTAAGAACAAGAGAATCTCATCATGAGCTGACATTGGTTAGAGAACCATTGGAAAAAATGAAAGTACTGAACAGCTGTTTCGTCAGCCTAGTTTGGGACTCTTCATCAGTACGCACTCACCGGGGTTCGAACCCAGGAACTTCTGTTTACAAGGCTAGCGAGCTCGTAGACCATTAAGCGGCTGGGACCCGATCCAATGGCCAGCCCATGCATTCCAACTTCTGCCAATTCACAACATAGCGCGACAACCAACCAATGCCTTCGGCGATTATTTTTCCTCACACCCAACCTGCTGCACCCCACTGGTCACGACTTCTCACTAGAAGCCCAGGTAACTACCTACCTGAACAGGGCACGTCACCAGTGAGCATCTCATCGATATTCGAGTGTTGGTTTGTAGGGATTTGATTGATTAGTTACAGGATTTAATCAGACCTGACATTGGTTAGAGAACCAGTGGAAAACTTGGGAGTACTGGACAGCTGTTTCGTCCTAGTTTGGCTAGCGGTCACGCTATGTCAAGAATTGGCAGAAGTAAGAATTCACGGGTCTACGAGCTCACCTAGTATTCAGAAGGTCTTGGGTGCGAACCCTGCAGTATGGGTGCGTACCAATGAAGAGTCCCAAACTAGGACGAAACAGCTGTCCAGTACTCCCTGACTAGTTTTCCAGTAGTCCTCTAACTGATGTCAGCTTATGATGAAATCCTGTAACAAACCGAATCCCTACAAACCAACACTTGAACAAGAGAATCGTTCGACTCGTTGAATTACTGTGGTGGTATGATACACACAAGTGCTCCAACGGAATATTATTCTCATATATTCCCACAGTTCAATACTGCATTAGGCAACAGAATAGGGATATATTTATTTGAACATTCTATTTCATGCCGTTTAATGTAAACCGAAATCATACAACTCAGTGATTGGTTAAAGAACATGAAACTGTATAGATATAAATAATGGTTTGATCACTTGAAAATATACCTTGGCTTCCGTGTTTTGCCTTCTGTTATTACACTACTACTAACTTCCGTTGGTGGTAAATTCATATTATTATTACAAAGCTTTCCTAGATGTCGGATTTTAGTGAGCACTACTGTTAAACGCCAGACCCCTGAGTGGAGCATCAATTCAAGAGTAACATAGGGGAACGGGTCAGACTTTGGGCAGTCGTGAGACTAGCTAAAGAGGACTGCTGCAGAGAGTAGGACAAACTGGAAGCAGTGGTGTTGGAGCCCCATGCTCCACTCGGAACTCAAGGGGACACTAATGATAATAACAATAATAATAATTAATAATCTCTTACAATACTATGCTCCGTCCTCCTTTATGGCTGTGAGACCTGGCCATTTAGAGTGGAAGACATGAAAAGACTAGCTGTCTTCGATCATAGGTGTCTGCGTTCTATCTCCCGCATGAAGTGGTATAATAAGGTGAGCAATATTGAGATTAGGCGTAAAGTGCTAGGTAAGGAGGCGAAATCAGTCGACGAGGCTGTGAAATTACATCGACTGAGATGGTTAGGACATGTGTTACGCATGCATGCCTAGTCATCACCTTCCTCGACAACAGGCAATGTTAGCTGATATAGGGTCAGGCTGGAAAAGAGCTAGTGGCGGTCGAACGAAAACATGGCACCAGTCAATGAAATCCACAACAGTTAGCTTAAGCCACGTAGGGATGTGTAGACTGGCTGACTGGTTGGGGTCCTCCGGACGGTAAAAACCAATGGTTGGAAACAACTGGTGATATGGCTCAAAATCGTTCTCAGTGGCGCAGATGCATCCACTCCTTGTGTCTTATGATTTCCGATGAAAGTGTTTTGTTCTCCGTTATTACTATTCCTTTTGCCTCATATCTCTGTTTATTGTCTCTATTATGCATTTCTCCTACTTTCTTCTCTTGGTTTGTGTGCTACGTGGAGTGTGGCGACTTGAACTGCCGCACATTGGTGCAAAGTTCTATGTCGAAAACCAACCGACCGACCGATGCCATTGACAAGTTTTGAAAATATATTTAACTGTCTTGCTATTCAGTATATATTAGATTCAATTGAATTTTAGATATTCCCGTCGATTGATTGATTGGACCGAAGTGCTCGGTCTCAGGTTGACATATCTGTGGGCTTCTTGTGCAGATGCTGGGCACGTAATTGGAATTTAATTGATGGATAGTGACTAGCAGTGGAATCCAGGATAACGCGCATTTCGTCCTATTTGGGACTCGTCCGCTGGAGTACTTGCATTCCCCAGTGAGTGATAATGTTCCCACAAAGAGACTCGAATCCAGTGTCCATAGTTTCGAACGCTTAAGCGTTATTCACTAGACCACTGGGTT
The DNA here is from genome assembly GCA_944472155.2 of Trichobilharzia szidati. Lineage (NCBI taxonomy): Eukaryota > Metazoa > Platyhelminthes > Trematoda > Strigeidida > Schistosomatidae > Trichobilharzia > Trichobilharzia szidati. Next base: position 63,474,883 of record OX235275.1, on the reverse strand, counting down.
CGAGCCTCGGTGGGAACATTATCACTCACTGAGGAATGCAGATGAAGAGTCCCAAACAGGACGAAATGCGCGTTATCCTGGATTCCACCACTGCTAGCCACCATCCACCAATTAAATTCTAACCACATCAAATTTAATTGTTCATATGAAATTCACTTTAAATAATTCGATCACATTTAGGTCAATATTTCGTATTATGTAACCACCATTTGTTTATTGTTAAAATATTTCACAAATATTTGCACCATTTTTAAGTATTCCACTAATGAATGTCTTGATGAAGTATCATATACCCTTGATATCGATTAATTATCATTGTTATTAACAAACTTATCACTATTAGATTTGATGAGTTGTGTTATTGTATGTATTTCAATGTCTTCATATATTTATTACAATAAAGCCTACCATATAACGAGGATATTACTGAAAAGTGAGTGAGTTGGGCAAGGAGGGAAAATCGATCGAAGAGGCTATAAAGTTACAAAGATTGAGATGGCCTGGTCACGTGCTGCTCATACCTAACCATCGCCTCCCCCACCCAGACGGGCATTACTAGCTGATATAAGTGCAGGTTGGAAAAGAGTAAGCGGTGGCCAAACAAAAACATCGCATCAATCAATCCATGAAATCCCTGACAGTTAAACTGAGTCAGGTAGAGATGGAGATGCAGACTTCCGGGTTGGGGCCCTGCTCTCGGGACTCTAAGAATCAATGGGTGGAGACAGACAATAGGTGACATGGCTCAAAATCATTGTCAATGGCTTACGCAGATGTATTCAGTCTCTCGTGTAATCTTTCATATTCCTTTCTACCATTACTCATTTATTCTGTTTCATTCTTATGCTTGTCAAAACTCTATTGATTCTCTTCATCACTCATCTTCTTGTCTACCTTTGTGTGCTCTTTGGAACGTGGCAACTCGAACTGCTGCACTTTGGTGCCAAGTTCTATGTTGAATCTAGTCAGACAGACAGATATCCTCCTCCTCCTCAATCACTTTGTCATCTGTTGAATTCTCGATTCTCTTCAGGATTTATGAAGACATCTCATATGCGTAATTGCAAAACACTACCACACTCTGTCAATTACACAGCTTGCTAGGTAAATTGAAACCAATTTGGAAATCTTTTGCTGTCACTCAACATAAGGAACAAGATTCGGATTTTCAACACCAATGTGAAGTCGGACAGTTCTTCTGTACGGGTCAGAAACCTGCACTGCATGTGCGTCACGGAAAGGATTTGCAAGCAACAGCCTGATTCTGACTTTTATCAACAGCTGCCAACTTCGCTGGTTGGCTGGCTTCATACTGAAGATCAAATAACGGGCCGGCCAGAAAGAATTAGCAACTAGAAACTCTGGCAATGAACAAACTAACAGGGGAGAGCCGATCGCTCAACAAATATGTAGGAGCGAAAATAGAGATGGATCGGGCATACATTGAAGAGACCGCCGAATCAAATCGCGCGTCAGCCAGGCCATCGCTTCAGTGGAATCCCAATGGGATGTGACGAGTGGGTCGTCGGTGCGAGGATGACATGGAGGAGATGAGAGATGGTGGACAATCGTGGTCTCAGCTGAAGAAGACGGCAGAAGATACGACAATGTGGAGAAGTGTTGTTGAAGCCCTATGTTCCACCACTCGGAACGCAAGGGAATAATAATATCAAGCTCAATCGAAATGATCTCACCACTGGACGGAGGTTTGAAAGAGAACACATCAACAAGGTTTCCAAGGGGAAAAATCGTGAACTTCCATCATCATCATCAAGTTTCTCCCGAATCAATTCAGTCAGTTACATAACATAACGAGCATTACAACCATCTCCAATAGATGCTGTATCACCTTACAGGTTATTCACTGACATCATCTGAATGCTTATTGCATCACTTTTGTATTTTTAAAAAAACTGTTTCACGTTTGGTCACGGATTGATATAAGTAAGAGAACCAGTGAAGGAGTACTGGACAGTTGTTTTATCCCATTTTGGGACTCATCAGCAGCAGGGTATGAACCAAGGACCTTCCGGTTCCAAGGGAGGCTCATAGACTATTCAACCACTGAGAACCGACTCAATGGCCAGCCCATGAATTCTAACTCCAACCAATTCGTGATTTTAGTGCGACTGGGATCAGCCCATGTCATCCGTGGGGAGTATTTTTCCTCATTTTAGACCGGAGGGACGCCAGTAGTAGGTCACAACTTGTCACTAGAGGAACTTCATGCAAACGGTGACTGAATGGTCTGCGAGCTTGAATTGTAACCCAGAGGTCTTGGGTTCGAACCCCCGGTAGGTGGGTGCGTACTGCCGATGAGTTCCGAACTAGGAGGACCCCGTGTCAGTTTTCAATGGTGCCCTAACTGATATCAATCCATGACCAAACTTGAAACAAGTCAAGTCTCTACACAAAAGCTTTTATTTAGTGGATTATTGAAACACCCATCTTCTGAAGCATCTACCTCTGTCTTTTCTTAGCGTTCTAAGTGAAAGATGGAGTTTCAAGCCTTGATGCTTTTTAGGAGGAATTTTTATGACGTAAGATTCCTACTAGTCTCATTCCCAACCACTCTCCATCACTTCCTGTTTTACTATAAGCTGCTAAAACTAAAAACTAACTAGGCGAGGTTTAGGCGTATATCATTCGAGAGACAACACAGACCTTCCTTGTGGGTGGTTGGATTACAGATTGAACTCCCCCTTCTTTGGAAATTTACATTATTCAAATTATCCAGTATAGTATACGATATATAGTTACATCACATATCAGGCCCTCGATTGTGACCTAATCGGAAAACGAGTTCAGCGTCTAAGGGCTACAATGAACGAGTTCTTGAATTAAAAAGTCGGTGATAAACAATGAATGTGGCGCTGCATGCTGTTCTCTTCAAGTTCTTACAGTTATATTGTGATGAGAGCTAGCTGCAAGCCAAAAATTGTCGACAGCATTTTACAGCAAAACAAAAACAAAGCTTAACCTTGAGAAAATCACCAGCTAATCACAGCGGAGTAAACGTGTTGAAATATGATTCGCAGATATATATGGCTTGATTTTCTGAGAAACGGCCACAAAGAGATAACAGAATAAAAACCCTCAGCAAGAAAACAACCAATCAGAAGAAGTTGCTTCTCCGCCAACAATAATGTACATAAAAATCTATAAATATCTCTTGACTTTCTTAATAAACGATCTGTTGTTACAATATTAGTAAAATATTTGTTATCATTATGAAAACAGATTTTAAAAAATATCTTAACTGTCTATGCAATTTATAGACAAGGAGGGAGAGCCACCTAAAGAGTACTTTACCGACACACATCTACCTGGCTTGTTTCAGAGTATGAAACAACCGCCGAGGGGTATGGAACACGCAACTGACATCATAAACACATACACACCCGCCAGGGTGGCCTCAGAATGTAGAGACCTAAATGGAAAGCAACAAGCTGGGTATCCCTCCAAGGAAGTGAAATCTTGTCAGCGATCCGACAACCACCACTAACTGGAAGAAATGACACAGAACGTCCGCCTGAAACTCTAAGATCCCCACTCCTCCCTCCCACACTCGAAACACCTATAGTTAAATCCTACTTACTTACTTAAGTAAGGCAATGTAAAATACATGAGAATATGCAGGTTAAACGCACAGTAATTCACAACACAACATACAACCAAAAAAAAAGAAAAACAAATACGAAAAATTAAAAGTTAAACAAATAATATATATATTTTATAAATTTTTTTTCATTGAGAAACTCCACTCATTAATATTATGTAATATGTAATATTTACAATCTGTAAAACTGAGTACTTCTCATGGGAAGCGAGTCGGTATATTATTTATATGCGCATCAATTAGTTAGTTCTACTTGAAATACATAACACCTGAGAAGAGAAAGAAGCCGGGTTGTTTGTGTTTTGTTATAACAAAAACAAACAAGTGAGAATAACATTGAAGAATTGAATTACAGTTACGCCATACATACATAGATGCATACAAGAGAGACTAGTGAGAATAGCTTACAATATATTGTGAACAGACTCGAACCCAAGACCCGAAGAAGAAGAACCTGCATACATATACGTATATATAAATATTACCATATTATTATTATTATTATTATTATTATTATTATTATTATTATTATTACTGAAGGAATAAGAACAAATATATTACTAACACCATTGCTGAAGAAGAAGCCGAAGAGGAATACACCAAAAATTAGATCTCTATCGTCAAATAGACAGACAGATGGATAGATCGATAGAGTAACGGGAGTGAATACCATACAACTATGAACAGAAAAGGCAAAAACCTCGAAGAGAGAAGACGAATAGAAATTTTAAAAAATGGGAAGAACGACAGTACTTCCATCAAAGAATCTAGCGTATAACATAGAATATACATTGTGTTTCTCCCACATATTAAAAGAGAAAGTGGGGGAGGGTGTTTGTGCCCCATGAACACATAACAGAGGAGACAGTGAATGCATGAATGAGTGAGTGAGTGCCTAGATGGATATATGGATGGGTAAAACTATAGAGAGAATAGAAATAGTAGTAGAAAACATGAGGAAACAAACAGACAAGGAAAAACAACCCCGGTATTTCACACAAACGGACACTGTGTTTGTTCTCCAATCATGACAATGACACATTTTATACCATCAAAAAAAGATTCAGTGTTTGTCGTCTTTCCCACGTATTTCATTTTGCCCCATTGACACGTACACCATCGGTTGGGGGGGAGGATGAGTGAGTAGATTGACTGACTATGACTCTTTGTGTGTTTGTGTGTGCATGTGTGAGAGAGAGAGTATTTGACAGGCAATATAAAAACTACACATAAACAAGATCCAATTACCAAGATAAACAAAACAAAACAAAACAAAATAAAAACGAACAGTCAAACAAATCTTTGGGATCGCAAATAAATAATTCAGATCAGATCAGATCAGGTCAGATCAAACGAGAACAATGAAAACATGTGTTGAAGAGGTGGGTAGGCGGATACGAGAGGAGAGCGAAAAGGTGAAGAATAACAGGAATGTGTTTTGCTTGACATATATGCTAATGAAATTCACAACTTGGGTTTGGGGAGGGAGTGGGGAAAGCAGAGTTTATCGATCACCACAATCGGTCTTTGTGTCTCTGTTTTGTCAACAAATGAGGTGTGGATAACAGGAATTACAAAAACACAGAAAATAAATAAATAAACAAATAAACAAAGAATCAAAAAATCAAAATATTTACTTTACAATCATCAGAATGCACCAAAAAATGCATCAAAACAAAGAGGGGAGAAAACAAATTTTCTTTTTAAATAAAAAAACAACATAATAAGAACTAGTTTAACACAGACTGTTGACTAGGTAAATCTGGTTGACTGCCAGCCCCATTACGTCGAAGTGATACAGAAGAGACAGGAGGCGGTAAATGACTACCGCCTGGTTTTCGTCCTATAGTCATTGATGATGATGATCCAGGCCCACCGCCACCACCACCAAAAGCAGCAGCAGCAGCAGTACTACTACTGCTAGAAGTACAATCGACACTGATACTTCGTGTACCACGTCGTTCAGCTAACCGATGCGTAACACGTTCAAGCATACGAATCCATTCATCACGTTCAGCTTGTGTAGGTGCAGCCATTCGATATACGGTATGATGACCTAGAAACACATTTAATAGGAGGGAAGAAAGTCCATTATGTGCACATTTTTACATACAAGATTAAATACAACAGAGAGGAGAAGGTGTGACAAAAAAGAACAACTTCATCTAGTTTATATCACTGCCCCCAGAGGATCAAAGAATATTTTCAGTTGTACCTTGGTTTCATTTGCTAGGATTTTATCGGCTTTACGTCAGATCATGACCTAACACATCAGTTAGAGAACCAGAGAGTATTGAACAGATAGGAGTCATTATGACCCTACAGAAGATGGAACCCAGAGCCTTCAGTTTACGCGTGGGCCAAGTTTATAACCGATATAGAGAAGAAGTGAATGACTTAACATTGAAACTCTTAATGTATTTCTTTATGTTGAGTGCAGATTTCCAAACCAATCAACTAAGAACCTATTGCTCAACGAATATGCAGGAAAAAATGGAGATGTGTTGGACACACGCTGAGGAGACCGTTGAATGGCATCAAGCGTCAGGAAAGTCTAAACTGAATAAAATTATGACTGTGAATAGTTAAGAAAGCTTTGTTAAGCTGATGGAATATTGTGTGGACCATTGTTACTTTCCGACTATCCACACCATAAAAGTTGATTGTTTCTTCAGGTATTTTTGTTACATGACCCCAGAGCACGGGAGACAACTGTTTGAGGCCGGTCAAGCACAAGACCTGATTGTAAAGTGGCTTTCGAAACTTTGAACGAAATATTCCCATATTGAGTCATAAGAAAAAGGCACAAACAGCGAAGAAATTGAAGTATGCGCTGAAGATGTCGCCTAGTACGGCGATGAAAGCTTCGCAAATTAACTATTCAGCTCAGAGAACACAACTATATCAAAATCATCCACCTGAGCTACAAATCTTCTCTATCATATCGAAGAAAATTTTCTTTTCGACGATTCATTTTCATGAGCTGTACAATCGTAATTATATTTAACAAAGAAATCTCTAGACCAATCAGATACTGGTAAATTTTGTCCTTGGAAAGTTGTATTACGTAATGTAAGGTGTAAGAAGGGATGACTAATTGTAAGTTAGAAAGGAGACAGAAGTTGGCATGACGCAATAAGTGTGAGATAATGAATAATCAAAAAGCTCGTGTAAAATGGACAGGAAATAGTGGAAAGGCTATAAAGTGTTTTTGTATAAAATATGTATGAAAAGCGGAAATTCTCAGAAACCGCCTTTCTAAATGTCTGAAGAAGACATTTCCAACAGCCACTCTACGTATCACATTCTCCTGCAGACAGTTAATCCAGTCTAACGCTAAGGACAAGATACCGCTTTTGGCCACCTCAATGTGTATTTATCAATTTACTTGCTCGTGTGGAGCAAAGTATATTGGCCATACGCAACGTCAAGTCCACAAACGTATTCTGGAACACTGCCCAGCTTGGTTAGCCAGAGGAGAAAAGAAGAATAGCAACAGCTCGATCCTCGAACGCCTTGTCATCTTTGGACATCGAGCACCCACACAAGAATGTTTCACAGTGTTACACAGAGTCCCTCAATATCGTACAAAGGGACTTCGGATATGCCATCTGTACATAGCTGAAACATTAGCTATTCGGGATCTGAAACCGGACCTCTGCATTCAAAAGCGATACATACATTCTCTTCCCTTACCATGGCCAGAGTAAAGTTCTTACCACAATTTTGCTTCTTTCCTTCATTATGTAAGTTCACTATTATTACCATTATTATTTTATTTTATTAATACTTTATTATTATCATTATTGTTCGCATCATCCACATTTTATTACCACTCTATTACTGTTTATTAATAACATAACATGCGTTTTCATTCAGATTTGATATAAAAACACTCTATCGCCTTTCCACTAGTTCCTGTCCATTTTACACGAGCTTTTTGATTGTTCATTATCTCACACTTATTGCGTCATGCCAACTTCTGTCTCCTTTCTAACTTACAATTAGTCATCCCTTCTTACACCTTACATTACGTAATACAACTTTCCAAGGACAAAATTTACCAGTATCTGATTGGTCTAGAGATTTCTTTGTTAAATATAATTACGATTGTACAGCTCATGAAAATGAATCGTCGAAAAGAAAATTTTTTTCGCTGTTTATGCCTTTTTGAAACTTTTTCTGTATCTAGAACTCACCGCTGGTTAAGGATGGTCGGGATGCACAATTTTCAGCGTCAACCTTTACTAGCCTCCCTCTCCACAGCGGCGAAGCCGCGTAGCTCACATACTGGTCATCCCAGGGAAACACCTCACTGCTATCAGTACGACATCGCCCACAGGCTCCCAACATATTCTAAACAACTAACAGTGTCATGGTAACTTCTTCCAGTCTAACCTCTATTCAGACGATCTTTCTGGTATGGCAGGACCTGCAGGAACAATAGTTTCAGCCAGTGTAGCTCGTTGGATCACTGTGATATGCACTGCCGACTTCGACAACCCTATCCAGGTAGCATCTATCGGTCAGTTGAAGTGCATCCATTGAGCTGACAAATATTGTGAGATCAAGGAATTTCGTAGATGGTGACTAGCAGTGACAGAATCCAGGATAACCCGCATTTCGTCCTATTTGGGTGGGACTCGTCATCTGGGTGTACCTGCATTCCCCAGCGAGTGAGTGATGATGTTCCCACCGAGGCTGGGACACAGTGTCGATAGTTTCAAACGCCAAAGCGTTATCCACTAGACCACTTGGGCCACAATCCAACCAATTAACCTCTAATTACATGCCCAGACATCGTCGAAGCATCTGCACAAGAAGCCGAGAGACATGGCAACGTGAGACCGAGCACTTCAATCCAATCAATTGACGGGTAAATCTAAAATTCAATTAAAGGAATTTCATAGTTTCTGTATCATCGCATAGCGGACGAAAATATAAAAATGTCAGATATGAAAGAAAAGGACACGTATATGACTAATCGTCATTCTATTCATAAGAGGTCAAGTAATCCAGGGTAGACATAAAGTTGAAATTTATTGTTTCCTGTACACACACCATTTGCAACGCACATGATGATTAACTTAGTCCCTCCATTATCTTTAATGATCTTAAATTAGTATTGTGACAAAAAATCATAATTAGTGCTTTTATTTTCAGACGCATTAATAAATCATCTCTGATGAACTTCCTGTGTGATTCAATGACCATTTACTTGGTCAAACAAACATTGTTTCCGACTATATTGTAACGAAAGGATAGGAGGAGAAATCAATCGATGAGGTTGTGCAGTTACATCTATTGAGGTAGGTAGGACATGTGTTACGCATGCCTAGACATCCGGCGCCTGCCATGACGACAGGCAATGTTAGCTGACTGATATGGGATCGATCAGGTGGGAAGAGAGCTAGTGGTGGTTAAACCAAAGCATGGCTTAATCAGTCAATGAAATCCATAACAGCTAGTTTAAGCCAGCCAGCTAGCCACTTAGAGAGGTGTAGACTGCATGGCTGACTGGTTTGGGTCCTCGGGATGGTGAGAACAAAGGAAGGCTAGAGACAAGTGGTGATTTGGCTCAGAATCGTTGTTTTCAATGGCTGGCGCAGAAGTCATATCCAATAAAACTCTATTCTTCTTCATACAGAACTTGGGCACTGTGGTAGAGTGTAACTCCATTATGGATAAGATTTTATTTTGATGAATCACACATTACCATTCTTTTTCCCTTACCCGGACTTCTGTTTATTATTATAATTATCTTTAAAACCACTCCTCTTTTGCTTTCGGGAGTAAAAGACAAACTCCCTAATTTCACCCTTTCTATGTGTATCTACCAATTTAACTGCTCCTGTGGAGCCAGTTAGTTGCATAGGCCGTACAATTAGGCGTGATTCTCGTTGGGTTTCGGAACATCATCCTGCCTGGTTGGTTAAGTAAAGGACAAACAAAATCTGTTAGCAGCGCTATCCTTTTTCGTCATGTGGATACAGAACACCAGATTGATGTCAACCATGCTTTAAAAGTCACTTACCGCATATCTACGAATCTCAATTTCGCTTTAAGGGTTCGACTACTAAATATTACTGAGGCTGGCTCTTGGGATCCGTATTAAGAAGCCTAATTTGTGCGTCCAAAAGAAGTTAGTTCAGACATTGTCCTTACCCCACTGGCCATCTAGGTTCGAATGATCCTCATCTTTTTGTAGAAATTTCCCTAATTTTAGTTGATATTCTATTTGCTACTATATCTTTATTATGATTATGATTTGAGCATCTTTAATGAACTGTAATTCCATTGTGATCTTAATTAACAAATCGATATTATTGTTTAAAAAACACTAATATTGTTATTGACTACTGTTCTAGAATATTCTATGTATATAAACATATATGTATATAATTGTAGAGCCGGAAGAGGAATTTATCGCAAAGAATATTCTTTGCTCGAGTATTTTGTATTGTACCTCTCTCTTTTGAATTTCTCTTTACTCTGTGTTCTTGCTTTGTGTGCTGCATGCGGGGGAGGGAGGGGTACAGTGGCAGCTGAAACTACTGCACATCTGTACAGAGTTCTATGTTGAAACCAGTCAGTCAGTAAACGTTCTATTAATTCCACCAATATATATATATATATATGCACACATATATATCCCTGCAACTGTAAATGAACTTGTGGATCCACTATGAAGTAAAATTTTGTTCTTTAAACATTGACGCGTAGAAGGAAAATATTTTTAAGAGGTTAGGGAATGGAGAGAGCTTATTAGCTGACCGAAGGCCTTTAAGCTGTCCAACTTGATTGATGAATTAGTCACACTAAACTTGCTGTTTTACAAAGATATCTGTCTTCGTTACAAAAGCATGACAAAGGATAAGTTTACTTTGTGGCTACATGGGCGCTTGTTAACTTTCCTAATATAAAATGAAATGGACAGATATGTAGCCAGTTTGATTGTCATTGCTATCTAAACGTATCATGAAACGTTTACGGAGAAGGCGTTACACAGGAGGTAGAAAATACCCCCTACAATCCGATTCTGGACAGCCAAAAAGCTAGCAGACTACGAACTTCAGAGTCCCAGGATTTCATCATGAGCTGACATCAGTTAGAGAACCATTGGAAAACCAATCAGGGAGTAATTGGCAGCTGTTTCGTCAGACTAGTTTGGGATTCCGCTTCAGCAGTACGCACCTACACCGCGTGGTTCGAACCCAGGACCTTCTGGTTAGAAGGCGAGCGAGCTCGTAGACCATTAAAGCCACTGGGACCAGATCCAATGGCCAGTCTATGAATTCCAACTTCAGAGTCGTCCACAGAGTACGCGGAAATTTTCGCGCCAAAGGAGTAAGAATCAAACTATAGCAGCGCACAAGTTAAATCCTACAAAACCTACAATAGGTGAAGAAGATAACTAACCAATAACAAGTGCCAACCATCATACACAGAAGAAATCCAAAAAACGAGATCACACCGTCTTGAACTACAGGAGGCATTGATAAGAATGTCAAAGGTAGAATAGGAAAAGAAAGACTAACTTGCAATTACTCCGAAAACAATGTGGAGATCTGCGGAACTCGGATTTTCAACATTAATGTCAAGTCAGTCAGTTCTTCTAAATGATTCAGTGACAAGGTGCTTGAGGCAAGAAAAGCATTTCTGACAGGCAGATACTGCAGACTTCAGGAACACATGCTTTCATCAGAAACAAAATATAATATAACCGGTCCGATAATGAAACAATCGAGAAACCTCCGGGTAAGATCTATGCAGAGGAGGAGGGAGCTCTGGGTTTGACACACACACTGAGGAAACCGTTGGATAACACTGCACGCCAGGCCTTCGACCGGAACCCGAATAGGGAACGCCGAGATAGGCATAGAGTCCGAGGATGACATGGGGTAGATCGTGTGAGGAGGAGATGAAAGCTTATAGACACACTCGTCGAGATAGCTAAAAAGGACTCCAGGAAATAGGATGTAGTGGATATGCGCATTTGAAGCCTTATGTTCCACTTCAATGGCATGAATGTCATCCAATAGCCCAGTTATCTTCTACGTGAGAAAGAATAACTTCAATTTGATACCAGTTACTGATTACAAACATGAACAGATCCATTTCCAATACATTGGCAGCTATACGACAACGGCACATGTCAAGTGATCCACAACGGAAAACTCAGCGAGGCGTTTGGAGTAAACACAAGAGTCAGACAAGAGTGCTTATTATCACCAATGATATTGATTCCTAATTGTGGTGGACTGGATTATGCGTCAGAAAGTGGGAAACGAGAAGACAGGGATATCCTGCACCACAGACGTGAAGAACCTAGAAGACCTAGATTTCGCGCGTGGATGATTTGTGTTTGATGTCACACAAAATCGAAGAATTACAAGCGAAAACCGACAAAATGGTCGAAGATGCTGGCAGTAAACACAGGACTCCAGGTGAACATAAACAAGACGCAGGTTATGAAAATAACCAACCAACAACAACAACAACACCAACAGCAACATCCAGCGCCAATCACAATCAACGGGAGGGATTTGAAAGGGGTTACTTCATTCACTTGTCTAGGGAGCATTGTCTCAACTACAGGAGGAACGGACGAGGATGTCAAATCGAGGATCGGGAAGGCAAGAAACACATTCATCAACCTGAAACCAATATAGAAATCTCCGTCACTCAATTCAGCATCAACAACAAAATTCGGATTTTCAATACAAACGTCAAGTCAGTCAGTTCTCCTATACGGATCAGAAACTTGGCCAGTGTGTCACAAAGAATATTCCCAACAGCCTGTTGCAGACCTTTATCAACAACTGTATTCGTTCTATACTCAAGGTCAGATGGCCGGAAAGAGTTACAAACAAGAAACTATGGGAACAAACAAAACAAGAACCAATCGCCCAACAAATATGCAGGAGAAAGTGGAGATGGATTGGATACTCTCTGAGGAGGCCGCTGGGTGACATCGCACGTCAGGCCCTCGAGTGGAATCTGAAAGGGGAGCGGCGAGTGGGTCGTGTTTCCAAGGGTGACATGGAGGAGATCGTGTGGAGAAGAGTTGAAACAGTATGGACTAACATGGATGCAAGTGAAAAGTACAACAGAAGACACAAGCAAGTGGAGACGTGTAGTTGAAGCCCTATGTTCCACTAGGAACCCAAGGGAACAGTAATAATTATTATTATAATTATAACATGTGGCACACACCAGGTTTAACAACAGAAACCCGATTTCCTCAACAATAAAGAGTCATAAAACCGCGTAAACGGAAGTGCATACTAAATAACTAACTAATCAACTAACCTGGAGCTGAAGCTAATTCTCTTTCAACTTTACACGATTTAATCAATTGATTCCGTGGACAAAACAATTCAAAACAGTATTCTTTCGTTTTATCATTTATCAATCGGATATTAATCCCCTCCAATTGGATAACACCTTTTGTTTGACGAGAACGCTAAAAATAAGAAGACAGAAATGAAACAATAGAATGTATATATGCTAGTGAACACACAAATAGATGGTGTGTCCGATACCTGGGGGTAATCCAGCAGAAAGCCCCCCATCTGACCTAGGTTTCGTGTTAATTACATAGGCCATACAATTAGGTGTGTTTATCGTTGGATTTCCGGACATCATCCTGTGTGGTTGGTTAAGTAAGGGACAAACAAAATCCATTCATAGCTCTATTCTATCTCATCTTGTGGATACAGAAGACATAAGATTGATATTAACGAGGCGGCTTTCAAAGTAATCTACCGCACACCATTGGGATCCACATTAAGAAACCTAACTTGTGTATCAGCAGTCTGCTGCATCCTCCTTCATGGCTGTGAACAGGACCTGGCCATTGAGAGTGGAAGACAGGAAAAGACTAGCTAGTTGTTTTTGACCATAGGTGTGTGCATTCCATCTCCCGCGTTAAGTAGTATAATAGGGTGAGCAATATTGAGGTTAGGTGCGTCGGTGGTATAGCGGTTAGGACGCTCGCAAACCACGCCTCATGTAGTCCGGGGTTCAATCCCCAGCCGACGCACTCCTTTACCTCGCTAAGCCAGAAATAATGCTGGTAAAGAGGAAAGGTTGGGCATGAGGCTAGCAACCCCATCCTGTAAAATAAACATTGCTACAGAAACTTCAAGCCACTAGCTTGAAGCCCTATGTTTCACTGGGGAACGCGAAGGAAAAAAAATATTGAGGTTAGGCGTCGAGTGCTAAGTAAGGAGGGGAAATCAATCGACGAGGCTATATAGTTACGCCGATTGAGACGGTTAGGGCATGTGGTACGTATGCCTAGCCTTCCTCGACGGGCAATGTTAGCTAACATAGGGTGAGGTTGGAAAAGAGCTAGTGGTGGGTGGTCAAACCAAAACATTGCTTCATCAGTCAATGAAAGACACAACAGTGAGTGTAGACTTCCCGACTGGTTTGGGTCTTCAGGACGGTAAAAGCCAATGAAGGCTGGAGAAAATTGGTGATATGGCTCAAACTCATCGTTCTCAATGACTGGCGCAGATGCATCCACTCCTTGTGATTTATATTTTCCAACGAAACTATATTATTCTTCGATATTACTATTCCTTTTGCCTTATATCTCTGTTTTGAATTTCTTTTACTTTTTTCTCTTGCTTTGTGTGCTACGTGAAGGGAGAGTGGCGACTCGAACTGCTGCACATCCGTGCAAATTTCTATGTTGAAACCAGACAGTCAGTCATCCAAAAGAAGTTGGTACAGACACTGTCCTTACTTTGGCCACCAATGTTTTAATGATCCTCAATTTGTTGTGGAAATTTCCTTAATTTTATTTGATATTCTATTCGCTATTACATTTTTATGCTTCTTATTATTATTTGAGCATCTTCAATGAACTGTGGTGATTCCATTGTGATCTTACTCAACAAATCGATAGTATTTAAAAAAGCACACCAATATTGTTATTGACTACTATTCTAGAATATTCTATGTATATAAACATGAATATATAATTGTAGAGCCAGAAAAGGATATTCTTTCCTCAATTTTTATTTTTGACATTAGTTAGAAAGGCGTATCTGTAAGCTCGGAAGGATTGATGTTCCCTTTAGAGCTTCGAAACTGCGTCACCGAGTACCACAGTCAGAGTCTTAGGACTAACCTCCCATAGGCCTGTAATGGATACACGGATTGCTGACTAAACCCTATTAGTTGGAAAACTAGGGATTACTGGATAGCTCTTTAGTCCTACTCTGGGACTCATCAGCAGTGCGCAGCCACCACGTTTACGTCCCACGACCTACCAGTAACAAGGCAAACTCGTAAACAATTCAACCACTGGGACTCCACTCAATGGTCCATGCACTATAACTTCTACCAATTCCTGATTTTATTGCGACTATCTGCCAATATCATCGGAGAGCATTTGTAATCACACTCGACTGGGTGGACCCCTCTGGTCACGACTTCTCACAAGGACTTAACTCCAGGCGACTTTATCCTGCCAACCAGTCACTGGTGAACATCAGATCAATTTTCTAGACTTTGTTTATAGGGATTTAATTAGTTTGAAGTCATGACCACCAGTGGGGTCCACCTGGTCGGGAGTGAGGACAAATACTCGCCAACGATGACACTGGTTGATGCTCAGTCATGCTAAAATCACGAACTGGTAGAAGTTAGAATTCATGGATCGGTCGTTTAATCAGGTCTCGGTGGCTGAATGGTCTACGAGCTTGACTTGTAACTTGAGGCGGCCTACTTGAATCACCAAAAACAAAATAAAAATAATTTTGGAACTAGTAATGATAACATAAATAAGAGAGAATATAAGTTATCCACTGTTATACCATATAAGGAGGGGGCATCTGAGACCCTACGTAGGATTCTTAATAAAGCAGGAATTAGGGTGGTATTTAAACCTACAAACTCACTCAGGCAGGACAAGCTCTGTAGGTTAAAGGACCCAGTGGGTTGACCCAATTAGACAAAATAATATAATTTACAAAATACCCTGCAATGACTGTGAGGTCAACTACATAGGTTAAACTAGTAGGTCGGGGGTAGTCAGATTGTCAGAACATCAGGATTTAGTTAAGCGTAGGGAGATTGAATCCACAAAGATAAGTAATTTAGAAAAAAGCTCAGCACTACATTGCACTGCATGCACTAACACACAATAGGGTGAGACAGAGTCAAAATTCTAAAAAGAAATATAGGTAAGTGAAGAGAGAGATTGATTACTGAATCCTACCTTGTTCATCGAGTCTACAGCCAACACATACGACAGAAATGACGCAATGCAAATACCAGAGATATGGAAGATATTACTACTGCCCGTCAAATCAGAAGAGGATAATAGATAATCTCAAAATTCTATTTCAATTCATGTACATTATAACATTCTAACCAGTTTCTTATTATGACAATAAAAACACTCGTCTTATTTCCCATCTGATTGTAATTGATCCATAACAGTCATATTATTATTACTGAATGTACATTATCTCATATTGATTTTTATTCAAATGTGTAATCATGTATATAAATGAAGCAAGAAAGTTGTGTGAGTACCTCGATATGACTGTGAGTGGCAATAAATTGTGCTCGGAACTTGGTCATCAGTCAATATTACTGCATAACACACTGTGTGGTTTATCAAAATAAAATTTTATCCATAATGGAGACACAAGGCATATTTTCTTTAATTCCTATTGCTATAATCACTCAATTATGTCCATGGATTGTCAAATGTACTCATACACATTTTCAATTGGTTTCCAATCTAGTGTTGCTGATTTCTGGAGGATCAAAGAAAATTACCATAAAGGATTTTTTCTATTCTCCAGATAGAGCAGCATTGAGTCACATGCGATACTGGAATTGGCTGTTTTACATGAAACTCCTGGATGAAGAGAATTACTCTGTAAATTGTTCATATTGTGAGGGCCAATTATTATTATTATTATTATTAAGGTCCTGGTTTCAAACTGTGGCAGTGGGTGTGTACTGATGATGAGTCACAAACTAGGACGAAACAGCTACCAAGAACTCCCCTAATCGGCTTTTAATGCTTCTGTAACTGATATCAATCCATGATGATCAAACGTGAAAAAAAATCAAATTCCCACAGAGAAATTCATGAAAATGAATCCGACTAGAAAACGTAGAACACTGATCCCACCCCGGTGATCAAATCAAACGAAGGTGATGTGTTTATTATATATGTGGTTTCAATTAATATAAAATATTTGAGCATACATTTTCAGCATAAAATTGTTACAGATCAAGTTACCAGAAAAGGGCGTAAACAGAAAAATAAAACGATAGGCAAGAGTAGTAACACAGTTAAAATATATGTGATTTTCTTTTTTTTATTCCTTTACGTTCCCAGTGGAACATACGGCTTCAAGCTAGAGGCTAGGCGTGTGTACTGCTCAACAGTCCGCTCCGTCCTCCTTTATGGCTATAAGTGAGACCTGGCCATTGAGAGCAGAATACATGAAGAGATTAGCTGTGTTCGATCATAGGTGTCTGCGTTCTATCTCCCGCGTGAAGTGGTATGATAAGGTGAGCAATATTGAGGTTAGGCGTCGAGTTGTAGGTAAGGAGGGGAAATCAATCGACGAAACTGTGAAATTACATCGACTGAGATGGTTAGGACATGTATTATGTATGACTAGTCATCGCCTTCCTCGGGTGACGGGCAATGTTAGCTGATATAGGGCCAGGCTGGAAAAGAGCTAGCGGCGGTCAAACCAAAACACGGCACCAGTCAATGAAATCTACAACAGTTAGTCTAAGCCAGCCACGTAGGAAGGTGTAGACTTCCTGGTTGGGGTCCTCGGGACGGTAAAAACCAAGGTAGGCTGGACATAATTGGTGATATGGCTCAAAATCGTCGTTGTCAATAGCTGGTGCAGATGCATCTACTCCTTGTGACTTATAATTTCCATTGAAACTATTTTTTGTTCTTCATTATTACTATTTCTTTGTCTCACACCTCTGTTTACTGTCTATATTATGCATTTCTTCTACTTTCTTCTCTTCCTTTGTGTGCTACATGGTGCAAAGTTCTGTGTCGAATACAGACAGACAGACAGACTAGGCTTGAAGTTTCGGTAGCAGTGGTGTTTATTTTCTTTACGGAATGAGGTTGCTAGCCTCATACCCAACCTTCCCTCTTCACCAGTCTTATTACTGGCTTAGTGGGGTCGGGGATCAAATCCTGAACCAGGTACGTGTTTGGGGAGCATTTTACCGCTATGCCACCGACTCGATATGTGATTATTATCATAGTTAAATGTGACAAAACAACTTGCAGTTGGTGAACGTCACTTGTGATTTTGTTGCAAAGAACGTTTTATTTGATCGACACTTCTGTCACCCTACAAATAACCCTGACCATGATTTTAAGATCATCATTTATCGCATTGGCGCGTTTTCTTCGTTACTGACAGCTGAGGCTTTGGCAATTCATCAATTTAAGCCAGACCTTTGTGTACAAAAGGAGTATGTACAATCACTACTTTTGCGTTGGCCGTAGAGGGATAGATATTTATTTATTTTGTTTATCTAGTTATTCTATGTACATTTCCGTTATTACTACGATTATTATCATTACTATTCTCACTTTCAATTGTTTCCGCTCGTCCCGCTTGTCACTTTAAACCCAAAATTATTAATTTTTATAATTTCAATTTTGACAATATTGAATTCTATCTTATCAAATTTCACACCATGTTATGCAACATTTTATATTCGCCTACTAATCCAATAATTATGCACCCCTTTCCAACATCTATACACTCACCTTATGTATTATTCTATATACGACATTAATTATTTTGCCACTTGACATTAAACTATGATTATAATCACAAATATTTTAATTGCATTTCATACTACTACTATTATTATTTCATGTATTCACACCTTTGACCTAATTCCCTCACCGGATATAATTTCTTAATATAAAAAGCCATATATACACGATTGTACAGCTTGATAATAAATTCGTTGTTGAAAAGAGTCTCTTCACTGAATATTGTGTTTTTAATGTTACAACGGGAAATATTAAATTACGAGTAGAAACTATAGTAAATTAGATGTTAACTATATCGGTTAAACATTCATTCAGTGGGCAATGTAGATACGATGGAGAACATTTGTAGCTAAGGTAGATGATTTTAATTTAGTTGTGTTCTCTGAGCTAGCTGGGTGGTTTATCTGCGAAGTGTTCATTGCCCTACTTACTAGGCAACACCTTCAGCGAAAACTTCAATTTGAATTGATGTGAGCTTTCAGATTTCCCCACGAGTTTACTACTCATCTTTCCTGGCTGGTGACCTTAAACGTCGTGATTGGTTGTTTTTGTGTGTATTCACACCCCCTAGGCTACTTGTATTGGCATTGATTGTTTGCTTGGCCTGATATCTGACTCTTTGTGTGCGAAATTTCCCTCTTATTGATTGGTAAATTTTGTCTATCTCGATTTATCTATTGATTGACGATTCAATGGAATACCAGGCTTCTAAAAATTCTCTAGCATTCTTGGTGTTTTTTCCCTTGTCTAATATTTCAACGTTGTCCAAGTCGAACTGATCTCCGTGGTTGTCTTTATGCAGCGATATGAATAAGGGAGTGGATGTCCTATCTTGTGACGGCTAGTTTATGGTCATGGATACGAAGACGAAGAGAACGTTGTCCACTTTGGCCGATGTAGTGTTTTTCGCAGTTGTTACAATTTATTTTGTAGATGATGTTGGTTTTTCGCTGTTGAGTCTTTTGCTTGACATAAAGCTGAGTGAATTGATTTTGTTGGTTTGTGTGCGATTTCAATTTCTAAAGGTTTGAAGAGTCTTGCAGTCATTTCTGTGATGTCTTTCACATATGGTAGGGCGATTTTCTTTGTGCTTTCCTTAGCGTCCTTTGATTTGGTGGGTTAGCTTGTGGGTATATGTCTTCTGATGACATTCCGTGGATATCCATTCCTTTGGAAGACGTCCATAAGCTATCTTTCCTCATTTCAAATTGAAGTATGCACTGAAGATATTGCCTAGTAGGACAATGAAAGCTTCGCAAATAAACCATTCAGCTACTCAGAGAACACAACCACATAAAAATGAGCAATTTGTTTGTGCACCACTATGACTAACTTCAGTTGTTGTCGACAGGTGTACACACAAAAGAGTTTTGCCTATTTCGACGGCTTGTTTAGCAAAAACAATACGGAGTTCAAATAATTAATCTGATAGGGAACAGTGTGAGATTGGAACGTTAAATGCTTATCGTACAACCCAACAGTTCTTGAGGTCAATCTTCAGTTGGACACCCCAAATCTTAAGTCATCATTCAAGGTTCTTGGACTTTTGTGATGATAACCACAGTTAGTCATCCTTGGTAAACGCATATGAAGATCAATAAATTCAGCTTACTGTTCAAGTTGAATCAGCAATGCATGTAAGTGCATGATCCTGAATGTTATATAGATCAGAATATGCTACAGCTTTATCGTGAAAAAGAAATTAGAGCAAAATGTATTTCGTATTTATTCACCCTCATCAGCAATGGCCGCCATAAATGACCTGGTACAACCGGGGAATGGATAAACATTCACACAGTCAGCATGTCTCTCACAAAAGAGAAAGGCTAAATGCTGACGTCTGACACTTACAACCAGAACAGCTGGAGAATCCTGATTCCAAACGTATATGGTATACAAGGACTCTAGAGTCGGAAAGGCATATGAGCCTGTTTAACTGACAGCAAACCCATAGGAACCTAGCTACTGACGATACTAAACTGTCTTGTAGGTTAGATTATATGTCAAAGGCTCTTATCAGAGGAGATGACCTCTTAAGAAAATCAGCTGTTTCATCAGTCTGGGCGTTTAGGCAGTATCTCAATCCTTGCACAAGCCATGAAACAACAATTTCATGACACTATAATCGCCTGCATGGTGTAACAAACCACAATCGTATTTTTCGAAGAAAGTGATATTGATTTGGGGATTCGGCATTTTATCTACCAGTGGTGAAGTTGGTGATGTTAACACTGAGCTATTCGGGTTCATGACTGACGTTCCCATAGGACTAAGACAGATACACTGATTGCTAGTCATTAGGATGTAAACCAAAGTCATGTCTCGTCATTCAGCCTCAGTGTTAACTAAGACTTATCAATCAATAAATAGAAATTCAAGTATTGGTTTTCTAGGGATTTGATTGATTGGTTACAGGATTTTATCATAAGCTGACACTGGTTAGAGAACCATTGGAAAACCAGCCACAGGGAGTACTGGACAGCTGTTTTCTCGGCCTAGTTAGGGACTCTTCATCAGTACACACCCTCACCACGGGGTTCGAACCCAGGACCTTCTGGTTACAAGGCTAGCGAGCTCGTAGACCATTCATCAACCACTGGGACCTGGTACAGTACTCCCTGGTTTTCCAATGGTTCTCTAACCAATGTCAGCTCATGATGAAATCTTGTAACCAATAAAAAGAAAGCTATCAATCATTCACAATCTCTATAAAATAAGGCTTTTGAAGAAAGAAAAAAAACGCTCAATGGTGTTAGGTAACCTAGAAACGCGACCGTCACGGGTCGATAATAGTAATAATAATAGCTTTCTTCCAAACAGTACTTTTGGTACAAATATGAAATTTTTAGCATATGATATGATATTGCATCTATTTTTCGCACTACAGGGGCAATAATTAAAATGGGGTATTTACATTAATAATAATAATAATATTGTTCAATAAGTATTGAATATAAAATTAAATCAAGTGGAAATATTAGCGACAATGTATTATTGAGAAGAAAAAATATAGTGCGGTCTACTTAAAGTTCCTCAATAAGTTGGTAATTTCCTGTCTTACACACTTTTCTCACCACCTGTTAAATAAGGCATTGTAGAGATTTTGTACTTAGTCCTCCAAGCATACAGTCTTCTATAGTTGCTTCTAGTTCTACACGATGAGAGGCATGGACAGAGTTGTGTATGCAGAGGATGTTCAGAGTGTAACAGGACAATTTTTTGTTAATTTCTTTCATGAATGAGTCCATGTGTCAATCTATTAACGAGTTGGTTTAGCAACACCCCATTCGCCCTACTGACAGCTTTCAGACTGTCTGTCTGTCTGGATTCAACATAGAACTTGGCACCGAAGTGCACCAGTTCGAGTTGCCACGTTCCAAATAGCAAACAAAGGTAGACAAGAAGATGAGTGATGAAGAGAATCAATAGAGTTTTGACAAGTATGGGAGTGAAACAGAATGAGTAATGGTAGAAAGGAATATGAAAGATTACAGAGACTGAATACATCTGCGTAAGCCATTGACAACGATTTTGAGCCATGACACCTATTGTCTCCAGCCATTGATTGATTCTTAGAGTCCTGAGGGCGGGCCCCAACCCGGAAGTCCGCATCTCCCTCCCTACCTGACTCAGTTTAACTGTCAAGGATTTCATGGATTGATGAGGCCGTGTTTTTGTTTGGCCACCGCTTGCTCTTTTCCAACCTGCACCTGTATCAGCTAGTAATGCCCGTCCGTCGGGAGAGGCGATGGTTTGGCATGCGCCGCAGCACGTGACCTAGCCATCTCAATCTATGTAACTTTATAGCCTCTTCGATTGATTTTCCCTCTTTGCCCAACACTCTACGCTCAACGTCAACATTACTTACCTTATTATACCATCAGACGTGAGAAAGAGATCGTAGACATCTATGATCAAAAACAGTCAACCTTTTCATGTCTTCAACAGGTATTGGCCATTTTTCAGAGTCATAGAGAAGGACGGAGCGAACTGCTGAGCAGTACACACGTCCCTTGGTTGATAGCCGGATGTCAGACGGCTTTTAGTGCCCTACGCAGTATAGCAGTCTTTCTTAAGTAACCTGGGAAAGATTAAGGTATAGGGAAGCAGTAGAGAACGATAGGTAGTATACAATAATTAACAAACTGTAATAGTAGAGACTGGCTGAGTGATACTAGATCGTCTTAACTTCCTTACGCAGAAAGTCAAACAAAATATCTTTCTGGAAACTAACATGATGTGAGAAAGTCAGGAAAGGTGATCAGAAGAAATATACAGTTCAATGTATTTAATATTCGATTTGGTTTCAACTTTAGTGCCATCTACGATAGTGGAGACGTGCGAACTAGTCAGTTCACGTACGTCTCACTTGCATCTCGAAGTGAAATTAACAGCCTGATATTTGGAGAGATTTAGCTTTAAACCATCTGACGAGAGCCACTGACTAATTTCTGATAAAAACAATCAGATCATCAGCATACTTAACAAAACTGGCTTCATCAGAATCCGGCAAGTCATATAAGAAGAAAGAAAACAGAAGGGGGGAAAAAACAACTCCCTGAGGAACACCAGCTAGAGTGAGTAAAGCAAGCAGTCGAGGACTTCCCATTGTAAACAGTGTACTGCTTCCTATCATAAAATAAATAGGAATACAACCACTTGCTTGTGATCCAGCACTGTACCTGCGTCGCAGCAAGCCTGTTTAATAGAAGAGGCCTAGGTACATAGTCGAAGGCAGGTGTAGAATCCAGGAACACACACCGAACACACCTGGTACCTCTGCGCCTAGATTAGAAATAATATTTATAATGTAAGACGACAGTGGCATCTAAAGTACACCTGCTGTGTTTACGAACAAAATGATTAGGGTAGTTAAAAGCCTTCAGTGAAGGTTCAAGTTTAACTGAAGGCAGCCTTTTCCGTTACTTTTAGCGCCCCCACGCCGTATAGCAAAGTCTTTCTTAAGTAGCTCAGGAAAGATTAAGGGAGGAGGGGAACAGTAAAGAAGTATGTATATAAGCAGAATACAAGAATGGCATAGAACTCAGTCATCACCATAATCAGAGATGCTTCTTAGCTTGTAGTATCACTGATTCACCTCGAGGATTGATGAAGGCTCATAACAAAATCTAACCATACACTCAATGAATCCAATCTCCTTCCTCAATACTCACACAATGAAACAATACATAAAAATAGAAAAACTAGTGTTTTTCTATTAAGGCTAAAGTTATCAATAATAACATTTTTAAAAAACGTTATTTTTCTTCTGATGTGTTGTTGTTGTCGTCGTCGTCGTCAAAAGTGCACCAAAATTAGAGAAAAAATGGATGCACTTTGTTGGACAAAGTTACGCAGTATTCTATATATATATGTATATATATATATATATATATATATATATATTTCAAAGAGAAATTGACAGTTCGACGCACACAGAGGACAGAAAGTTGAATATTTTTTCTAAAAAAATGACATCATATCAAATATCTGATGTCATATAGTTACAATATTTATATGAAACAATCACTTTCAAGTTGGTAAACACCCATTGTGATGATAAAATAACAATTTGAAGTTGTGCACGGATTTAAGCTACTATAAAAGACGTAAGGTACTAACTAATTAACTAGACTTTTATAATTTGAAGACTGATCACAAATTGACAACAGTTAGAGGAGTATTGAAAACTAGTGAAGGAGTACTGGACAGATGTTTCGTCAACCTGCATATATGCCAGTTTACACTGTCTCTGGCTTAGTAGACGTGATATCCGGCCGGCTGGCTATCGACCAAAGGGCGGGTGTAATGCTCAACAGGCCTCTCTGTCCTCCTTTATGATTGTGAACGAGACATAGTCGTTGAAAGTGGAATACATGAAAAAGCTGGCTAGCTGTCTTTTATTACAGGTGTCTGTGGTCTATCTCCCGTGTGAAGTGATGGTATAATTGGGTGAGCAATATTGTGGTTAGGCGTCGAGTGATAGGTAAGGAGGGGAAATCAATCGACGAGGCTGTGAAATTACATCGAGTGAGATGGTTAGGACATGTCTTACGTAGGCCTAGTCATCGCCTTCCTCAACGGGCAATGTTAGCTGACATAGGGTCAGGCTGGAAAAGAGCTAGTGGTGGTCAAACCAAAACATGGTACCAGTCAATGAAATCCACAACAGTTAGTTTAAGCCACGTAGGGAGGTGCAGACTTCCTGAATGGCTGGAGTCCTGGGGACAGTAAACACCAACGAAGGCTGTAGAAAGCTGGTGATATGGCTCAAACTTATCGTTCTCAATGGCTGGTGCAGATGCATCAACTGCTTCTGACTTATAATACCCAGTAAAACTATTTTGTTCTTCGATATTATTATTCTTTTTGCCTCATATCTCTGTTTACTGTCTGTATTTTGCGTTTCATTTTACTTTCTTCTTCTTCTCTTGCTTTGTGTGCTACATGGAGAGAGAGTGGCGACTTGAACTGCTGCACATGGATACGACGTTCTATGTTGAAACTAGCCAGTTTCATCAGCCTAGTTTGGGACTCTTCAGTAGTATGCAAACCAAAGGACTAGTGTATTAATCCTCACAGACAACCCAGTTGATTCCCACCGGTCAATGAAATCACTACTAAACTAACAATTGAAAATTAGTCTGATATTCACCAGTGAATGACTACAGAATGAGGTTGCCTGGAGTCCTAGTGAGAAGGAGTGATCAGTGAAATCTGCCAAGTTAGATGCGAAGACGACTACTTATTGATGATATTGGCTGGCGGTCGCACATTGGCAGAGGTTAGAATTGATGGGCCAAGGGACTCCGCGGTTGATGGGTCAATAAACTCGCCTCATAATCTGACGGTACAGAGGTTCAAACCCTGGTAGCGTTATGAGTACGCACTGATGAAAAGTTCCAAATGAGGACGAAACAGTCGTCCACTACTGCCTGGTTTTCAGTGATTTTCTCATGAAAGTCAATTCGAGATCAACCTTCAAATCAATCGAATCCCTACAAAACCAATACTTGAAAATATTTTATAACTTGATAAACCCACTACTGTTTTGCAGATTTAAAAGGCTGTTTATAGAAAAATGATCTCAATCAAACTCCAAGAGGTTACCTTGCTCTACCAGCAAGGTTAACTGAAATAAGATTAGATTGGAAAAGAGTTTGAGGAAGAGGAGGAGTGGGTAGGGGTGGACGAAAACGTAGGACGCATTTGTAAAGTCACTGAGGGTACGTCAGAGCGACAAATTGAAATGTAGATTACCAAGCATGGGGATTAATACGATGCTAACGAAACAATGGTCGGTGATTCTAGATGAGACAGTTCTTAGTGAACTCGTTGTCAAATTGAAGTACTGAAGTGTACTGGGTTATGACTAAGTGCTTTTATTTGCATTTCAAGTAGAATTTAGGGTTTCAAGTTTTGAAGTTTCCGCAGTAACGACGGCTGGGGGTTAGCCCCACGCCCAACCTTCCCTCTTTTTTTCGGATTGGCTACCCGGCTAAGCGAGGTTTGGTAGTGTGTCGGTCGAAGAACGAACTTCGGACCACATGCGTGGTTGGTGAGCATTCTACCGCCGATGCACAGATAGTTAAAACCATGTTCTCAAGCACTAGGTGACTTTGAGAGACGTTTATTGTATATGGGCACTAATGATACCACCCAGATCAATAGAAGGGTATTTTATTATTAAGACAAAAACTCGGTACACTGTAAACACCAAGAGATCCACGACACAGAGATCCATAGTTTGTGCCAACGCTGGAATACAAGTCGGACGCGCAGACCAAACCAGGTGGTTGTCTTCGAACACCAGCCGCTTCTCCTCAAACCTTCAACTTGAGGTATGATCGACAACACAGTGGAGAGGAATCAGGAGCTGTGTTCCCATGGTTTCGGAGAACCCAACAAGCTCGCACGTCATTCAATCCTTTCAGATTTAACCAGTACACCTTAGGTTTCGAACCAGAGTTTTTCAACTCCCTTAGACAGTCCTGTTGTAGGCACCAGACGTTCGCGTACGCCCCTTCACTTTTATGAGGAACACACCCACCCCACAAATGCAATGAACAATACTTGAAAGTCGACAAAAACTAGCTAAATATAAACAGATTCTCATATTAGATGGTTGGAGGCAATCGGCCACAGGAAGCCTTGGACTTAGCTTTCCTGCCCGTTGTCACCCACCAGTAAGCAAAGCGTATCTGAAACCCTGAAAGAGCTCATGCCACTTGAGAGATTCAAACGAAACCTATTTGCAAGGTTTGTTGCCGACTGCCTCAAACCATCCAGTATCAACAATTCAGAGCGCATCGTGATGATGGCGAGCCACCTAGCATAGTGGCCAGATTGCAAACCTGACTAACTGATAGAATTCAGTCTGCACCAAGACAAAGGACTAGACACATTACACTAGTTACTAACTAGTTTTCAATTAAAGTGCAGATTCACATCCCCGCAGTCCAAAAAAAATCTCGATATACTCCGATTCATGTGTCTTGGTGGTATAAACACGATTCGAAACCATCAGATATCACAATCAAAGCCTATGTTTCTGCCTTTTTTGAAATATACAACAAGCAGGTTATAAAGTGAGTGAAAGTATCCATCTATTCATGGCATCTAGACTTCTTTTAACTCCTTTGCATTCCAGTTGCAACTTAGGGCTTCAAAGTCTGAATTTGAAGTTTCAATAGTAGCAGTTTCACTTTGACGAAATGGGGTAGGGTTGTTAGCCTCATGATAAACCTCCCCCCTTTTTTCCGGGCTTACTACCAAGCTAGGCAAGGTTTAAAAATGCACTGGAAGGGAATCGAATACTGAGACACATCGGCAGATACGGCGCGTTTTGCTCCTGAACCACAGACGCATAGTGTGCATGTAATTACTTTTGTATATTTACAAATTATAACACTGACGGACAACAAGAGTTTAAAACCTGGGAGTACTGGACAGCTGTTTCGCCCTAATTTGAGAATCTTCACAGTACGCACCCACACAGAGGGTTTCGATCCCAAGACCTTCTGGTTACAAGGCTAGCGAGCTCGTGGACCATAAAGCTACTGGGAACCGATCCAATGGATAGGCCATGAATTCCAACTTTTGCCAATACACGAAATAGCGTAACCGCCAGCCAATGTCTTCGGCGAATATTTGTTCTCACACCCAACCTGCTCCACTCTACTAATCGCTGGTCCTGGGATCGAACCCCACGGTTTTGGTGCGTACTGATGTAGCGTCCCAAACTAGGCCGACAAAACAGCTGTCCAGTACCCCCTGACTGGTCTTCTAATGATTCTCTCTTCGATGTCACCTCATGATGAAATCCTGTAACTAATTAATCAAGCAAATCCTTACAAACCAATACTTGAAAAGTCTAAAAATAGACTTACTTCTGGTGTCAGATAATAAAGTAGATTATCTTCTGTCAGCACAAACCATCGTCTTTTCCAACTTCTAACTCTACCACCTAGATTTAGGAAGAACAGCAACAAAGAAGGGAAAAAATAGTTTGATCTAAACATGTGCACATAAAAAAGCACTCAAATATAGTAACATTTTTGTTACTAATGCATAGTCATTGAGTCACCTGACACACTTGAACATGTGTTTTGAGTATGCCAAGCTAATCGGCCTTCCTCGACGAACGTTAGCCAACAGATGATCAGCTTAGAAAAGAGTCACTGGTAGTCAAATGAAAAACCCGACAACAGTCTATGAAGTCGCTGACAATTAGTTTGAGCCATGTGGAGAGAGGTGTAGACTATCTGGTTGGGTTCCTCAGGATTCTAAGAACCTAAGGCTGGAGACTGGCTGAGAGGTTTCGCGTGCATTCCGGATTGTGAGGGCGATTGTTACTTCCCGGCTGCCCACACCGTGGAAGTTGCTTGCGTGACCGCGGAGCCCAGGGGACAACTGCTTGAGGCCGGTCACACGCGGTCTGTTTTCGGTTGTTCTTTTTTATTTGGTGTGTCTCAGTAGCATATTTGTCACTTCTGCCCTGTGACACGGCAGCAGGAAGCGCGGTCGTTGCTAATCCGGGCCCCGACCGATCTGGCATGATATCTTGTGACTGAGTCATAGCATTGGATTGGGTAGCTGCTTTTTGTCTAACCGCTATCCAAACAAGCTTTCTGGCATGGTAGGACCCCAAGCGACATAAATCTCAGCCAGTATAGCTTGTTGGGTCATTGCGGTGTTCAAGCCCGACCACCACGTCAAGGTAGCAGCTTTCGGTCGGGCCAAGCTGGAGACTATTGGTGATACGGTTCAAAATTGTTATCAATGGTATATACGCTCACATTTTTTATGATCTGTCATCTTCATTATAAACTCTCATGGTGTTGCCATGTGATTATTCTCCCTGTACATTTCTGCTCATCAGATAGTACTTTAGGATCTTTTTCCCCTCTAACTTTGTGTCCCACATTGGAGTGTGGCAACTTGAACTGCGCCACACTTATGTTTCCAGGACCAATTTTGAAACTCACTCAGACACAGAATAAACAATGGAGAGAAGTGCGGCAGTCCAGTAAACCAATTACCAACAGTCAATTTGCAAAACAAATTATGCAAATTACGCTAAGGAGACGCTGAAGTACCCTGAAGTACCAGGTAAAAACTATAGAATAGAACCTGAGTGGTTAGCGACAGGTTGCACATCCAAGGGTGTCACGGAGAAAATCATGGAGAAGAAGGAATGAGCGCTTCCAGGCAGTCGTCGTAGAGGCAGTTAGAAGTAATGGCAGAGGGCCGAGTATAGCAGAAGTTCCGTTCGGAACGCAAAATACGAATAATAATAATAGTAAAAATAATAATGAACTGTAAAGAAATATGAAAAAATCAGAAGTGATTAATAAAGCACGTCTCAATAACCACTTGTAGTTCCGTGTTTATCGGTAATGAGGCACGCCCAATTTTGTGGGCTCCAACATGTGTAACCCTTCGCGGTTGGAGACGGATTGTCTTACAGCAATACATCACAACTTTACAATTCATTCTGATTATGAACACACACACACACACAGAGCATTACTAATTTTTAAATACTCAAGTATAGGAAGCAAACATGTAAGGCATATATATATATATATGTGTGCGTGTCGGTAAGGGCGCCAAGATATGTCCTTAATTGTTGTTTTTGTAATCATGTTACCTAAGAGATAAAGTGTTTTACCAAATAACAAAGTTTAATAAACTCAATAATATTTAGGGAATGATTTCTTCACATAAAAGTACATATCTAATAGGAAGCTTAAAGAATAATAGATTTTAATCCAGTTATTCTAATCTAGAATTACTAAATCAGTCCATTTGTTTTTCTTCTTAGCCTTTATCGAGTACTTCTTCTACCTGAACATTTGTTTGTTTAATCATGCTGTTTTTTCCCCATTACTCTTGTTACCACATATCGTCCGACTTTTTCCTCTTTGTTTATCATAGAATCATCTCTGGCTCTACTCTAATATATATAGCATTTTTTACAATACACAACAATTTACCAAACAAGTGGTGACATGTTTGACTGCAGGTGCGGAGTCAACTACATTGGGCGTACAATTAGGCAGTTTCATCGTCGTATTTCTGAACATCATCCAGTGTGGGACAAACAAGATCTATTCGTAGTTCTATTTTAGCACACCTTGTTGATACTGAGCACAAGGTTGATGTGAATACTGCATCTAAAACTATTTATCGCATTCCGACTAATCTTAACTTTGCTCTACGAGTTCGTCTTCTACAGACAACTGAAGCAATCGGAATCCACCAGAAGAAGCCAAGCCTATGTGTTCAGGAGAAATTTGTACAGCCACTTTCCTCACCGTGGCCATCGTTACAAGAATGCGTAAACAGGACTACATCGCCCTCCTCCCCATAAGCTTATAAAAATTATAATTGTCTAAATTATTTTTTCTGACCACTTCATCTTTAATTACGTGTTATTCTTGTAAAATTAATTTATTCTATCCATCTCTACCTTTTAAATGTGTATTGATTTTCTGCGTTAATTATCAACCCATTGACATTTTGACACTGACTAATTATTGTTAACAAACATATCAGTGCCACTTGTTTGATAAACTGTTGTGTATTGTAATAAAAATGCTCTCTGTGTATATTAGAGTAGAGCCAGACATGAGGATCTAATTGAAAAGTAAATATTTCTTCGCTCAATCTTTCTGTTTTCTAAATGTATAAATGGGGATATTTTCTATATCATAGAATCAGCAGGTCAGTTGTGAGGACAAATACTCGCCAGGGATAACACAGTGGCTAGTGGCCACGCTACATCATGAATTGGCAGAAGTTGGAATTCATCGACTGGCCATTGGATTGGGTCTCCCAGTGACTGAATGGTCGTCTAAGAGCTCGCTTTGTAACCGGTGTGGATGCGCGTACTGACGAAGAGTTCCGAACTAACCCGAGGAAACAGCTATACAGTACACTTGCTGACTGGTTTTCCAACGGTTATCTAACTGATGTCAGCTCATGATGAAATCCTGAAAACCAACACTTGAATATTCTATTGAGTTTTGAGTGGAACATAGGGCTTCAATCTTGAGGCTTGAAGTCCCTGTGACAGTAGTGTTTATTTTTTACCGGGTGGGGTTGCTCGATTCATGCTTGACATTCCCTATTTACGGAGCTTAAAACCGGCTTAACGAAGTTTAGGTGTGCGTCAGACGGGGATAGAACTGAAGATCTAAATTTGAACTAAATCTTTCCTTTTTTGATGACTTATAAAGGTACTTCAGCATGAACGTTACATCAATGAACACAAATACTAGGCTCTACAGAGGTTTGAGGAACAATTTAAGCTAGTTGGAGAGTCAGTCAAGTACTAAAAGGATTCCACGAAACTCTTACAGAAGTGCTGTAAAGATAGATAAGATAAAGTGGAATACAATATTGTAGAAAGTGCTCGAGTATTTTTTTTTGAGTAAATGGTGAACGGCATGTTTAGTGACAACAAAGTAAACTGGACCAATTTATCGCTCTTATTAATGTAAGATGCACTTATCAAAAGATGTATACGTGAACGAAGTACATAAGAATAATAAAGGTTTATTTCTATTTCCAAGCATCGTTGAATGCATGCCGGAAAAGTCTACACCTTAACTTGTCATGACTAAAAATACTGGGATAATTGACAACCAAGAAGATGTCGAAATTCCTGGAGCTGATATCATTAGAAGACTATATACATTCAGGATGAGGAAACTACCACCTATCATTTTAGGTTGCTCTGAGATTCCAGTTCATTGATCACGACGTTGCAGCGGAAATGATCCGTCTCTGGTCGACATGTCGAAACCTAGTACCAAACATTTCGACGATGTTTGAGGATCAACACCAACGTGATGTTACTCTGCTAGTCATTAATACTGATTTAATTATTACACTTCCTTGCCTAAGTGGTGGGGCGAATGCAAATGCCCGGCACTTACAACGAAACTAAAAGGAAATCAGATCTACCAAAGAGAACAACTAGAAAAGCCTGTTGTACATAGGCTTCAGATTTTAAACTCATCTCATGACGCTGCCCCACTGTATTATCATAATCAGACTTCAAGTCGAAGACTCGGAGGGTTGCAGATGCTTCCTTGAGAAAATTGCTGGCTTCGGTGTGCAATGCAGACTGACTGACTGACTGGTTTCAAAAGAGAACTTTGCACAGATGTGCAGCAGTTCGAGTCGCCACTCTCCCTCCATGTAGCACACAAAGCAAGAGAAGAAAGTAAAAAGGAATGCAAAATCGAGACAGTAAATAGAGATATGAGGCAAAAAGAATAGTAATATGGAAGAACCACATAATTTTATTTGGTATTATGAGTCACAAGGAGAACTATTTTGAGCCATATCACCAATTGTAAGCAGCCCCCATTGGTTCTGACCAACTCGACGATACCAACTAGCCACGAATTCTACACCTCCCCACGTGGTTGACCAGCTTAAACTACCTGTTGTGGGTTTCACTGGCATGATGAGATCATGTTTTGGTGTGACCACCACTAGCTCTTTTCCAACCTCATCTTATTTCAGTCAGCTAACATCGACCATCGAGGAAGGCGATGGATAGGCACATGTAACACATGTCCTAACCATCTCAGTCGATGTAGTTTCACAGCCTCGTCCATTGATTTCCCCTCCCACCTACCTAGAACTCCAGCGATGCTTCACCTCAATATTGCTTACCCTATTATACCACCTAACACGAGAGATAGAACACAGACAACTATGACCAAAGACAGCTAGCCAGGCATTTCATGTCTTCCACTTTCAACGGCTATGTCTCCTTCACAGCCATAAAGGAGGACAGAGAGGCCTGCTGAGAAGTATACACGCCCTTCTTCCGATAGCCGGATATCACATCTACGCCAGAGACGGCGTAAACTGACATATGCGAACCGAGCCTTTTGTATTTGAGCCAGGATTTCGTCAGCGATCAACTCGTCGGCACTGACTGATGCAACTTCCCCCCAAATAAGTGAAGCGGTCAACGTGATCTACCACTTCACTCCCTATTTCTAAGCTAGGAGTGGGTCGATGCAGTCAATCCTTGAGTCTCTGAAGTCAGCAGTTAGGATTAATTCCATTAGTACATCTATGATGAAGTTGAGCAGAAATGGGGATAATAAATGATCAATAATAATAATAATCATACTTCTCTGATAATCACTGATTGCTGCAATATTATTCCTTCTAAAATATTAATTCAGTTATAACTAGTAGTATTACCAACTAACTTGATATTCCTCTCCATCTGTTATCGTAAATATCATAAATATCATTTGCTTGCTATTATACTATAATGCCTTTATCATAAAATTATCTTATGCGCATATCACAATTAAGTGACCACCACTAATGCTACTACTACTGCTACTCCTTATCTGATTCCCCCCCTTTTTTATATCTAAGAGTAACTCCTGCTCTTCGTGTCTCAAAAGAGAGAAAAAAATATTTCTCTTCATCTCTTCTCATTCTATTCTCCCAAATAATAACTACTAAGAGAAACAAAGTGATTTCTACGTTAGGAAGCTAAGGCAGTCTGGTATAAAGCAGTCTTTGCTTTCTCAGTTAGTCAACTCTTGTATTCTAACCATCCCTCTTTACTGCTCCGCATTAATCTTTCCTGGACTACTTAAGAAAGACATCGCTTTGCTGCGTAGGGCACTAAAAGCTGTTAGTAGGGGAAGTGGGATTTCGTTAAACCAACTGGTTAACACTATTGTGGATAGACATATAATGTCATGTAAGAAACTAGCGAATACTATCTTGTCAGACCCCGAACACCCTCTCCATACGCAGCTCTCTCCTTGCATTTCATCTGGTAGAACTAGAAGCAACTATAGGAGGCTATATGCCAGGACTACCAAGTATAAGAACTCCACAATACCTTATCTGGCACAGCTGTTATGTGATGAGTCAACTGTTAGGCATGACACGATCACCTTACTGCGGCACTCTAACAAATAGTTCCCATTAGCTTTTGTTCTCCTTTCTTTGTTACTATTATATTATTGCTCACATATTCTATTACACACTAATTTTATATTTCATATCCTGTGATGCATTGTTTAAATATGTGAATGCAATGCCGTTCTTTCTTTTTATTTCTTTTATTTCTCTTTTTTTCTTTTGTTGTTGTTGCCTTTTATTTTTAAAATCTTATAAAAATTAATGAGGTAATTAGATGCAATATTGTAATGCACGCTGAAAATTCCATACCTGTACCACAAATACTGTTTGGAATAAAGCTAACATTATTATTATTACTCCTTATCTGATTACACCCCGTTTTATATCTAAGAATATCTACTTCTCTTTTTGTCTCAAAGAAGAAAAATATTTCCGTTCATCTCTTCTTATTCTATTCTCCTAAAAAAAATAACTAAGAGGAACAAAATGATTTCTTGCGAACAGGATGTACTTAGCAAGAAAGAAATTGAAATACTAATTCACTTTTGCAATTAAATAGTGTTCTCTGAGCTGGTTGGTTTAGTTGCGGTGGAGCTTTCGTCGTCCCCCTTCTGGACAACATCCCCTTTCAGCGCAATATTTAGCATAAAGTGAACTGATTTAAATTTCTTCATGAGCGATAGATAGAATTGCATCTACTGGTAACCATCTTTACAACTGTATTGATCATTTTTATTATTGGCTTGGATTTTAAACTTTCTGGTTACCTGATTTACTTTTTATTAGTTGGTATATTTCGTCCATATTAACCTGCTTGTTAATTGCATTTACGTTTGAGTACCAGGCTTCTAGGAATTCTCTGACTGCACTTTTAGTGTTTCCTCTGTCTAAGATTTTGACATTATCCCAATCATCAAACTGATGTCCATAATTGTCTATATGTATTGATACTAAAGAATACCTATCGTGTCTTTTCACGGCTGATTTGTGTTCTTGGATTCTGATTCGAAGGAGACGACGCCCACTTTGGCCGATGTAATGCTTGTTGCAGTTCATGCATGCAATTTATTTTGTAAATGGTATTAATTTTATCCCTTTTTTCTGTTAGATCTTTTGGTTTGCATAATATCGAATTAAGCGATTTGACTGGCTTGTGTGCTATATCTATATCAAACAGTTTCAGTATTCTAGCTGTTATTTCAGAGATATTTTTCCATATACGTAGGATGAATTTTCTTGTGGTCTTTGATGATGGTTCTTTGATGGTGTTTTGATTCGACTTTAAACACTTTTAATTCACTATAGCTGAAGAGGAGAAAAACAATGAACAGCAGGCAAACATACGACAACTAGAGGTTAGACAAGTTTCTTCTGAAAGGCTCTATCGTCTTGGTTTAGGACCGCTCATCAGCACACACACACACACACCGTCAGAGTTCGAACCAAAGACCATCCTGGTTACAAGGAAAGCTAGTAGATTATTGACAGCTACCGGCCAGGCAGCCAGCCAGCGCATGAATTCCAACTTCTACCCATTCGTAATTTTGAGCCCAACTGATGACACCAGCCAATATCATTGCTGGCGAGTAACTGTCCTCAACTCACAACTGGGTAGACCCCTCACTGGTCACAACTACTCCAGGGAGAGCTTTGTGTGCTATAGCTAGTCCGTCAGTCACCAGCAAGCCTCAGATTTTATTTTCAATACAACACGCTTAAAAATGACAATAATAAATAACAACTCACCGAGTTTCCATAGCCATCCTTTATGAATTGCATTATTCTGATTGTTACCATATACTGATAGATCGTCAGAAACAGCACGAAGTGGTTCTGTTTTAATAGCATGATAAATTTTCTGTTCGAAAAAATAATAAAATAAAATAATAAAGTTTGCACAATTAAACAACCAATATATTTGGTGATATATTTAAGTACATAGATCAAAGTAATTCAAATGAACTGTCGTCAAGATTTGACAGAATAGTTCTAAAATATTTAGGCGCCGAGTGAGAAGTAGACATTTGTAAAAAATTATATTTGTAAAATCTCAGCGAGATTGAAATGAGTAATTCCAACGTTTCCTGTGTTCAGCAATCTGGTCCGAACTTCTTCAGGGAAATTAATCGAAATTAACATAACAGAGGTTTATGTATAAAAGGAACATCACTTGTTTTTAAAAACTTTGTCCAATCATGAGTCATTCAACAAGTATCAACAAGTAGCTGTCGAGTCACCTGACAACTCCAGTAGGTCGAATAAAGCAGCTCAATCTTCAGAAAGAAGACAAAGCAATAAATTCGACAAGGTGCTCTTCTACTAAACTCTAATCCTAAACACCATAATTTTGAAAATACGTCTAATCATAAAATTCTAGATACTAACAGTTTGAACAGACGTGAAGGTGTGATGTTAGCTGATGCATAGGAAATCCTGATTAATAAATAAAAAATGGATATGTATCACTGATTATTAATACTTGGTCAAAATTCTCGACTGTCCATATCTTCTTATGGAGACGTTAAGAAACGTTTTACAACTATTTACCCGCCCACACACACAAACACACTCTGTTTATAGTGTTTAACAAAGGTAGACCAATATTTGTAAGTCCGAGGTCAAATTTTCATCACAGCTCATACAATTTTGTTTATTAAACATGTTGAATGATTCATGATTGGACAGAGTTTCTAAAAACAAGTGATGTTCCTTTTATATATAAACCTCCGTTATGTTAATTTCGATTAATTTCCCTGAAGAAGTTCGGACCAGATTTCCGAACACAGGAAACGTTGGAATTACTCATTTCAATCTCGCTGAGATTTTACAGATATAATTTTTTACAAATGTATAGATCATGGTAATTTGCATTTTTGAGTTGGGTGAAAACATTTTTATGAGTACATAAATTCAACACGTGCTAAGCCTAATCAAAGACTAGATACTTGGAAAAGAGTTCGATGAGCCTACCATTTGCTCTCATCCTCTCACACAGACCGTTAAAAGCAATCAAAAAGTTAGTACACTCAGGTAGCTGCGTGAGTTGTGCAAATGCCATGAATGAAATTTTTAAATCATATATCGAAATACTGGAGGACAAATTAGTCATGGCCAGGCCTTTTGTGATCCCCCAATATCTGATAAACCCTCATGTTTGCACTTCTGTGCAAAGTTTACATCGATTCTCATGACAGAAGATTATATTACTAAGCTCCTCTAGGCCGGGTCAGAGTGGCCGTGTTAGGACCGATGATACTTCCATATAAATTTGCCTATTGAATATTAACCATAAAGTGGAACTAGGGGAGCACAAAATCCCAGTAAAATATAGATTAATTGACCCTAATAGAATAAGGAATTTAGAAAAAACAACTCATGCAGTTACATACAACTATACACAATAGAATGGGACAGGGTGATAGTATTAAAATCTAATGTAACAGGATGGAGGAAGAGATCGATAAACGAAACTTCGGTTTGGTGAATCAACACTGTAAGGACATGCGCAACAGGAGTGATTCAACACCTTTCTTGACCTAAAAGCGGCATTGGATTCTGTCGACCGAGAGGTACTCTGGCGACGCTTGGTTGTAATGGGAATGCCGAGAAAATACATTGTACTGATCAAGGCACTCTACTCGACCTCATGCAGCTAGGTGAGAGCTTACAGAAAATTGTCATCTGAAGTGGTGACAACTAGTGGTGTCCATCAGGGATGCCCACTATCCCCGTTTCTAATAAATCTCATCACGAAGGAAGGTGTAGACTGCTTGACTAGTTGTGGTTCCCGGGACGGTAAAAACTAATGAAGACTGGATACGATTGGTGATATGGCTCAAACTCATCGTTCTAAATGGCTGTTGCAGATGCATCCACTCCTTGTGACTTATATTACCCAATAAAACTATATTGTTCTTCGTTATTACTATGCTCGTCTTGTAACCGGGAGATCTCGGGTTCAAATCGTGATGGGTACGTACTGCCTAAGAGTCCCAAATTAGGACGAAACAGTTGTCCAGTACTCCTTGCTGGTTTCCAATAGTTCTCTAACTGAAATCAATCCGTCATCAAACATGAATTTATTAAGAAGATAGAAGTATAACTCAAGTGTGCACAAGATGGTTGGTTTTTTTTCATATACAACATTAAAATCTATTAATCTTGTGCTTACATATACCCGTAGACGATTAAAATGCACACACCTATAGTGAATGAGTCACACCATTTATTATACCACTATCTTATTCAATTATTTCAAAATAAAATAAATCAATCTGTCCGCCATATCAACACTTGCACGCACACATACACACATGCACATGCATTCACGCACATGTACAAACATATGTAAAAATGCAAGTGTTTGTACATTTGTGCCAAAAAACACAAAACAGACATATTTAGACGACGTCGAAATTACTAGGCTATGTATGAATGTTGTGTTACCAATGTATTGGTGTGTACAACAACATGTGTTCCAGCAGAAACAGCTTTAAAAACATCATAATGATGATAACTGCCTGTCACCAGCTAGAGAATGTATTATTTTTCTGGTTAGATAATTGGAGACAGTCAGTCGTCAGGATGCCCTCCCTACGACCCTTAGGTTTCGTGTTTATTGGCACTCGTCAGTAAGCAAGACATATCTACAATCTTGAAGAGGAACTCCAAGTGCTGAAGTCCGAGATGAGACTCGGGTTTGAATGGTATAAAAGGGACATGAGTTCGTTCACTGACTGAGTGACTGGTTTCAACAGAGAACTTGGCACAGGTGAGCAGCAGTTCAAGTTGCCACACTCTCTCCATGTAGCACACAAAGTATGAGAAGAGAGTAATAAAGAGATTCAAAAGAGAGAGGGATAATAAACAGAGATATGAGGCAAAAAGAATAGTAACATGGAAGAACAATATAGTTACATTGGGTATTATAAGTCACAAGGAGTGGATACATCTGCGCCAGCCATTGAGAACGATTTTGCGGCATATCACCAATTGTCTCCAGCCTCCATTGGTGTTTACCGTCCTGAGGACCCCAACCAGGTAGGCAGGAAGTCCACACCTCTCTACGAGGCTGGCTGACTTAAACTAACTGTCGTGGATTTCATCGACTGATGATGCCATGTTTTCATTTGACTACCACTAGCTCTTTTCCAACCTGATCCACACTATGTCAGCAGCTAACAGGCCTATTGAGGAAGGCGATGACTAGGCATGCATGCGTAACACATGTCCTAACCATCTCAATCGATGTAACTTCACAGCCTCGTCGATTGATTTTCTCTCCTTACCTCACTAACACTCGACGCTTAACCTCAATATTACTCACCCTATTATACCACCACTTAACACAGGAGATAGACCGCAGACACCTATGATCAAAGACAGATAGCCAAGTTTTTCATGTCCTCCACTTTCAACGACCATGTCTCGTTTACAGCCATAAAGGAGGACAGAGTGGACTGCTGAGTATTACATATGCCTTTTGGATATCACGTCTACGCCAGAGATGACATAAACTGGCATATACCCAACGAGCCTCCTGCATTCGAGCTAAGATTTCGTCAGCGATCAACCTGTAGGCACTTGCTGATGCAACTTCCTAAATAAGTGAAGTGGTCAACGCCCTCTACCACTTCACTCCCTTTCTTATTTCCTTCAAGGTTTCAGATACGCCTCACTAACTGGTGAGTGCCAGGAAACACACAAACCACGGATCTGGGGAGGGCTTCCGGCCAATTACCTCCAAACATATAACATTATTCACAATTTTTCACACATTGTTATTACACATACACTTTGATTTATTTTGTTACTAAGTGATAACAAGAACAACAAACAGTTCAGCGAAGAGTTTGTTTTCTGCGAATTCATTCACTTAGCTGTACAATCACAATTAAGTTATCCAAATATTTCAAAAAATGTGACGAATATTCGAATTGTAACCAAGGGTGTTGGTGAATGTTAGTAAGTCCTGACTGGTATTACGTAATATGAAGGACGCTTCTGTCGATATATATATATATATATATGTATATATATATATATATATGGATCACTCGACTTATGTATTACCTAAAAGAGTCAAAGATCCTTATCCCGTTTGACTATGAAGAGGTAACAGTGGACCAATTAGGAGTGCTGTATAGTTGAACATATATTCAACACTGGTCACTCAATTTGTGTAAAAAGAATTCATTCAAAGTTAAAAGAAGCCTACCGAAGACGTTAAGCTTCCGTATACTTTGCAATGCTGAGTGAGGCTTTAGAGATCCGGATGGAAAACCCTAATTTATGTATATACAGAAGAAACTTCTCCATCCCCTCCTTCTACCTCGGATACATTTCTAAGTTCATCGATTTTGAGCATTTTTTCGGTATGACATTTTAGTACCATCTTTTTCTTAACTAACCCTTTATTTAATTGGTGGATAGTGACTAGCAGTGGAATCCAGGATGGGCATTTCGCCCTATACGATGCTAGTCATCTGGATGTATCTGCATTCCCCAGTGAGTGGCGATGTTCCCACTGAGGATTGAGCCCAGTGCCCTGAGACCGAGCACTTCGGTTCAATCAGTCGACGGGAAAATCAAAAATTCAGTTAAATAATTAATATGACCCGTTGCACAATAGGTGGCTCTCGTGTCCCAAGTGGTCTAGTGGGTAACATTTTGGCGTTTGAAACTATGGGCACTGGGTTTGAGCTTCAGTGGAACACTTGCCAATCTTCACCAACACCCTTAGTTACAATTCAATTATTCATCACAATTTCTGAAATAGCGTAAACTGGCATATGCGAAACTAGCCTTCTGTATTCGAGCTGAGATTTCGTCAGCGATAAACCCGTTGACGTTGGCTGATGCAACTTTCCAAATAAGTGAAGTGGTCAACGCCCTCTACCACTTCACTCCCTATCTTAATTCCTTCAGGGTTTCAGATACGCCTCACTAACTGATGAGTGCCAGCAAATACAAAACCTAGGGGTCTAGGGAGGGCTTCCGGCCAATTGCCTCCAAAAATATAACATTGTTCACAATTTTTCACACATTGTTATTACGCATACACTTTGATTTATTTTGATACCAACTGTACACAAGAACAAACAGTTCAACAAAGTCTCTTCTCAGCGAATTCATTCACTTAGCTGTTTAATCACAATTAAGTCATCAAGATATTTCAAAAAATGTGGTGAATAATCAAACTACAACTAGAGGGGAAGGGTGAAGATTTGTAATTCTTGACTAAGATTAGGTAATATGAAAAACAACCAGAAAAATGGAATGTTAATGAAAGAGCATGGAGACATGGAGACACACGACATGCGTAACTAACGATTCTCTTGCTCCTGTGGAGTGGTTTATATAGGTCGTCTAATGCATGTTTTATCTAAAACAGTCAAAGACCATTATCCCACTTGGCCACGTAAAGATAACAGTGGATCAATAAGGAGTGCTATATAATTGAACATATATTCAACACTGGTCACTCACTCAATATGTGTAAGGAGAATTCATTCAAAGTCATCTACAACAAGGTCAGGAGAAGCCTCTCGAAAACAATAAGCTTCCGTATACTTTGCAATGCTGAGTGAGGCCTTATCGATTCGAATGGAAAACCCTGATTTATGTACACACAGAACAAAAGCTTCTCCATCCCCTCCTTCTACCTCGGATACATTTCCAAATTCATCGATTTTGAGCATTTTTTTTTTGGTATGACATTTGAGTACCATCTTTTTCTTAACTAACCCTTCATTTAATTGGTGGATGGTGACTAGCAGTGGAATCCAGGATGCGCATTTCGCCTTATACGATACTCGTCATCTGGATGTACTTGCATTCCCCAGTGAGTGATGATGTTCCCACAGAGAATTGAGCCCAGTGCTCATGTCAACCTGAGACCAAGTACTTCGGTCCAATCAATCGAAGGAAAAATCTGAAATTCAATTAAATAATTAATATGACCCGTTGCACAAGAGGTGGCTCTCGCGGCCCAAGTGGTCTAGTGGATAACGCGCTTTGGCGTCTGAAACTATGGGCACTGGGTTCGATCTTCAGTGGGAGGTACATCCAGCCGACAAGTCTCAAATACGACGGAATGCGCATCCTGAATTCCACTGCTAGCCACCATCCACCAATTATATTCTAATTACATGCCCAGACATTGTCGAAGCACCTGAACAAGAAGCCCATAGACATGTCAACCTGAGACCGAGCACTTCGTTCTAATCAATCGAAGGGAAAATCTAAAATTCAATTAAATAACCCTTTATTTACTCTTTCCACCCACTAACATAACTTGTTTTGGACCCTTGTCTCCATGCTCTTTCATTAAAATCCTATTGCCCCTGGACGTCGTTCATACTACGTAACCTTAGTCAACACGTGCCAATCTTCACCAGCACCCTTAGTTACAATTCGATTATTTGTCACAATTTTTGAAATATTTTAATGAGGTAATTGCGATTAAACAACTAAGTGAATGAATTCGCCGTGAAAAAGACTCTTCGTTGAACTGTTTGTGCTTATATTCATATCTGGATGTGTATTTTTCGGTAAATGAAAATAACCTCTCACCTTCGTGTTGCCAAATAACATTGTACATATACAAAACATCCCTAACCTGAATGACTAACAACCATACAGCTTTGAAATGAAGTTAGAAAGAGAAGGTGATCTCTT
This sequence comes from Trichobilharzia szidati, assembly GCA_944472155.2. Lineage (NCBI taxonomy): Eukaryota > Metazoa > Platyhelminthes > Trematoda > Strigeidida > Schistosomatidae > Trichobilharzia > Trichobilharzia szidati. The sequence continues at coordinate 63,432,359 of OX235275.1, read as the reverse complement.
CGCTGACCTTTATGTTCTTAATTACACGCAAACAAATTTTATAATAAAACAAAAATCGAAAGTGATCAGTTATGCGGGAAATCAATAAATACTCAGAGTAAGTGCAAACATTGAACTTATGAACAATTAAAGTACAAAAAATATGTAATATGATAACAGATTCTAAAGTTTAGTCTAGACTTTAATTTAAAAAAAAAAAAATAACAAAGAAATTAAAACAACAAGATTTCTGTTGCAACAATTCTGTGTGATTACCAAGTGTTGATGTGTGCAAGGATCATATAGGTCACAGAATTGATCACGAGATGAAATCAGTTAGAGAAGCATTGGAAAACTAGTCCTGGAGGACTACTGGACAGCTTTCTCGAGCCTGTTTGGGACTCTTCATCAGTACGCACACACACCGCGGGGTTAGCACTCAGCGGTCCGCTCCGTCCTCCTTTAAGGCTGTGAGACCTGGCCATTAAAAGTGGAAGGCATGAAAAAGCTAGCTGTCTTTGATCATAGGTGCCTGCGTAGTATCTCACGTGTGAAATGGTATAAAAGGGTGAAGCACAAGTTGAGTGCTAGGTAAGGAGGGGAAATCAATAGACGAGGTTGTGCAGTTAGATCGACTGAGATGGTTAGGACCTGTGTTACGCACACCGCCAAGCCATCGCCTTCCTCGATAACAGGCAATGTTTGCTGACACGGGGTCAGGCTAGAAAAGAGCTAGTGGTGGTCAAACCAGAACATGGCTTTAACAGGTAATGAAATCAACAACAGTTAATTTAAACCACGTAGGAAGACGTAGACTTCCTCACTGGTTGGGGTCCTCGGGATGGTATACACCAATGAAGGCTGGAGACAATCGGTAATATGGCTCAAACTCATCGTTTTCAATGGCAGGCACAGATGTATCCACTCCTTGTAACTTACAATATCATATCTCTGTTTACTGTCTCTATTTTGCGTTTCTTTTTACTTTCTTGTCTGGCTTTATGTACTGAGCGAAGTGTGGCGACTTGAACTGCTGCACACTGGTGTAAAGTTCTCTGTTGAAACCAGTCAGTCAGGTTTGAACCCAAGACCTTCTGTGAGCTCGCCTTGTAATCAGAACATCGTGGGTTCGGACCTCACCGTGTGGAAGCGTACTGACGAAGAGTCCAAAACTAGGACGAAACAGCTGTTCACGACTCTCAGCTGATTTTCGAATGGTTCTCTAACCGATACTAACTCGTGATCCCTCTTGTAATTCTCTGTGTACTACAAGTAAAACAACGAAAACCCAGATTAACAATCAAAAAAAAGAAGGGCAAAAAGAAAAAGAGGCGAAAAGCTTACACGAACAAGATCTTCAGATAAATTCGTCTCTTCATCGAATTCCATCATTGTACGTACAAATGTCTTTTCTTCGGCTAAACCGAGACTATGACTTTTTGCATTAGTATTATGCAGTGTTGTATTCAACAGGATAACAGCATAGGACAATACATACGCCTCGTCTACAAATAATTAGGAATATTATATATTTAATAAGCGTTATATTACAAAAACAATATCATCTTTAAAATCCCATTTGAACACAGGAAAAACAACAAATTGAGCGAAAAAAGAAACCTGTAGATTCCTTTTCACAATTAGTGAGATTTGCTTTTACGAGTTCATTCACGGATTGATATCAGTTCGAGAACCACTGAAAACCAGGACGGAGTTAATGGACGGCTGTTTCGTCAGCCTAGTTCGGCATTCATCGCCAGTATGCAACCTCACTATGGGGTTCAAACCCAGGACATTCCGGTCAGAAGGCAAACTCGAAGACGACCATTCAGCCACTGGGACCCAACTCCTCAATGGCCAGCCCATGAATTCTAACTTCTACCAATTCGTGATTTAGCGCGACTGGCACCAACCAATGTCATCGGTGGGACATCCATCCTCACACACTTGACTGGATGGACCTCACTGGTCACGACTTCTCACTAGAATTCCAGGAAACTCCGGCTTGTAGCAAGTCACTAACGAGCATCAGGATGTGAGGATGGATTTCCCACCGATGACATTGCTTGGTGGGCGCGCTAAATCACGAATTGGTAGAAGTTAGAATTCATGCAGTGGCCATTGAATCGGGTCCCAGTGGTTGAATGGTCGTCTTCGAGCTTACCTTGTAACCGGAAGGTCCTAGGTTCGAACCCCATAGTGTGGGTGCGTACTGCCGATGATTCCCAAACAAGTATGAAACAACTGTCCAGTACTCCCTGACTGGTTTTCCAATGGTTCTCTAACTAATATCAATCCGTGGTCAAACCCGTGAAAACAAATCTAATCCTTACCAACCAAACTATTGAAAACCAGTGAGATTGCATCAAAACCTTTGAGAAACGCCTTCAAAATTACTTTTAACACAGATAAGTTATGGCTATTTATTCGACAAACTAACCAATACACAGTTCACGGAATAAAGACAAGCTGTCCAATTTCGCCCCCCTACCGTAAATACATTTACCAGCTCAACTGCTCCTGTGGAGCTAGTTACATAGGACATGCGATTGGTATTTTTTATGTAATCCACTCGTCCATTCTTCTTAGTCATTATTATTTTACAAATTATTGGTTATGCAACAAACTGTTGTAAACCCCTGCAAATCAACTGCATCTTGAATCCCACAATTATTCTCACCCTTTCTAACTAACCAGATGATTGGCATAATTTTGATATGAAGCTAAATATATAGAACTATGTACGTCGGTGGCATAGCGGTTAGGACGCTCGCCGACCATGCACATGGTCCGGGGTTCGACCCCCGGTCGACGTACTCCTTTACCTCGCTAAGCCAGTAATAAAAAGCTGGTGAATAGGAAAGGTTGGGCATGTGGCTAGCAACCCCATCCTATAAGACATAATCACCATTGCTACAGAAACTTCAAGCCACCAGCTTGAAGCCCTATGTTCCACTGGGGAACGTGAATGAAAAATATATATATATACTACTATTATTTCTTTAGGTTACGAGTGAAACTCGAGGTTTCAACAGAATACCTCCATTCCATTCGGTCCTCTGAAGTCCTTTTTTTAGCTAGCACCACGAATTTCCGTATGCTCACATCTCATTTCACACAATTTTCTACATGTTACTCTCGGACAAACCCAAGTCGTCGTTTCTTATTCGATTTTCACTTGACAGCCTGAAACACGACATCACCGAACAGTCAGTCTCCTTACCGTATGTCCAATCCATCTCCATTCTCTTCGACATATTTGTTGGGTAATCAGTTATTGATTGGTTCGTTCTCAGAGTCAGTTTTTGCTAATCCTTCCTGGTCAGTCATCTGATCTTCGATATGGAGTCAGGGAATGGGTCACGTCAAGTATCTGAACCGTACAGAAGCACTGAATGATGAATTGACATAAGTATTGCAAACCTGAGGCTCGTTCTTTACACTGAGTGCAGTAGATTCCCAGACTGACTACAGATTAATGGTCTCAGAGTTATCTTTACGATCCCAGAGTTAACATCCTCATCCTCTCCGTCTGTAGTTCAAACATTGCCGCCTAGATAGGTGGAAGGTATGACTTCTTTCAAATTTATCCCATGGATAGTGTGTTATTGGTGCTTGCCCTTGTTTTCGGTTAAGTGTCTTCATCACCTCCCGACCGAAAGCTGCTACCTTGACGTGGTGGTCGGGCTTGCATATCGCAATGACCCAACGAGCTACACTGACTGGAACTTAAGTTCCTGTAGGTCCTACCATGCCAGAAAGGTTGTTTGGATAGCGGTTAGACAAAAAGCAGCTACCCAATCCAATACTATGATTCAAACAAATTCACAAAATATCATGCCGGATCGGTCGGGGCCCGGATTAACAACGAACGCGCTTCCTGCTGCCGTGTCATAGGGCATAAGTGATAAATATGCTACTGAGACACACCAAATAAAAAAGAACAAACAAAAACAGGCCGCGTGTGACCGACCTCAAGCAGTTGTCCCCTGGGCTCTGCAATCACACAACCAACTTCCACGGTATAAGTATAAAACTTGGGCACTGTGGTAGAGTATAATTCCATAATGGATAAGATTTTATTTTGATAAATCACACAGTGTAGTACAGTTATATTAACAGTTAATATAACTGTACTACACTGTGTGATTTATCAAAATAAAATCTTATCCATTATGCAACTTCCACGGTGTGGGCAGCCGGGAAGTAACAATCGCCCTCACAATCCGAAATGCATGCGAAACCTCTCTAATCCTCACTCATCTTTGTCTTCATCTTCATCTCTATTACCTTGCCTTCCTTCTACTAATGCAACTCCTCTGCTTGATGGCTCTTCACTTCTTCTTCCCTCTGTGTCCACTAAAAACGACGGAAGCCAAAAAACCACTACCGATAGTCTCCTAAAGCCACGCCACCAATTTCATATAGGAGCATTTAATGTTAGGACACTTTGCCAAATAGGGCCCTCGAGACTCTAAGAATCAATGGCTGGAGACAATAGGTGACATGGCTCAAAATCGTTGTCAATGGCTTACGCAGATGTATTCAGTCTCTGTAATCTTTCATATTGCTTTCTACCATTACTCATTCTGTTTCACTCTTATACTTGTCAAAACTCTATTGATTCTCTTCACTCATCTTCTTGTCTACCTTTGTGTGCTATTTGGAAGGTGGCAATCCGAACTGCTGCACTTCGGTGCCAAGTTCTATATTGAATCCAGCCAGACAGATTTTATCACCTCCACACCTTCTGCGTTCCCTTGAAGTCCTGTCTTTACTGCCTGTCTCCTCTTCTGCCAACTTGTTGGTTTTCGTCCCTAGATCCTCGAGAGTTTGTGTGATACTATGTATAAATAATTCGCGAAGTTCACGTCTTCTAGAGTCTTCTTGTTAGTTCAACATACGCCTGTCTTTTCGCTCCCTGCGGTGTGTCGTATGATCCAGTCGTCCACTACAGTCAGCAATATCATCAGTTATAGTAAACAGCCAACCAGCCCTTGTCTTACTCTTGTCTGCATTTCAAAGAATCACATGACATGTGGCACCCTCAAATAACTGTTGAATAAGACTGGTAGACTTTGAGCAAGTATAGTGTTGAATTGTGCATACACAGAGAACTGTTGATGTGTCGGTGGCATAGCGGTTAGGACTCTCGCCAACCATGCACATGGTCCGGGGTTCGATCCCCAGCCGGCGCACTCCTTTCCCTCACTAAGCCAGAAATAATGTTGGTGAAGAGGAAAGGTTGGGTATGAGGCTAGCAACCCTATCCTGTAAAATGAACACTGCTACATAAACTTCAAGCCTCTAGCTTGAAGCCCAATGTTCCACTGGGGAACGTGAAGGAAAAAAAAGAGAACTGTTGATAACATAGACTTTAAAAAAAATACACACAGAAAAAAGAAATCCCAGTAAAACTAACTTACGCGGTGAATTGAAAACTGTCGGATTCTGTTCTACATAACGTTCAGAAAAACTTGTCAAAATACGATCGATTTTTTGACTTTCACCTGGCAACTGAAAACTAAGCAAGAATTGTCTAACAGAAAAAATGAGAGGGGAAAAAAAGCAGACAGAAAATAACTGAATGCATAAACTAATGCCAGTGATTTTCCTAAGTTGTCAACACTGACTATATAAGGAAAGATTATTGTGACTATGAGGAGAATATAAATGCCAATTTTGGACTTACCGCCAGAGTTCAAGCCTAGAACCTTCTGGTTACAAATCAAGCCTGTAGACCATTCGCAGCCACTGCTACGGTGGCTTGCTTAGTCTGTTAGTAAGCCCAGTGGTAAGGAGGGAAGGTTGAGCTAGTGTGAGAACAGCAACCCCACTGCTACTGGAACTTTAAAGCTTCAGATTAAAGCCCTATGTTCCAGTGGGAACGAAGGGGATTATAATAAATATAAATACTTACTTACAGGCACGTGTCAGGTAATTCACAACAGAAAACTCAGCGAGGAGTTTGAAGTGAATATAAGAGTCGGTCGGTCGGTCGGTTTTCGACATAGAACTTTGCACATATGTGCGGCAGTTCAAGTCGCCACAATCTATGTAGCACGCAAAGCAAGAGAAGAAAGTAGAAGAAATGCATAATATAGACAGTAAACAGAGGTCTGAGACAAAGGAATAGTAATAACGAAGAACAAAACAGTTTCATTGGAAATCATATGTCACAAGGAGTGGATGCATCTGCGCCACTGAGGACGATTTTGAGCCGTGTCACCAATTGTTTCCAGCCATTGGTTTTTACCGTCCCGAGGACCCTAACCAGTCAGGAAGTCTACACCTGCCTACGTGGCTTAGACTAACTGTTGTAGATTTCATTGACTGGTGCCATGTTTTGGTTTGACCCCCCAGTAGCTAGCTCTTTTCCAGCCTGGCCCTATATCAGCTAACATTGCCCGTCGAGGAAGGCGATGACTAGGCATACATGTGTAACACATGTCCTAACCATCTCAGTCGAAGTAATTTCACCGTTCCGTCGACTGATTTCCCCTCCTTATGTAGCACTCGACGCCTAACCTCAATATTGCTTACCTTATTATACCACTTCACGCGGGAGATAAAACGCAGACACCTATGATCGAAGACAGCTAATCTTTTCATGTCTTCTGCTCTCAATGGCCAGGTCTCACAGCCATAATGGAGGATGGAGCGGACTGTTGAGCAGTGTGTACTGCTCAACAGTCCGCTCCGTCCACCTATGAATATAAGAGTAAGACAAGGCTGCCTATTATTACTGACGATATTCCTAATTGTGGTGGACTAGATTATGCAGCGGACAGTCTGTGGAAGCAAGAAGACAGGAATACGCTGGACCACCAATAAGAAGATTCTAAGAAGATCTGGACTGGAAGGATGATTTATGTCTAATGTCACACAATCTTGAAGATCTACATGCGAAAACAGTTGGCAGAAGAAGCAGGAAAGACAGGACTTCAAGTGAACATAGAAAAGACGGCAGTGATGAAGATACTCACGTACCAAGAAGAACAATCAGCACCAATCGCTATCAACAGATTTAACAGAGGTTACTTCATTCACTTTTCTATGCAGCATCATTTCAAATACAGGCGAAACGGATGAAGATATCGACACCAGTCAGAATCGGAAAGGAAAGGCAGATCTTCATCAATCTGAAATCAGTGTGGAAATCTTTTGCACTCAGCCAGCATCAAGAACAAGATTCAGATTTTCAACACCAATGTCAAGTCAGTCAGTTTTCCTTTATGGGTCATAAAATTGGTGGGTGCGGAACATAGAAGCATTTTCAAAGGACTGCAAATGTTTTATCAACAGTTGTCTCCTTCGCTGGCTCCATGTTGAAGATCGGATAGCCTGGCAGAAAGAATTAGTAACCAGAACCTCAGGGAAAGAACCAACCAAGAACCCACTGCTCAACAAATACGTAGAAGAAAATGGAGATGGATTGGGCACACGCCACTGAGGAGACCGTCGAATAACATCACGCGTCAGGCAACAGCTTAAGTGGAACCCAAATGGAGAACAACGAGTTGGGTTTGGGTACCAGGGTGACATGGAGATCATGTGAAGAAATGAGAAAATACGGGAAATCGTAGTGCCAGTCGAAGAAGACCGCAGAGAATGAGATAAAATGAAGATGTGCTGTTGAAGCCCTATGTTCCATTTGGAACCCGAGGGAGCAATAACAATAATATACTTAAGATAATATCTCCCCTAAAGTGGTAGTGAACGTTAAAATTCATTCAAATAGTTAATATTCTGGGAAAAACAAACAAAAATTAATTGAAATGTACCTCCAAATGACATGTAAGGGAAGTACTACATTCACCTTCCAAGAGAGTAAACATAGGTAAAAAAATGATGGTGTTTCAAAAAAGGAAACCCTCTTCAGTCGCTGTCAACAGAGATATTTATGCCAAGGTCAGAAAAAGAAACGGAAGGTAGGTTCATAAGTTTTACACTTAGTACTCAGCGTTATGCAGATGCATACACTGCTGGTGACAATAAGGAATGAAATTTGATTGGACAATAGGTAGCAACTAGTGTAATTAGTGTCTAGTCCTCTCTTTGGTGCAGATTGAATTCTATCAGTCACGTTTGCAAATGTGGTCACCATGATAGTTGGTTCACCACTACAGTGCACCAAACACAGGACTGGACACATTACACCAGTTACTAACTAGTGTCCAATCGCGAGTTCGAATAGCTCAGTGGTAACGTCTTTGATTGCAGTACTCACTGGGTGACGCGGATTCGAATCTCAGAAGGGACATGACTTCCTTCAAGGTTGCAAATACGCCTTGCTGATTGCCTGGTGAGTGCCAACTAGCACGGAACCTAGGTCAGGCGGGGCTTCCTTTCGATTGCCTCCAACCGTCTAATATCAACAATAATGAATCAAGTTTGATCACAGATTGATATTTAAGTCAGAGAACTATTGAAAGCCAGTAAGAGGGTACTAGACAGCTGCCTCACCCTAGTTTGGGACTCATCAACGGCACGCACCCGCCACGAGGGTTCGAACCCTGGACTTTTCAGCTACAAAGCAAGCTCGTTCAGCTACTGGGATCCGACTAGTCAATGGTCCTCAATGATGGTTCTCTAACTGATAGCAATCGATCCGTGACCAAACTTGAAACAAATTAAACCAAACAAACTGCGTGTCTTGGATATCGCAATGTGACTAGGCGACACGACAGAGCAGCTAATTAAACAATCAATATTTCACAAGCGCACATGGAGGAGTAGACAATATCTTCATTTCAGGGCAGTTTTATTCCTATCCAATACAAACATTCTCTAGTGAAATGAGCATTTTCAAGAGCCGGTAAAAATTCGCACATACGATACACTAATGGATGAGCTGCACGGTGTTTACACCCGGTTCTGTTAGCCTTAAAACTTCGTTGTATGTCACAGCAGTAAAGAGAGACTTACACTGGCCTTTGATGAAAAGACAACAACTTCTGCAACCAAAGGAACCCCCCCCCCCCGCTAGCTTCATTAAACTACCATTCAAGGGCTTAAGTCAACTATCACGCAAAAATTCTACGTCTCATGTCTTCTTACATCTTGAACATTTTTCATTTCTGTGTCTACAGTTAAGGGGGGGAATTCTGTGGACTCCACTTCACAACTTAACTACAAGCCCACCTGCAGTTGTGGGGATACATATATACATGCAGGTAGAACCAACCGGATGTTCCAATGTTTCTAAATAGTTATTATGTCTTTTTTTCCTTCACGTTCCCCAGTGGAATATAGGGCTTCAAGTTAGTGGCTTGAAGTTTATGTAGCAGTGTTTATTTTTACAGGATGGGGTTGCTAGCCTCATGCCCAACCTTTCCTCTTGACCAGCATTATTTCTGGCTTAGCAAGGTAAAGGAGTGCGTCCGCCGGGGTTCGAACCCCGGACCATGTGTGTGGTTGGCGAGAGTCCCAACCGCTATGCCACTGATGCACAATTATGTCATATAGAAAACACCCAAATGTATTTAATTTGAAATCCAGCATCATCATTATCATCATCCATTGCAAAGCATTGATTAATGTCTAATCAAAAAATCAATAATATTAATGGTAGTTTCACAATTATCAGTATTATTTCACATAACTTTAATTCAAAGTTATTAAAGGTGATGGAAGCACTTTGGGGGGGGGGGATTAATCACATGCATTCCCAAAACTATGTGTATGCACAGAAAAGCACAATAGACCTCAAAAATGCTAAAAAATATGATTGATTAACAAAACATACTCTTATTCTATGTTGGTAACTGAATAGTTGCCAAGCATTTTATCTTTTGTTTTATTATTGTCAACTATGCTAGTTGCAAAATGATCGATCGTAGAGAGAAGCTACGAAATGATATCGTCTCGCAATAACATTCTGCTTCTTCTTGATGCCTTAATCAGGTTTATGAAAAAGGGACCAACTGTCAGTGTCTATTTGGAAGACACCACGGAGAATGACTTAAATTCGTTACCTGAAACCCTACTGGCGGAGAACGGGTATCCACCGAGATTTATCGATAAAGCCATGAAGGAAAAGCTCTCATCGCCAAAAATTGCAACTGTTCCTAAGAAAACTCTCTTCATGGACCTAGAATTCAAAGGTGACATCGAAGTGGAAATTCTTAGAAACCGGTGACGAGTCCCAAATAGGACGAAATGTGCGTTATCCTGGATTCCACTGCTAGTCACCATCCACCAATTGATGCCTTTCTAAATATCGGAAGAAGACATTTCAAGTAGCCACTTTACCAAGCATCACATTCTCTAGCAGTAAGTTAATCCGGTCTGACGTTAAAGATAAGATACTGTCACCCCAGTGTGCATTTATCAGTTTACTTGTTCGGATGGAGTAAAGTATACCGGCCGTAAGCAACGTCAAGTCCGCGAACGTATTCTGCAACAATGTCCAGCATGACTAGCCACAGTAGAAAAGAAGAATAGCAGCAGCTCTATCTTCGAACATCTTGGCAAATGTGGATATCGAGCACCCCCGCATGAATGCTTCACAGTCCTACACAGAGTTCTTCAGAATCGCATGAAAAGATTTTGAATACACCATCTATGCATAGCTGAATCATTGGCTATTCGAGATCTGAAAGCGGATCTCTGAGATCAAAGATACTACAGACATGTATTCGCCCTACCATCGCCAGAGTAACTTCTCTGCCATAATTCTGCTTCATTTTATTTTGTAAGCTTATCATTATTAAAACAAGCAATAAAGGTTAATAAAGCAGGATTTAATGAATTCATCGAACTTCGGTAGAACTCGTCAGCTGAATACTCTACATACACGGATATATATGCACTTTTGAAATTACATTGGGAGATATAAGACTGATAAGTAAACAAACTACATTGAATTAGTCTTGCAGAAAGACAGGTGCGAATGTTTTTTCCAGGTCATGTTCAATTAGATAAGGGGGGAGAGAGTATGAGAGATCAAAATTAAGATAAATTGCATCACGCTTCAATTACATCACTTAGATAAACAATTAGTCATTAGAAAATATAGCAAGAATTGCAAACAGAGTAATATCAATAGTAATAGTTATAATAACAATAATAATAATAGTGTTGAAGTGAGTTAAGATAATCCTACTGATAAAGAATAGTTTTAAATGATTGCATGGAGGATTTCATCATGAGCTGACATCATGAAATCCTCCATGCAATCAAACAAAATCCCTACAAAACCAATACTTGAGTTTTAAATGAATCGAGAATAATAATAATAATAATGAGGTAGAATTATAAGTAAAACGTATTACCATGGTAGATTCAGAGTCACGACCATCTCCTTTTGTACACAGACACCTGGTTTATAAACTCGAATTGCATTATTATTATCATTATTCCTATTTTATTAGTACTATATTATCGTTTATTAAAAACATTGCATTTTCACACATTTTATAAAAACACTTTATCGTTTTTCCACTAGTTTTTATCCACTCTACACAATTATACTGATTAGTCATTTTCTCACACTTGTTACGTCATCCCAACTTCTGCCCGCTTTTCTAACTTTCAATAAGTCAACCCTTTTTTAGATTACACCTTACCCTATGTGATGTATTCTTTAGGATAAATTTTACCAATATCTGATTGGTCTTATAAAATTCTTTGTTAAATATATGAATGCGATTATCCAGTTTATGAAAATGAATAGTCGAAGAGAAAATTTCCTTCGCTAATTACATTTGACATATTTTGCTTACGTCACGATTTTCTCAGACGAAAATAATATTTAGTTGACGAATTTTGTACAGCTTAGTTAAGCATACCGATTGATGCGAAATGTTTACGAATAACTTTAGTTTCAATTTCATTTAGTATTAGATAATTCGTTCTACATGGCGAATCAATGTGGAAATCTACTGTACTCAGGCATGAGTGACAAAGTTCGGATCTTCAAAACGAATGTCAAGTTAGTTAGTACTTCGTATGACTGACGGCTGGCTTCAACATAGCACTCTGCACAGGTGTGCAGCAGTTCCAGTTGCTACTCTCCCCTCCATGCAGCACACAAAGCAAAAGAACAGAGTAAATAGAGATGCAAAAGACGGATAAGAAACAGAAAAGTAATATGGAAGAACCCCAGAGTTTTATTGGATTTGATATCACAAGGAGTAGCGAATGCATCTACGCCAGCCATTGACAACGACGAGTCTGAGCCATATCACCAACTGTCTCCAGCCCCCATTGGTTCTCATCAACTAGTCACGAAGTCTACACCTCCCTACGTGGCTGGCCGGCTTAAACTAACTGTAATAGATTTCATTGATTGATGAAGCCATGTTTCCGTTCGACTACCACTAGCTCTTTTGCAACCTCATCTTATTTCAGTCAGCTAACATTGACCGGGGAAGGCAGTGGCTCGGTGGTATGCGTAACACATGTCCTAACCACCCCTCTCAATCGATGTAACTTCACAACCTCGTCTACTGATTTCCTCTCCCATCTACCTAGCACTCGATCGATGCTTACCTCAATATTACTCACCCTATTATACCACCTAACACGGGAGATAGAATACAGACACCTACAATCTAAGACAGCTAATCTCCTTATGTATTGCGCCTATGTCTCACAACCACAAAGGAAGAAGGGACGAACTAGTGAGCAGCATACACGCTCTTTGGTCAATAGCCGGATATCAAGTCAGAGGTGAAGTATACTGTTTCTACATGGTTTAGAGACTTGGCGTCGTGGTCGTCACGAAAAGCTTTACTAACAGGCTTCTGCAGACTTTCATCAACACCTCCCCACCGCCTCCTTTGATACTGAAGATCAGATGGCCGATGAAAAAAAGAATAACCAACAAGGAACTCTATAACAGGTAACAAAAGATCCGAAGAGCTATCACCCGAACTAAATATGCTAAAGGAAATGGTGATCCATTGAAAATACGCTGAGGAGGTCATTGAGTGATGTCACACGCCAGGTAAACCCTTGAGTGGAAGCCGGATGTGGAACGATGAGTAGCAAGTGGGTGTGAGGGTGAACCTAAGGGAATAATATTAAATTCGGTTGTCAAGTTGACAATGACAAGCAGTTTATATTAACAAGTACTATTATTTATGTTGTTCCATAGCTTTATGTAACCAGATAGTTTAATAAATGTACAACCTTTTTTAAAAAAAAACAGAAAGTCGGCCCTAATGTGTCTTATAATTAGATTTCTAATGACAGAAATAGGTGTACAACCATTTGTATGGAAAAATGAACTTAAATAAATCGGTAATCAATGTTATATTGAGCATAAACGGATCAATTTGACAAATATACACTTTGTGTACACGGCATTAACTGACAAAAGTTCATTTGAGGCAGGTAAAAAAAAGAGTTAACTAACTTTCTTGAATACTCAAATAAAAGAAATATAGAAAAAAATTCAATTAATACGGAAAATTTCACAAATAATCCTACTAAAGTGTAAGTTTGATTTCCAGAGGTATAGTTCCTTGAAAACTCTTCAATTTTAAATTTATAGCCAACTTTGGTATCGATCGTATGACATTTTGCCATATGGACGCCACCGTCAAGGTCAGGTGAGTCATATCCACTGCCTTAACATGACGCCGGGGTACTTCTAACAAAAGTGGAAAGGTTAGTGAGAGAAATGTCTGGCATGGTAGGCATCCAAGTTTACCTAGGGGAGCTGGGAAATCCTGACTGCAAGTTCATGGTGTCAACGGGCCCAAGAATCAGAAAGGATTGAGTAGTATATGAACCTGTTTTGGCCACTGGAAACCGACGGAGTGCAGCTCCCCTGGCTCATAGACAAAACTCTATGTAAAAGGCTCCTGGGGGAGTGGCTCCTTAGAACAGCCACCTGCTTCGATCGGGGCAGTATCCCAGTTCGCATACAAACTATGAGACTTTGTGTTGCGCATCTGCTGGTGCCCATAATGATGAACTAAGTTTTTGTTTTAATAATAATACAATACATGGACATTAGTGGACTCATTTGAGACCAGATTGCTATGCGCATGGAGAAAACTGACCTTTGTACCATGTCTATATGTCTGTATCGTATTATATTGTCGTGTACACTGAAAACTTGAGGTTCTCCATCTAAATATTACGACAGATTTTCAAGGGGACAGTAAAGTCGCATGTTAAGGGCATATCTAGAAGAATATTTTTGGCGTTCAGTTTGTTACTTTCGAAATCTTTAAACTTTACTCTCTTGAAAGCATTACAAGATGTTCTGATTGAGTATAACTGAGTGCAACGTGTACTCCTGAACAGACGCTTACATAGTGATAATGTATTCCAGTAGTGAATCATGCCTATTGCAATGCAATGACTGTCTAAAACCAAACAGAATTAGTTCCAAAACCATGACCTATTGACTGTTTAGGCAGACATGATACACAAATAGAAGGTAGTGGCGAACAGCGTCACTTTTCATGCTTTAAGCATAACACTTCAGTGTGTGTAGCGAAGCGTTGTTGCCTATTGGAAAACGCTAAACGGGAAAGTTTACAAACCTTGATATGTTTAGTGATAGAAATCCGTCCTCCTTTATGGCTGTAAGTGAGACATGGCCATTGAGAGTGAAAAGACTAGTTGTCTTTGATCATAGGTGCCTGTGTTCTATCTCCCATGTGAAGTGGTATAATAAGGTGAGCAATATTGAGGTTAGGCGTCGATAGACAGTGCTACGTAAGGAGGAGAAATCAACCGACGAGGCTGTGAAGTTACATCGACTGAAAGAGGTTGTTAGGACATGTGTTACGTATGCCTAGTCATTGCCTTCTTCGACAATAGGCAATGTTAGCTGACATAGGGTCAGGTTGGAAAAGAGCCATTGGTGGTCAAACCAAAACATGGCTTCATCAGTCAATGAAATCCACAACAGTTAGTTTAAGCCGACCACGCAGGAACGTGTGGACTTTCTGACCGATTGGTGTCCTCGGGATGGTAAACACTAATGACAGCTGGAGACAATTGTTGATATGGCTCAAGATCGCTCTCTATGGCACAGATGCATCCACTCCTTGTGACTCATAATACCCAATAAAACTATATTGTTCTTCGATATTACTATTCTTTTTGCCTCATATCTCTGTTTACTGTCTCTGTTTTGCATTTCTTCTACTTTCTTCTCTTGCTCTATGTGCTACATGGAGCGTGGTGACTTGAACTGCTGCACATTGGTGCAAAGTTCTATGTCGAAAACAGACAGACAGACAGTGATAGTGATCGCCGAAATACTATGGAGTGGATTGAAACTTATTCACTAAGTGAAGTCCCATAGAATTAAAAGTGACCATCTGGAAATTACGCAGTTTCAGGTGATATTTCATAATGGGTTCCTTTGGAAAAACAATATGTCCATTTCACAATAATGTGACCTGCTTGAAATAATAAATGGTATGAGAAGTGTGTGTGTGTGCGTGTGTCTGACACCATACATACTGGTGATCGATATGAATAACTGCACACCACTTTCAATGAGGTTATAGCAGCAACAGCGAATGTTTTAATGCTAAAATGTCTTCACCTTACTAGAAATTAAATTGTGACAATGACTTAAAGGGAGAAACTGAATCAAAACCTGACTTTTGATATTAGGCCAACACACCTCAGGTTTCTTTTTTATTTTCATGATGTGAGTTGAATTTATGTGCAATACTTGAACGATTGAAACTAAATGAACTTAGTTCAAACAAAAAGGCAATACAACTGAACATGAATCAACAGAATGCAAGCTGGTCTAGTCTACAAACTAAACTCAGTTGTCAGATTGTCAGCTAAACGCATTATATGAGGACTGATGATATTACGCAGTTGCCTAGGTTGAGGTAGGCAAAGCGAGACTGAGATGCATGACCCTTTGGCTTTAAGTTGAGCTCTTCAACCAATGAGCCACAAGTATTTATTCTGGGTGTAACTGAAAACATATGCAGTTCTTCATAATGAACAATTGACAACATAATGATAAGTACAGAAACAAAAAATCCCTCAAAATATTACGCCAAACAGGCTGACTAAATTGTTATGTGAAGAAAAAAATCTTTATCTAAAGGTAACTCTTGAAATTGATATTTACTTATTTTAAATAAAGTGTTGAACAAATCCCAATTTAACGGAACCCTGAAATGTTCTATATCATTTCAAGTAATCATGGAATACACTTGGAACTGAACACCCATCACCTACGTGTAAAAACACAGACATATATCAGCAATTGGGGTTAGTGGCACAGCGGTGGAATGCTTGCCAACCACGCAGGTGGTTTGGGGTTCGGTCCCCGGCCACCGACGAGGCACTCCTTTACCTCGCTAAGCCAGTTATAGAACTGGTAAAGAGGAAAAAGTTGGGCATGAGGCTAGCAATCTCATCCCGTAAAAATATTAAACACCACTGCTACTGAAACTTTGAAGCCTCTAGCTTGAAGCCTTATGTTCCAGTGGTTCTCACTGGAAGTGCCAGCAACACAAACAGACATGAATAGAACTTTACTTTTTAAACTCTACAATGACACTAACAGCACTTAAAGAATAACAAAAAGAATTACATATTATGCGTCTAACTAATAGCAAGTCAGGGATTTCTAAGATGTAAACCGAAAGATAACAACAGTTTATGTGCACTAATCATATTTAAAACGAACTCACCTTAGAGCTGGTAGAAACTCTTGATCTTTAAAGTTGTGCAACTTTGTAAATGCATCCAAGACTTGCATGTTAAATTCTTTTCGACTGAAAAAAGAATGATATAAAATTCCACTTAGCCACTGAGAAACCAAACATTTCATAGAAATTGACGAGTCATTTTTGTTACAGAAAATATTGATACAGTTAGTTGTAAAAATTATTCACTTAGTAATTGTAAAGATGATAGGTTGGTACTACAAAACGATCTAGATAAATTAGCCGAACGGGCTAACCTGTGGAGTCTGGAAATTAATTCCAGGAAAAGCGCGGTAATGCACCTAGGTCAGAAGTCTTACACGTCGTACTACCTGGGGCGCACAGAACTGCCAGATGTTAGGGGCCAAAAGGACTTAGGAATTATTGTAAGCCATGACCTAAAAACAACGGCAAATTGTAATCGAGCCACAGCTAAGGCTTTTCGAATGCTATAGGCACTTCGAAAGGCTTTCAAACGATTGCATAAGGGTATGTTCCAAGTACTCTATGCAACATAAGTCAGACTTCATCTAGAATACTGCATACAAG